>RYFJ01001546.1:0-352113 GCA_003991445.1 Oryza meyeriana var. granulata
ACACCCTGGAGAGCAATGTGAACAAAGGACCGTTCACGCAACTCCTCCCTAACTGTCCACACCACGTTGAGGTTGCACTTGCCGACAGGCACACGTATACGGCCAGCTACCCTTGCGCCACAATGGATCTGGAAGCTGATCACCCGATCTCGAGCTGACCCAACTCCGTCACGTCCATCCTCACCAACAATGCCTAGGAGAGGGAGAAGCCACGCTACAAACCTGTCGTTGCCCACGCTGCTTTGGTATGTACGAATAATTGCCCAAGGGTTCCCACAACCAGTCCTTAATTCGCCATGGATGCGACCAGCAAACCATGCCCCACAGCCACCATTAAGGTCAAATTATAATTGTATAAGTAACCATGTCCAAAGTGCCATCATCTGACGTAGAGTCGAACAATAAATATAGTAAAGAGTATTTACTCCTAAAGTAAGCTATTTGAGTCTAAGCATGGCTAAGCATCCTAACATTATTTATAATCAAAATTATTACCCAAGCTACAAAGGCATACAGGCTGATCAAGTCATAGCCATCAGATTGCATAAATATAGGTTAACCTTCCCACATGAAATAATGAAATCATGCACTTTTATTAATTTAAAACAAATATTTTGCAATAAATAGGTGAGATATGATCAAGAGAACGATGTAACTTGCCTTGCTCCGGCTCAGCGAATTTTGCAACGACCTCGTAGCACATAGGAGGGTCGGACACGTCAGTTTCCAAAGCAATCAAAGCACAAACAATTAAAAACAGTACATGTGGCCACTGAACATAAGCTAAAAGTATTTTAATGAATTCTTGGCATTTTCTGGATTTAATGAGATTTGAATGAATTAATCGGAGCTCGTAAGAATTAGTTATGAATTTCTAAAAGTTTTCTATGTTTTTACTATACAAACATAAACCCTAAATGATTTGTTGCACATTAATTTGGGATTTATGGCGTTGGCAGACCACTAGGCCGGCACCGATAGACGGGGCCCACAGGGTCAAGTTGCACGTGATGGGCGGACTTCAATTCGTCCTCTCTCTCCCAAGTAAAGCTTCTTCCTCTGAATGGTGGATCCAATATACCTTGCAAAACCTGATCACCTGGCTCCTGGTGTTTCTTTCACTGATCTGCAAGATTCGGATTGGCCTCTCCATGTAAGTGACATCTTCCTGGATTTCGATCTATTCTAGATCGGCCTGCTCTGCTAGTACCCTCAGACATTTCTTTAGTGGACACGAAAAGCGTGAACACATCGTGTATGAAGCAATTGATCTGAAGATCCAATTGATACGCGACTTCGCCTTTATGAGCTAGGACCTGGTACCGGAGTCCCACGAGAGCGTGCTAATTTCCCCTTTGTTTGGAACCTATGTACGCCGCAGAGTGGAGTGACGTGAAGATACACGTAGTCTCCTTCCTTAAAGCTCAAGTCTCTGCGGCTGTTGTCAGTATAGCTCTTCTGTCTTGACTGAGTTGTCTTCAATCTTTCCCGGATAATGGCCACTTTCTCCTCGGCTTCTTTGAGTGCATCTATCCCGAATACTTGGTGTTCGCCGGTCTGATCCCAAAAGAGGGGTGTGCGGCACTTCCTGCCATACAAAGCTTCGAATGGTGCCATCTGCAGACTGGCTTGGTAACTGTTGTTGTACGAGAAGTCTGTGTAGGGCAGACTCTTATCCCAAGTCCCACCGAAGTCTAAAGCACAGGCTTGAATCATGTCCTGTAAAATTTGATTGACTCTTTCAGTTTGCCCATGTGTTTGTGGATGGTAGGCCGTGCTGAAATTCAGTCGAGGTCCCGGTTTTGCTTGTAGCTTCTGTCAGAATTTGGAAGTGAACTAGCTACCGTGGTCAGATACGATACTCTTGGGTACCCCATGTAAACACATGATGCAGGCCATGTAGAGTTCTGCCAGCCGCTTGCCCGAGTAGGTCGTGTGGACAGGAATGAAATGGGTGACCTTGGTGAGTCGATCAACGATCATCCAGATCGAATCATATCCTGAGAATGTTCGAGGCAAACCGGAAATGAAGTCCATCCCGATCTCTTCCTATTTTCACTCTAGGACTCTAAGCGGTTGTAGAAGTCCTGTGGGCCATTGGTGTTCTACTTTGACTCGCTGGCACACATCGCAAAGTGCCACGAATTCCGCTATCTCTCTTCTCATGCTGACCCACCAAAACATTGTCTTGAGGTCTTGGTACATTTTAGTGCTTCTGGGGTGAATGGAGTACTGCATCTCATGAGCTTCTCGGAGTATCAGGTCTTTGAGTTCCTTGTTTTCTGGGACGCATAACCGTTCTCCCATCCAGACTGTCCCGTTTTCATCTTCTGTGAAGCCCTAGGCTTTTCCAACTCTCATGTTCTTCTTGAGCTCCTTAATCTCTAGGTCGTTCGCTTGTGCCTCACGAACCTGATCAAAGAGTGTGGGCTGGGCCTCTAGGGCTGCCACGAATCCAGGGCCAATGAAGCCTAGATTCAAGCTTTCAAATTCTTGTTACACTGCCTTTGCACAAAACGCCATCTACTCGAGCGTATGCTACCACATTGGCTTTACCCGAGTGTGTTAACGCCAAAATTTGTTAAAACGATTGTATAGACTCGAGTTAAGAAAGAGTTGTGTCACCGGTGGAAGCAATCCAGAAGAAGCCGAGTACAGGAAGGAATCTGAAGACCATGGCATGGCAGTTAATTGCCTTATCACTAATTGGGTAGTTTTAATAAATTTTAGGAAACCTGATCTCATGTCCGATCAGGCTTGTAATTTCCTTTATAGATAGGAAACTCCTGTTCGTATCCGATCAGACTGTATCAACTCGGGGTATAAATACGTATGCCCAGGTACAATGTAAACTATCTCACAAAATCAATACAACTTCGGGCATCGAGACCCTTTTCGACGGTGTCTTGCTTCGAGCCGGGCCGCATCGGTTAGTCGAACTCCTGCGAGAGGGTAAGTCTCGTTTACCTACCTCTGAAGGTAAAGCTACCAACGACTTATCGGCTAGGACTTCCTCGGTTAGGTCTGATATTCTAGCTGATCTACGGTAGTCGGCTTACCACGGTGTATCTATTCTGTCTACGGCTGCATCAGTTAAGTTTGAATCTCTAAACTAGTCTGAGTGGATATATCACATCACGTGTGCATAGATCGTATCAGCTTACTGGGAGCAATTTATCATCAGTTTGTGCTGCATCGGTTGGGTCTGACCTACTAAATTGCTAGTGATAAATCGTTCCTGCTAGGTCGATAGTTTGTATGCAAGCGTTTTATCGGGATGTATAGCCGATAAGTTATCTTTTACTATACAAAACCGACTGCATTGTCTTGATTATTATTTCAACTATCTACACTATCATCGGCTTTCTAGCCGATGCACATGTTCTATTCGCAGTCGGCTGGCTTTTTATTTGCTTATATTATCATCGATTCTATCATTGGCTTCTTAGCCGATGCGCAAGTGCTGTTGGTAGTCGGGCACGCGCGAGGACCCGGGCGCGAGCACGGGCGAGGACCTAGGTGCGGACACGGGCGAGGGCCCGGGTATAGGCGCGGGCAGTACTTTAGGTGCAGCGCTAACAATCACTATTGAAATCAGCCGAAGATTAGTCAATTCATTTATTCTGCCTATTTATTTTATCATCGGCATACGGCCGATGTTCTAGTATACAAGTTCTATCGGCAATCGGCTGGTAGGATTCTTATCGGCCGATTGAATCACTGATCTAATTTTTTCTATCTCCTTGTCAATTGCTGGTCAAATTGACTGACACGCCTGCGAACGCTCAAATTTAGGACCTGCACTGGAGTTAAGAAAAATCTCCCAGGCTTCGCGTGTCTATAGACGCCGAACCAAATCGTCGGCCCCCGGCGGTTTTCGGCGTCAACAGAGTGGTAATGTCTTCCCATGTCATAATCTTTAATCAACTTCAGCCACCTTCTTTGATGGAGGTTCAGGTCAGGCTAGGTAAATATGTACTTCAGACTCTTGTGGTCCGTATAGATCTCACTGCAGTTACTGATGAGGTAATGCCGCAAAATCTTCAAAGCATGGACCACTACAGCCAATTGCAGGTCATGCGTCAGGTAGTTGCCTCATGGGGGATGCAATGGCGAGACGCGTAGGCTACGACACGCCTTCTTGCATCAACACACATCCTAGCCCTTGGCGGGATGCATCGCAGTACACATGGAAATCCTTCTTGGGGTCTAGCAAGATCAAAACCAGCGCCGATGCTAACCTCTTTTTGAGCTCCTCAAAGCTACAGTTGCACTCGGCTATCCAAACAAACTTCATGTCCTTCTTCAACAATTGTGTCATGGGTCTCGTGATCTTCGAGAAGTTTTCAATGAACCGGCGGTAATAACCCGCGAGTCCAAGAGAACTCCGCACTTGTGTCACTGTCTTGGGCGATTTCCAGTTGGTAACTGACTCCACATTTGTCGGATCCACGGCAACTCCCTGAGCAGTGATGACGTGCCCGAGGAACAGCACTTCGCTTAGCCAGAAGTCACACTTGCTAAACTTGGCATACGGCTTGTGTTCTCTTAACTTCTTGAGAACCAACTGGAGGTGCTATTCATGCTCTTCTGCCGTTTTCGAGTAGATGAGGATGTCGTCAATGAAAACCACCACAAACTTGTCCAGAAACTCCATGAACACCTTGTTCATCAGTTTCATGAAGAAAGCCAGTGCATTCGTCAGTCCAATGGACATAACGGTGCACTCGTACAGCCCATACCGAGTGGTGAAGGCCGTCTTCGGAATATCCTCTTCCCGCATTCTCAACTGGTGGTACCCTGATAGCAGGTTTATCTTGGAGAAGACGGTAGCTCCCTCCAATTGATCGAAAAGATCGTCAATCCTTGGCAAGGGATATGTGTTCTTGATTGTAACGTCGTTTAGTGCGCGATAATCCACGCACATTCGCTTTATTTTGTCTTTCTTTTCCACAAAGATGATCGGTGCACCCCAACGTGACGTGCTTAGTCGGATGTAGCCCTTCTGTAGCACAACAACTTGCTTCATGACTTCTGCTATCTCGTTCGGTACCATTCTATAGGGCCTTTTATATATTGGGGCCATTCCTGGTGCCAGATCAATCCTAAACTCGATCTCTCTTTTTGGTGGCATCCTTGGTAGATCCTCAGGAAAAACATCTAGATACTCCCTTACTATCGGAATATCTTCCACCTTTCGGTCTGGTTTCTTTCCACTTTCAGTCTATTCCTCGGCTGCGACTTGATTCAAACTTGCCTCCTGCCTCTGCGGCACTGGTGATTTGAAGGTGACCACCTTTCCTTCTGGGCTAGTCACTATAACAGTGCGGTCAACACAATTGATCACTCCTTTGTGCCGGGTCAACCAATCCATCCCTAGGATGACATCTAGGTCCTCGGATTCTAGGAGGATGAGATTGGTTAGAAATGATGATCCTTCGATTTATAGGTTCACTGAGGGACTATAGTGAGTTGTGGTCATGCGGTTCCTGGGGTGTGAACCCGCATAGGGATCTTAAGTTCCACTACTTTTATCCCATGTGTCCCCACAAATTTCTTTGATATGAATGAATGCATTGCACTAGAATCAAAAAGTACTGTTGTGGGGATTGAGTTCACAAGAAATGTACCCAGTACCACTTCTGGTGCAGCCTATGCCTCCTCCACAGAGACATGATTAACATGCCCCTTGATCATGGGCTGGTTGGCGTTGGGGTTCTGGTGAGCTATGGGCCTAGCGCCAATGCGCTTTGGCTTCGGGCACTTGTCCGCGAAGTGGCCCGGCTCGTTGCAGTTGAAGCAAATGAGGGTCTTTCCCCCATTGTCCTTCCATGGTTGTCCCTGCTGAGCTGGCGCCATTGGTGGGCGCGAAGCGGGGTGACGGTTGTGCTGCCCGCTGTTGTTGCTATTGCCCCCGAAGTGCCCGGGGTGGAATGGGCGTTGCTGGCAGACGATAATGGCGGAGGGTCCACCCTGATGCCCCAGCATCACCCTTGGCCTCTGGTGCTGCCCCTAGTGAGCTCAGAATTGGGCCGCCTTCCGCTTGCAGTCCATCTTGTTGCACTGGTCCTTCTAGCGGATCGCCTTGTCCACCAGCGTCTCGAAGTCAGGGTAGTCACTAGAGAGGAGCTGGTTGGTCAGTTTGTCGTCAAGTCCCTCTAGGAAATTCTCCTGCCTTTCCGCATTCATGTGGACATCTTCTGGCATGTAACGCACCAGGCAGTTGAAGTCATGGAGATATTCCGTGATTGTCTTGTTCCCCTGCACCAAGCCTTTGAATTCCCTCTTCTTTTGGGCCATAATGCCAGCCGGAATCTAGGACTTCCGAAAGTTGTGGCAGAATTCTACCCAAGTGACCTCAGTCGTGGCGGTGCGGGTCATGAGGAAATTGTCCCACCAAGCAGAGGCGGGACCCTGGAGCTGGTGCGTTACAGAGGCGACCTTTTCCTGGTTGTTGCATTGGAGAAGGTTGAGTTTCTTCTCAATCGCCAATAGACAGTCGTTGGCGTCCATGGGGTTGGTGGTGCTCGAGAACGTGGGCGTCCTGACCCTCAAGAACTCAGGCAGTTTGGACTGGGGAGCAGTGGGTGGGATGTGTGCGTGCTGGTGCTGCTGTTGCAGGTTGTTTTGCTACATCTGCTGCATCATGATTGCCATCATTTGGTTCTGGTTGGCCAGAGCCTGGGCGAGTGTCAAGTTCTCGGGTAGCGCGGGTGGCAGATGGTTGGGAGCCCCGTTGTTCTGTGGCGCTCCAACATGTTGATTGGTGGCGCTGGCGTCACTGGTAGCGTGGTTACCAGTCTTGGTGTTCACCATCTGAAGGGAGATGGAAGTGGAAGGGAAGGAGAAAAACAGGCGGCTCAGAAACAGGAGTGGTAATTAAGTGACTGAATTAAATTAACTGAGATGCATAGTTTGGAAACATAACAAAAGCAGTTCAACTCCTAACTAGGGCGGCCATACCACAACAGACGGTATGAATCATCGACTAACCCCAAAGCAAACATCCTGATATTACAACAAACATGAAAACAAACTAAGGAAAATGATCAAGCTAGGGACGACACCTCTAGTGCTCTGAGCATCTCTTGCAGTCGTCCGAGTCGTACTCCGGCTCCTGCTCGTTGCCCACCTCATCATCGGAGCGGCTCCTGGACCCACTCACGTAGCCCTCACTGCCGTGTGACGATGAACTAGCCTCGCTGCGGGTGCGGGATCCGTTGAAGGAGCTGTTGTCATCGGTGGAGGTGAAGCCCCCACGGATGCTGGTGCCACCCTAGGAGCTGCTGTCGCTCGATGAGGCACTGATCATGCCACCGATTGGTACTGGCGCTGGTGTTGGTGCGGGGACTGGAGCTAGGGCTAGAGCTAGAGCTGGAGCTAGCACCGGAGCTGGTGCTGGTGCTGGAGCGGGAGCTGGCAGTGCGTGTGGCCTGTTCCTAGGGGCTAGCTGGATACGCACCGGAGGAAGTGTTCTCTTCCTCGGGGTCAGACAGATCCTGGTCCCGCCTGGCAGCTGTTGTCCCTTTAGTTCCTCGACATCCTTCTTCAGGCGGTCGACCTTGTTCTGGAGACCGATGATGGTCATCCTGTTGGCATCCTCCCTGTCATGAGCTGCACGCACCCAGTTGGCATGCATGAAGTCCATGGCCCACAATGCTTGCCTCATGTGGACAATGGTGGTGTCGTTCTCCACATCTGCCAGTTGAAATGTGCTGTAAGTCTGGTAGTTAGTCCGGCTAGGGAGGTAGCTGTAGGCCGTGATGCGGAGGGTGGAGTGGTGCCCGTGGCGTAGCTCTCCAGTCAGGCGGAAAGCAGCCTCCTGGCAGGCATGGTCGAAGGTACGCCCACTGATCTCTATCTCCATGGCTAGCAGGAGGTACTGTTTGCCTGGCAGCTCCAAATGGACACGGTGTGGGAGCTCTGGCTCCACTACGGTGTACTCTGGGGTGTGACTGTACCCAAGGTAAAGCTCATCATCCTGAGCTCCTCCACAAAACCTCCCATCTCTGCTCCACGCTGGTTAGGAAGGCTATCCATCTATAGAAGACAAGGAGGAGGAATCAATGTATGTTCAGATCCAAATAAAATAAACGATAAATAGTTTGGAAATGAACAACAATTTTATGCGTGAAATAATTTTGTGCATGACCATTAGTAAGAAATCGACAGAATGATATAACTAAATAAAATAATGCCAAATTAACTCAAATAATAATTGCAAAGCGATTAGGAAAATTTATACATGCCTTAATTTATACATCACCCCCGATGAACCAATGTTTTCTCAAAATTTGGACCTCCATAACGTGACTGTCAAATAAAATCCCCATCCTAGACTTGACCGGACTCTAAAATTCTAGTCGAATAAAGGCCAAGATTTTATCCCAAACCAAGAATAAATCCCCAATTTTCCCGAAACAACTCCAAATGCAAAAAAGCATATGCAGATGAGAAGTTTTAGAAGGCTGTTAGGGTTTCCATTTGGTTGATCCTACGGTCAAGTTCGGCTCTAATACCAACTTGTAACGCCCAGAAATTCATGACCAGAATTTCTGAACATTCATGTGTATTAAATCCCTGTCCAGGAAAGCCAGGGTATTCAAAACCAAGTTGACATACAGAGTACGTCTTACAAACAGAATAAAATAGTCTTACATAAATGCAGCGGAAAAAGATAAAAAAAACCTATAAACAGCTAGCCGCGTGGAGGCCTCCATTCCACAGACAGCTTGACGGCGGATCCAGCTTAGTCCTCCTGACGATCCTCATCGAAAGGGAACTCCATCACTGAGAGACAGCAAGGGAGCAAGACTGAGTACCACCCACAGTACTCAACAAGTCACACCCGCAATTATGCGCAATGCACGGGAGACAAAGATAGGCTCAGGGTTCATTTGCGTAAAAGCAGTCGCAAACGATAGTAGTTCGCAAACAGGTAAAAGGCTATTTAATGTAGCAGTGTTAATCCACCACCGATCAATGCTACGCCATGTTGACCAGGCCCAACCAACCATTCTATCCCTACAACAGATGTTAAGTTAACTTATTATGGTGAGACTAATCACGGTGAGTCTTGACCAAATGCCCATAACCGCGGGCGCGGCTATTCAAATAGATTTTAACTCTGGCCAGAGGTGTACAACTGTACCCACAAGACACAGCCCCACACACGTTCCCGTGTGCCGATGTGTCACCACGACACCCCGCGAGAGGCTGTGACAGGATTCTTCGCGCAACTCCTCCCTAACCATCCACACCACGCTGAGATTACACCTGCCAACAGGGCACACTGTATCGCCCATGCTACCCCCCTTGCGCCACAATGGATCCGGAAGCCGATCAACCTGACCCCGAGCCGACCCAACTCCATCACGCCCATCCTCACCAACAATACCTAGGAGAGGGAGAAGCCACTCTACAAGCCCAGTCGTTGCCCATGCTGGCTTGTGGTATGTACGAATAATTGCCCAAGGGGTTCCCGTGAACCGGTCCTTAATTGCCATGGTGCGACTAGCAAAACCATACACCCACAGCCCACCATTAAGGTCAAATTTTAATTGTATAAGTAACCATGTCCAAAGTGCCATCTTCTGACATAGAGTCGAACAATAAATATAGTAAAGAGTATTTACACCCAAAGTGAGTTATTTGAGTCTAAGCATGGCTAAGCATCCTAACATTATTTATAATCAGATTATTACCCAAGCTACAAAGGCATACAGGGTGGTCAAGTCATAGCCATTACATTGCATAAATATAGGTTAACCTTCCCACATGAAATAATAAAATCATGCACTTTTATTAATTTAAAACAAATATTTTGTAATAAATAGGTGCGATATGGTCGAGAGAACGATGTAACTTTCCTTGCTCCGGCTCAGTGAATTCTGCAGCGACCTCGTAGCACACAGGAGAGTCGGATACGTCGGTTTCTAAAGCAATCAAAGCACAAACAATTAAAAACAGTACATGTGGCTACTAAACATGAGCTAAAAGTATTTTTAATAGATTCTTGGCATTTTTCTGGATTTAATGAAATTTGAATGGAATTAATCGGAGCTCGTATGAATTAGTTATGAATTTCTAAAGGTTTTCTGTGTTTTTACTATACAAAAGTAAACCCTAAATGATTTATTCCGCATTAATCTGGGATTTATGGCATCAGCAGACCACAGGCCAGCGCCGACAAGCGGGGCCCACGGGTCAGTGGCACGCGAGAGAGTGGCACACGGTGGACGCGGTAGATCGGACAGCTCAGATCAAGCCGAGGCCAAGCCCCGCGGCGACCATCCGGTGTGGCGGAGGGCTGCGGCGCACAGAGGGAGGGACAGGGAGTCCATTGGAGTGCTCACTGAGGGGCGTCGACAGCGGGAGGACGACCAACGGCGGCGAACCGAGGAGTTAGGCGGTGGTGGGATCTTGGGAAGACGACAGTGATCGTGTTCCAGTGGGAATTGAGGGCGACGAAGCGCTAGACGGAGGCAAGGAGGACCTAGGGAAGGTGTAGGAAGGGTTTAGAGGCAGAATGGTCGAGTGGACCGGTGCAATTTGGTGGCTGACAATCGGCGGAGGTACTCACCAAAGGCCTTGACGGGGAGAGCGGGGTTCTGGTGGCGATCGGCGGTAGGACGTGATGCAGCGGGGTGTGGCGAAGCTAGAGAGCGCGAGCGTGGTGGTTGGCGATGCCTGTAGTGGCGGCGATGCACGGCTGGAGTCGGCGGAACGTGGCGATGGCTCGGGAACATGGTGCGTGAGGGGCTAGGATGCACGGGAAGCTTCAGCGTTTGAGGGAAATGAAGCTGAGGAGCACAGCGGGGGTTTAAGTAGGCATGGGAGTAGGAGATCGTGGATGAGGCAGCCGGATTTTGCAAAAAGGTGGGCGTGGCCATGGCGGGGTGGGGGCAAAATCCGCTCGGGATCGTGGGCGAGGGAAGCGGGAGACGTGGGGGAACGGCTAGACGACTGTGTCCGCGTCGTTTGAACCATGTGTGGGGGCGGGATATTGCGGGCCGAGGTGCAATCGCATGGCGGGGGTGAGCGGATCCCCTTCGGCCGATTCGGCCGGAGGTTGAAAACGGGACTGACGTGTAGGGCCTTGGTCCCACACGTCACCAGAAGGGAGAGCGGAGGAGCGGAGTAGCGCATTGACAGGCAGGGCCCATTAGTCGACGAGAGAGGGAGGAGGGGCGCACGGGGCGCGCATAGGCTACGGGGCAGGCCGGGAATAGGAACGGGCCGCGGCCCAGGGAGGAAAGAAAAAGAGGAAAAGAGAAAAAAAAAAGAAAAAGGGGGAATTTTCCAAAGGATTTTAATTCCGATAACTCGTTTTGATTTATTAAAATTACTTCCAGTGCTCTAAAAATTCCAATAAAAAATCCTATTAATGTATTAAGAATACAAGAAAAATACTCCTAGTCATGATGGATTATTATTTTGTATTTTATTCATTAATTAATTCCATAGCCTTATTTAAACAATTTCTTTGAGCATTTTCTTTAGTATATTTTTGCATGGCACTATTAAGGGGAAAACTCAGGGTGTGACAAACTAAAAGAAAATGTTTATGGAGAGGCTCTAATGCCTCTGTGAAGAGAAAACCTCTTGTAGATGGAAGATGGTTTGCATGCCAAAAGAAAGAGTAGGCTTGGGAGTTATTGATCTGGGCTTGAACACCGTGGCTTTGCTTTTAAAGCATCTGGGTAAATTTTATATAACAATGATGTGCCATGGGTGAGATTAATATGGGACTCATATTATAAACGGAAGGTTCCACATATGATCTTTAACAAGGGTTCTTTCTGGTGGAGAGATGTCATCAATTTATCGGATATCTATAGCGCGATAGCCCAATGTTTAGTCACAACTGGTCGAACAACTCTTTTTTTGGATGATAAGTGGAATGGTTCTACAAGACATAATGCTTATCCTAACTTGCATGCCACTCAGTTAAAGTTTTCTTGGACAAAAATCTAGAGGACTGTTTTAATATCCCATTGACAGCGCAAGCTTATCAAGTGTACTTGTTGCAGTTAGAGTTGAGAGAGTTCAGTTTGGTGGAAGACAAAGGTGATGAGTGGAAATATGTATGGAACAATCACAAGTATTCATCTCAGAGGTTTTATAAGATGAATTTCGCTGGGTTTTCCCCACCTAGGACATTTATATGGCTATGAAAAACGAAATATGTGACGAAGATAAAGTGTTTATTTGGCTAATGTTCTATAATCGTCTTGATACACGGGATATGCTTGACAGTGGATAATGCAGATTTATTGTGTGTTCTTTATTCATCAGGTGCAAGGGAGACTTCAATGCACCTTTTTTTTCCTCTGCTCATTTTCCAAGCAATACTGGGAGCGTTTTGGATTCAGATGGAACACTCATCTTAGTTTTTCCAAATGGTGGTCCTTGCAAGACCGAGGTTTCGATATAATGGTTTTCTGAAAATAATGTTTATTGCATATTGGCATATATGGAAGCAATGGGATGATTTTCTAAAATGTTACACCCACTTGAGAGCTCTGGTTTCATAGTTTTAGGAAGGAAATTCTCCTACATATGTATAGGATGAATGAGACACTTATATATTTTATTTTTTATTGGCTACAACATCTGTAATTTTTAGCTGACAGTTTAATGTAATTTTGTGTAACATTATCTTCTAATATATAACTACTGGACAAGTTCTAGTAATATTTTCTCTAAAAAAATTGTTATATGACATAGTAGTTATTGTTACCGACTCACACAATAAAAAGGCTACTGCGTGAATATGTATGCCTCTAGTTCATGCTAATCTATGGTACCTGGTTTTCTTTTTTGGCACCATAATTTTCTATTTCTGATAAGTTTATACTCTGAAAGTTTACACACCAAAAGTAAATAGGTGTATTTATCTATATCAAAAGTTATATAAAGTTTATATGTATGAGCTTTCTGGTACTGTATCACACGGTGGGTGGGATGGGACGCAACCGGAGGCAAATACTGGACGGGAGAAGAAACTGGTTTCAGTTCAACAAGGGCTTCTCTCCTCTCGCAGATTGACGCGATGCTGCGCGGATTCCCCCAGGCCCGGAGGCTCCTCAGGTGATCTCCCCTCTTCTTCCTCGTTTCTTTTCCTGCAAGCCGATGGGTTCTTGATGTACTGTAAGCTCTGGGGGGGTTTCAGGAGGATGGGGTTCGAGAAGGAGGACGCCTACTTCTTGAAGCAGATGGGCAAGGGCATGCTCTGCACCTACGCGCTCTTCGGCGCCGCCTGGCTCTGGAACGAGACGTCGCCACTCGGCTGGTGGACGCTCAAGCCGCGCCCCAAGGTAGGGCTGTTAGATTTCCGTATCTTGTAGCTGGGGATGCATATCTGAAGACATGAATTAACTGGAACGAGGCCTATACTTCCAGATTTTATTTCAAATTTTTTTATTTTAATGGAATGCTCAATTATTCGATACAAGCAAATCTGACCATAAAGGATTAGATATCTTGCACAGTAGCAGCAGTTTTATACAAGGAGTGCCCTGCAATTCACATTTGGTAATACTATGTAATGTTGGAAAGACAGTGAGTTGCAGAGAAAAATGTAACATCTTCTGGAGTCCAAAGAATTGATTATGAGAAGGAAACCACTAAGCAAAATACCACTATTACAACTTATCCCTGAAGACTTTGACAGTTTGACATTCCATTTTGACCTCTAAAGACAAAATAGAAGCTGACTCTGTATATTTTTGACATTCCTCTCACAGTTATCTTTCCTATCCTTATACTCCCTCTAGTCAATAATATTTGACGTTGGGAGTACTAATCCTAATACTCCCAACGTCAAATTTTTTTTGACTGGAGGGAGTACATCTTAGTATTGTTGTTGAATCTTTCATCTTAAGTTTAGGAAATTTCGACATTTATTTACTCTGCCGAAAGAAGTACCATAAGCACATTAGTGTTGATTAGATCTGATTTATTTGAACCCATCTCTTAAAGACTTTAGTATCTTAGGTAGAACTCACATAGTTGCACCAACACTCCCTTTCTTATTCCTCTTGCATGACAGTAGTTGGATGTGAGAACTCTGCCATCTTGTAATGAAATTAATTAATAGCCTTGGGTATATTGGGCCATTTTGGTTCTTTTCCCTACCAAATTGTTGGTAGTTCCAAATTTTGGGCAAGTTTTGGCACTACCAATAATTTGGTAGGGTATGACATTGATTTGGTCGGAAGTTGTCTCCAATCCAAACTCTACCAAAGTACCATTGAAGTTACCAATGAATTGGCATGGCACATTTTGGTAGATCCAAAATGGCCCATTTTTCATATTAAAACTGAACTGTTATATCTGACGAGGTGGAGATGAACTGTTGTGGCATTTTGTTTTATTGTAAGATATATATGCAGAGAAATAAATTCATCCTGTTTTTTGTCCAATCATTGAAACATTATGGTTCAGAACTACTGGTAGCTAATGTCAATGGGTGTGCTCATGTGCTTTTTTTGTCTTGATTCTGAACTCTAGTCAAGAATTCATCTTAAGAAGTCAGTGTTTATTTTGGCAAATCAATTGATGACAGACATGTTCTGTGTTTTGATGGGATGCTATTCAATGAACTTTCTGGGTGTTGGGCTGGATGCATGGAACATAGCATACAATGGCCTTCAAATCGTCCATATGCCACATTATACTTCACTGAACCAACAATTATAGATCTAGATTTTTGAAAAAAAAGCATGATATTTGTATAGAAATAAATAGTTGCCATTGAGATCTCAGAAAGATATAAGTACTATATTAGCAAATGAGCTAAAGCTCTTTTGAAAAATTGCAACTAACAGCCTTTGGCGATATATGTGCTAATAGCCTAGCACTTCTTTGGGCTTATTCTTGTTCAAGTTATCCTTTCTGATATGTTATCTTCAATGTTTGTCAGGAAGAAAGAGAAATGGCCCACCTTTACGAGCGCAGGATGTTTCCATATCCAGGTGATGAAGAGGCAGTTGAGGAGTTCATAAAAAGTGGAGGTGCCCTAGGCACCACAATTGGACCCAAAGGTTTTGCTGATGCCAACATGGACTCTGATAACATGCAGAAACAATTGCAGTCGAAAAAGTTTGAGCAAGAAGCACAGAAGCTCTGGTTTCGGATGAGGAATGAGGTCATACAAGAACTCCAAGAGAAGGGTTTTGATGTTGAATGAAATTTTACTTCTACATAAACAAAAACGGAGTCAAGCTGAAGTATGTGCAAACCGTTTCAGCTTGTTAGTCATCTAGGAAATTAGGAGCTTAGGATGCATGCAAAATGTTGAACACCTACTTTTCAGTCTGGAGAATCTACAGAGTTTTCTATTCAACTTCAATCTGGTCATGTTGCGGCATTGCATTCCATCAGTTACATATTTTGTACCTTCAAGATATGGTATCAATTACCAGTATCTCCTTGCGTACCAGTTCTGAAGATCATATTATCTGGTTTTTATAAACATAATGCCTTGATGTTCATCAATGATTTGGTGATGACAATGGCCATAGTGTCCACCCCTGCTGCAATCTTTATATGCATATGTATACAGACCAGTGGCAACGGTGCGTGTGGGGTTTTGGAAGAAACCACAACGGCCGTCTATCTTATTGACGAGTGGGTCCTATAACCAGGTGGTACAACAGGTTCAGCTAGCAACTGGACTTGCATCACGCTCCATGCTGTGTTTTTGGTAATTGGAGTCATGTCAGCTGTCAGCTGGTTCAGCAACTCCTTAGTTCAGAGCACAAAAAGATCACTTGTGTGTTATAGAAAAAAATGATGGAACCCCTACGTTTGAAGAAGAATTCCATTCACCAATAACTAATCAGTATATCAATCACTATACATTGGTTAAAAAATATAACCAAGAAAAAGAAACTGTGACAAATATATTTGTTCTGTTTACTCTACTATACACTTGTATAATGGGGGTAGATTCCAACCAAATGTGTCAAAATTGATTTCAAGAGTTGCAGCCAGGCTGCTGAAAATCTGTGCTATTTACATTCCAACAGATAGTACCTCCTTTCCATGTTTGTTTCAGAACACAAGATTGCCAATGTTCAATTACAGCACCACACATATACCTGCACCTAACCTTCATGGTTCAAAAGTTGGAACCTCTGCAGAAACACCCCAAGATGCCTGGTACACTGCACGCTGCACTATGCTTCTGTAAGGATCTTCCTCCCTCTTCCTCTTCAGGTATGACATTAAATTC
The DNA here is from genome assembly GCA_003991445.1 of Oryza meyeriana var. granulata. Taxonomy (NCBI): domain Eukaryota; kingdom Viridiplantae; phylum Streptophyta; class Magnoliopsida; order Poales; family Poaceae; genus Oryza; species Oryza meyeriana. The sequence goes on from RYFJ01001546.1 coordinate 16,241, forward strand.
TCTACTTCGGATTTGATATGCAAATACACTTCATTTGCGCTTTTCCTATCTCTGACCACATTATCCATCCCTTTCATTTCTATTGGCTTTCCAAATAGGTAGTAGAACCGGCCTGGTACTTTGGGGAGCAGAGCAGGTATGTAAATGTCTTGATTCCCATCCTCTCCTTTGACGTTATCCCTGAAACAAAGAATGTGAACACATAATGACAAATAAAAGTGTGCTCTTTCACAATCTCATCCTTTGTTTAGGCTTCGTGGCAAAATACTAATAATTCTTCTGCACTGTCGTGAGGTTAAGTTGTGGCAAATTGAGTGATATTTTGTCAAGCCGATTTTTTTAGTATTTTGCTGAAGTGCAAAAGTCATCGTGATATAGGGCAATTACCCCTGTTGACAAAGCCGAAATACAAAGGGATCAGAGAAATCTTACCTTACTCTTTGGGCTTCTCGGTTGATTGACTCAATCCATTCCCGAAGGTAGGGAATGTTCTTTTGATCATTGTAATCGGCAACCAACTGCAAAAACAAGGCATAAATACACAATGTTTCTTGTCATAGAAACAAGATGGATAACCTCAAATAGAAACTGCATCACCAACACACATGATATTGAGCAATCATGCATGTGTGGTTTTTTTATGACTGCTTCTTGAAGCAAAACAAGGAAACAGTGTTAAGGTAACTGGTGATACTTCTGTACATGGCATCTTTTTTTTTTTTTAAACACAAGACCTGATAGAGTGGTATTTTTCAGGAGTTCAGCAAAAACCACAGGCCTTTTTGCAAGATTTCTCCTTTTTTAGAGAGAATCAATTTTTGTTCTGATAGAACATAGTCACAACCTCTGAAATATTTAGATACATGGTGGAGGAGAAATAGATGGAAGCTTACCTCTAAAACATCATCTTCTCCTACAAAACCAAATGGTATGATAGTAACACCAAAACGTGCTGCCATTCTTACGAATTCTGGTTGGTCTGGCCAAAATAACTTGTATGCTTCACCCTGTAAAGTACAAAGATCATTACAGTAAGGGAAAAAGATGCCTTGTTCAATACAGAAAACTAACCAATTTTTTTTTACTAGGACAAGATCAGTACATGTGCGCTATAGTTAATTATGACCTGATATCTTTATGACAATATATTTATCGACCAGCAGACCCCAGATGTAAGTAAGACTATGAATGACAATTATATTCATCGACCAGCAGAGTCACCTACACTTTGCTAATGAAAAATTATTTTCTGAGCTAGTTTCAGAATGTTATTTCAATTAAGTAGACCCCACACCTGGTTGCAAAATGCCAAGGAATATGTCAAGGCACATCAGAGAAACTAAACGCACCTTCCTGTGAAGAGCTTCCCGCACACCGCCTGGGTAGAGCAAAACATATTGATTTCTCTCAAACGACCTATACATATTGATCGGAGTGACTGGTAATCCACCGTACATACAGATTGTATCGAACCGAGACAACTCCTGGCGCGAACTCTCAAATTTTGCTTCAAATAAAACTGGGTGAGCCATACCACGGACAATTGTTTTCTTCTCTCTCAAGAACTCCTCATACAATGGACTCAACTCAATCCCCATTAGGGCATGATAACCCACAAACAAGACAGGACCTTGGTCAGGAACACCAGCAAGGCCACGCACAATTTTTCCATTCTTCAGGGTAGACAGCATGACTGGGCTCAATGCAAGGTGAAACAATCTGCAGAAGTTTCAGTTCGTCACTTAATTATTCATTTATATATGCAAACTTACATACAAAAGTCAAAAGTAGATTGAATTTTGAATTTTTCATAATGTGTTAACATACTTGTGATCTTCATCAAATGTTTTCTTGAACTCACTCAATGTAGGGGGCATGTAATCTGTCACAGGATCCCGTTGTCTGCCACGGCGGTACATATTTACTCCTTTTATGACAGATAAAAGATTAACACCATCCTCCTGTGCATGTATAATATGACTTTAATAATTACACTACTAAAAATTCAAGCAGGAATACAATATACTGCTCAATATAAATATTATAATCAAATGAAAACACTGGAATGAGTCCAAACAGTTAGGGGGTGCTTGCATAAGTAGATTTCTTCGAGACTTTCTAGATCCAATTTCCTAAGGATTTGAACCCGATCCCACAATCAAAACAGACCATTAGAAAATTGAAGTGTGACGCAGCATACCAAGAGTAGTGTATGGCCATTGTCTTTGAAGTATCGAACTCTGCAGTTTTTCAGCGACTTGAAGAGTCTGTCTGCCTCTTCTCCACTTGGCAGAAGATTATCGTTGCCACTGAATTCAAGTATTTAATTTTTCAGAATAAGATCGAATTTCTAGGATTGGAACTCCAGAGTACAAAATATATGCAGTATTATCATATAAAGATACCTGGCAAGAAGTAGAACTTCAGCTTGTACAGCATGAAGACGGGAGTTAGTGTAGGCTGCTCCTGACTTCAGCAGCTTGAGTTTCCAGAAAAGTGTGTCCCTTGGTATAATATCTGCCAATTCCTGAGAAATAACAGAAAGAAATGTAAAATAATCTCCTTAATGATGTCAAAATTGTAGCCAATTTCAGCTAGGGTGGCTAAAAGAGAGCTAAAAGAAAGACATACTGCCCTCATATTTAACAAGTGTAACTGAAAGTGATGCTTTTCTAAAAGTGGAAAAATATTTCTCACAATACATGCCTTCTGACTTCCGAGCAAAAAGGTTCAAGTTACATAATAGATAGGGGCAATTGCAAATTTGCCACCGTTCTGAATCGTTGTTGCAAAATTGCCACTAGAAAATTGCAAAAATGCCACCAAAACTATCATTCGAATGGCATATTCTTGAAAAATATAAAATCCAGTGGCAAATTTGCAAATTCGACAATACTGAGTGAGGACTTATATCTAGTAATGTTTGAAAATTTTGTAGTTATTACTTTTAAGTTTTAAAGCGTATAAATGTAAATATTCCTCATGTATAGGTAGTTCTTTATGTAAAAATAAGTACAGAGATATATAGACCAGAGTAAATGGAAACAAGGTATGATATCATACTGAAAGCAAAGGCAGCATGGAAGTGAGACTGTTTGACAACTTCTGAAGAGTTTCTGGAGGAGAAAGGTTGTTTTCAATGTTAACCATAGCCATCTTAACAGGATCACCTGTTCACACACCATGTTTAGATCAAGTAAAAAGATACAAAAACAAGTGCTGAATGTTAATGGTAAATATGCTGTGGAAGAATTCTGCTTGAAAATCTTAAGAAAATTTTCCAAAAATGTAAAAACTAATATGCTTTTACGGAAAAAAACTAATATGCTTAACTAGACTTGTTGCCCGGTGATCCTGCATGAGTTTGTTAGGTTTATGGCTACTTTTTGGAACATTGGCCTGGCCAGCCTAGAAAATTCCCAAAATAATAAGAACGAGATAAATCAATAAGTTTCATAAATTACAAAAAAAAAAAAACTACAGTAAGCTATAAAATGATGTTTTGGGTTTTTCATGTTTATGTTAGGTTGTTATCTGGCTGGATTGAAAAAGTCCAGCCCAGGACGCGGTCTATTTCGAATGAAAATTAAATATGTTGCCTTAAAACATATCAAATCATCCGACTGAACCAAACACGCAACAACAAACCTAGAACGTAAATTAACGAAGTTACAAGCTAAAAAGAGGTATACCCATGACAAAACTGAGAAGATATGGAACTGTAACATGAAGGTCACTTGGCATTGCTTCCAACACAGGCAATATTGGCTGCAACGGAGTCTTTGCAAAGGACGTTGCTGGTAACATAAAAGGTTATGTGTTACAAACACAAACAAATTTATGAGTAGGGACGTTACCAAGTAAATTAGAACTAAAAAAAATTCACCTGCCTGGATTTATCAGTATGAGAACCAGATCAATTTGTGGATTACGAGCTGCCACCGAAAGTGCCAGGCATCCGCCGAATGAATCCCCGACGAGATATATCGGTCGGTTTGGTGACATAGCATGCTCATATTTGATAGAATTTTCTACAACTTGTAATAACCCTGTATCCATTGTATTCACACACATTAGAAGGTGGTAACATTTCAATTCAAGTCCTAATTTTGCTTTCTTGTTTTTTAAAAAATTACCAATTGGATAGTGCTAATTTCCTAAATCCTAGAAAGACTTTAGATTTTGTTACATCAAGCTAAATACAGGAGTACTCAGGCAGTGACGGAGCACCGTCGAGCCCAGACAACTAATAGCGACTAATAGCGATTTTCAGTGACCGCACTGACCGCAGTCGGTAATGGAGACCCGCTGGGCCATACCTCGGGGCCTAAGACAAAAGGCCCATGGAGATCAATAAATTTTCACTATGGATTTGATCCGAGACGAATAGGGCGGCTGGCATGAACGGAGGCGGAGGGGTCTCCTTCCTCCGGGCCGGCGGCGCCGCTCGCTACCTCTGCTCCTCCTCCTCGACCTCGCCTGCGGCGGAGGCGTGGCAATGGAACGTGGGGTTCCGTCTGCAAAAGGCGCGCGGACAGCACCTGCTCACCAACCCGCGCGTCCTCGACGCCATCGTCGCCCACGCCGCGGTCCGCCCGGGCGACGCCGTCCTCGAGATCGGCCCCGGCACGGGCAACATCACCGCGCGCCTCCTCGCCTCCCCTGCCGCCAGCGTCGCCGCCGTCGAGATCGATGCGCGGATGGTCGACGTGGTCACCGCCCGCGCCGCGCGCCTCGGCCTCGCGCACAAGCTCGCGGTTCCGCCCTCCGCCCGTGCGTTCGATGGAATGTCTCAAAGAAAAATTAAAAAAAAACGCTGATTCTTTCTTCTTCCGTTGCCAGGTGACCACGGGCGACGCCATGGCGGTGGACTTCTCCAGGTTCGACGTCTGCGTTGCCGCCATCCCTTACGGTATCTCGTCGCCGCTGATCGCCAAGCTGCTGTTCGGCTCCTACCGGTTCAGGACGGCGACGCTGCTGGTGCAGAGGCAGTTCGCGCGGCGGCTCATGGGCGCGCCGGGCCACGGTGAGCACAACCTCCTGGCGGCCAACGCGCGCCTCGTCGCCGACGTGAGGCTACTCATGGACGTCAGCAGGACGAACTTCGTGCCCATGCCCATAGTGGACTCCTCCCTCGTCGAGATCCGGCCGAGGCAAACCCGGCCCAAGGAGTTCGCGCCCGGCGTCGACCTCGACGAGTGGCTCGAGTTCATGCGCGTGTGCGCCGGGCAGCACAAGCTCCAGCTCCAGCAGCCCAAGAAGAAGAAGAAAAGGAAGACCCTCGGCGTCATCTTCAGGCAGGAAGAGATGGTCGTGGAGCTGTTAAGGCTATCCCGGCGAGCCGAGGGACACGCCGCCGGCAGTGAACTCGGCGCGCTTGATGACGGCAACGGCAACAATGAGGATGACTGCGACGATCCTTTCGACAAGGCGAGTGGTTTCAGCAAGGAAGAGGTCGTGGCGTTCAAGGAGCGGATCGCCGGAGCTTTGCAGTCCGCCGCGCTCGTCGACAAGACGCCGTCGCAGCTGCCCAACGACGAGTTGCTCAGGTTGGTTCGGCTCTTCATTCAACGTGGGATACGGTTCCGGTAGAGCACGTCCAAATTAATGCAAATAGAAAATAATAGAAGCATATATTCTCAAATTACGTAGCATAAGTTAGCTCTTAGATAATCATTCAACTTTGTAATTAATTATAGTGAAGAAGCCTACGTGGATAACATAACTTTTTTACTCACCTTCAAATGGCGTACGATCATTTACTGGTATATGTAAGCAACGAACCTCGAATACCCTGCAGATTCAAAAAGGAGTGGAAATAATTAAATTGAATTATAGTTTTTCAATTCAGCAAGATGGACGATGAACATCACCGCACTACAATTTGGTGGACGATTGAGTGGAGACAAGTGGCGCTCATCTGGACTAAATATAAACAAAAGCAGACTTTCCTTAGCACTCAATACTGAAATAATTTTGATATACTACGTTCGACAACAGTTACTAGCACAGCTCAGAATATAATCTGAACAGAAAAAAAGGAAGTGTTTACATTAAAAACAATTTAATGGAACTTTGCATAAAGGAACCCAATAAAGTTGGCAAAGAAAGACCATAAGCTAGTTAACCCCCAAAGCACAATAGCTAGAAAAGTTGTAGTGTATATCTCTCTTATCTCATCAGAATTCAGAAGAGTCACCTTCCCAAAGATTTGTGGTGTAAAATGAGCCCCATTCCAACACCATCAGTTCCTGTTGTGCAGTCAGTTCAAGAACAGAAATTGTTAGTAATACAGATATGGGAAAGTGTAGAATGGACTCTACATGTGACCACTCGGGCGACTGTCTTTTTGGGAGATGGTCCTATGTTTTTCCGTAATATATATAGCCAACTCACAACTTGTATAGTTTTGCAGACATTTAAAAAAGTAGTATTCCTCTGTTTATCTGAGCAAGCATATTCAAATATATTCAAAGCTGAACTTTACCCCGCGAAATTAAAAAAAAATGATATCTGAATTACTGACATGAAAAATGAATATGGGGATTAAGATCCTGCAGATATGTCTCACTCTCACAAAGTGACTAAAAACTTGATTCTATTTTACCATGTGATTCGTTGCTAAGTCGATTTTTTACTCTGTAATCATACACAAATAAACAGTAATTAAATTAGCTGTAAATATTTGGACGGACCAACCTGGCAAGAAGAGCAGCAGGGGCGCGTTGTCCACCGCCGGCTTGCCGGCATCCACGGGGCAGAACCACCGCGGTGGGCCACCGTCGTCGTTGGAGATTGCCCTGGCAGCCGCGAAGTACTCCTTCACCGTGACGCCGCCGAACCCGTCGTCGTAGAGAGCCTCCAGCCCGGCCTCCACCTCCTTCACCACCACCTTGCCCCGCACATCCGCCGCCTTCTTCTTCGTCTCCACTCCGGCGGCTACCTGCTGCGCCTCCGCATTCACGGATACCGCCACCGACGCCGTCTCCACGGTGCTCGCCTGGAGGGCAGCGACGGACGTCCGGGGCTGCCTCCGAGCACGGATGCCGCCGCCAGCAGCTGCTGGGGTCGCCCCAGCGACGGCGGGGAGCGTGTGGAGCGCGACGGACATCGCGGCCGGGGGAGGCAGGATGCGGCGCGCGCGTCGCGTCGGGTCGGCTTGGTGGGAGAAGCAGAGGAGGAAGGTGGAGATGAGGCGGGGAATGATTGGGGTGAGCGCGTGATTCTGCTGCTTTTTGAGGGGGGAAGGAGACAAAGGCGAGGAAAGCTAAGAGCTGACGTCACTTGCCTATGCCAAGCAGGAGTAGTACAGGTGTGGCGTAGCCGTTGGGGTTTTCATTTTTCGTTTGGTTGATGGTGATTCTGAATCGTGGTGTGCACGAGAGCCACTATTAAAAGAAAAATACTGCCATGAAAAATTTATAATGGAAAGTTGAAGATTATCCAGTAGTAAAAAGGGGTGATCTTTTAGGATTGTTACCGTTGCACAAATGGACAAATATCAAATGGGGTGCACGTGCTTTGCATATGAAAATGGAGAAAAGGTTGAAGCGTGGTGGGCTGGAATAACCCGAGGAACAGCCAAAAAAATTTAAAAAAAATATTGAAAAAAAATTAAATATTAAAAAATTGAGTAAACTTTATATCACTAATTTGAAACTTTCATCTCTAATTTTGAAACTTTCAATTCAATTTTTGAAACTTCCAACTCAAATTTAAAAACTATCAACTAAGAATTTTAAAAAATCTACTCAAAATTTGAAATTTTCAACTTAAAATTTAGAACTTTTAATTAGATTTTCGAAACTTTCAACTTGAAATCTAAAACTTTTTACTTGCTTATTTATGTATTATTTTATAATTAAAAATTATTAAGTACTAATGATGGTGCTTAGGAGGTGATTAGGGCTTAATGATAGTGATTAGGAAGGTGTTAGTATGGCCGCGGTGCGCGCGTGGGTTCCGTGCGCGCGTTAGACCTACTCGAAATAACTAGGGTATTCAGAGTGCTCCATGATGACGAGTGGTTTAGCTCCTCAAGGTAGGACGCAAGCTACCGTGAAGGAAAAGAGGATGGGAAAAATGGTTACAGGCATAGTATGAAAAGTCGGACCGTTAGAGTGCCTTCGTAAAGGCATGGATGGCTTCACATAGGCACGGGAGCTTGAAGGAGAAGAGGTGGTCCAGGAGGGAGGAAAGTGCACCTAAATGATCCTCCAGCGAGCCACCAAAGCAAGGGCGGCTCCATGCGATGAGCTCAGGGAAGGAAGTGATAACTGGCAGCCTCCGGCCAGTTGACGGCCCATGGTTGTCTTCTATGGTGGCGACAACGGCTGCTAGGTCCAACGACGAGTTCACATCAGATCTAGTGGAGTCTGCTCACCACTGAACCTAGATCTGGTGGAGCATGCGGCTAGGAGCTCAGGGGAGAGGTCTTTGGTCAACAAGGATGTGGGAGAGGCCACCAATCGCCGTGGATGAAATGTGGTCTCCATGGATGGGAAGAGGGAGGCCGTGTGGGGAAGTGGCTGGGCATGAGGTCGACCAAAGCGAGAGAGCACCTGAGGGTAAAGGCCTACGGTGTGCTAGATAAGCTGAGTGTAGGTGCCGATCACCATGCTTCATCTTGCATCGGGCAAGACCGCAAGAATCTATGGATGGGGAAAGTGAAAGAAGACATGTTTTTGTTATATCACTGGCATGTTTATCATTATGTTAGTATATGATAAAATGATAGATTTTAAATTATAAAGGTGGTATAAATGAGATAGAGCATGTTAAGGAGCCAACTCGCGAGCTGAGCCGAGTTAGTCTTTTAGCTCGTTAAGGTTAATGAGCCGAGTTGAGCTGGCTCGGTAAGAAAACAAGCCCAAATGAGTGAGCCGAGCTGATTCGCTATTCACCCCTATGTGGGTCAGAGGACTTCTATGAGATATTTTTTTTTCCAGAAATAGAGTCTTTTCTATAAAAGATCTAACCAAAACAAAAATTGATATATAACAGAGGCTGAAGAAAATCAAAAGGCTGAAATGTAAAAATCTTGTGGGTCCTGTAGAGGAACGGTGGCATTGTAAGAAAAGTGACTCTATTTTCCATTTGGTTGCGTGGAGAGTGAAGCACGGTGAGGAGTAGCCTGCCACTGCAAAACTACTGGGTTTTGCCTCCCACTGCATCTTGGTGAGAGGCGTACTCCCTCTGTCTCCAAATAAACTTACTTCTAAGTTTAAACTTTCTTCCAAAATAAATTTATTTCTATCTTTTTACCTATTTATTATCCACAAATCGAAAATTTTTTATTCTTTTAATATCTCTTATCTACCCATCTACTAATACTACTTTTACAACAATAAGGGATATTTTGGTCTTTTATTCTTTCTACTAGTTTTGCATTTGGATTCTAGAAATCCTTTCTTTTGGGAGGAGGGAGTAGTGGTAATTAATTTCTAAAATCAACTACTCTAGCAAATCAAATATATGTCATTTTACCGTATTTTTAGTTAAACTTTTAAAATTTTGACTATTAATGAATTTTAAAATTTTAAATCATAAAAATATAGTATGCAGATACTTTTATAGTGTCGTAAACTTGTTAGATTATATAAGTTTATTTTAATTAAAAATTTTGTGGTTAAAGTCACATCCCAACAGCTAAAAAAAGAAAATAAACTATATACAAAAATGAAAAGAAAAGGTGAAATTCAACCTCGTTTGACGGGGATGGAGGTGGTGGTTGCATGAGGTTTCGGTCCCTCTCCCAATAGGATGGTGACAATTGGAAGCATGGTACCGCACCAGCAGCAATACTACTACCGTAGACTGTAGTTTGGTGGTGGCCAGGCACATGGCCACCCACGTGGCTGTTGCGGCAACCGGACAAACCTACCTCATGTCACACCCTGATTTGTTGGGATTAAAAAATATTATTAAATAATTATCTCTAGAATTTATGTTAAAGAGAAAAGAAATAAACAAGTGAATTTAATGTGGGAAATAAAATTTTCTTAATAAATCATTGTTGGATTTATTTTTAATAAACTCTCCATGTTTAATTATACTCTGGAATTTTCTTAGGTTTTTTGAGAGCTCAACAATTAATTTTAAAGTCACAAAGAACATTTCAACACCTATTGAAATTAAGAAATCAAATTAAAAATCCTCTCTAAAGCTTTGGATTGTTTCCGGCCCCATCTCCCCTCTCTCTCTCTCTACGCCTCGGACGGCCTCCTCTTCTCTCCGGCCTGCCCTATTTCGGCCCAAAATCCTCAGTCGGCCCAAGTCAAGCAGCCCACGACCTCTTTCTTTTTTTTTCCCTCTCCTTCTTTTCCCCCAGCGCAGGCCAGCTTGGCCCCTTTGGCCCAACCTCCCGCGAGATAGCCCAGTCGCTCGCACCTCCTTCTCTCTAGCTGACAACCCGGGCCCTCGCGTCAGGTTCTTCGCCCTCCTTCAACCTAGACAAAGTCCCTGTTCATTCTAAAAGTCGCTGCCGCAATCCCGCTCGATTCGGCCTCCTCGTGCCCCCTCTTTCCAAATTGATTGAGGGAAAGTTATCCCCTAATCCTCCTCTTCCTTTCTCCTCAAGAAATCGCAGAAGTCCTTTAAGAAAACGGCATTGTCTCGAGTTGTTTCAAAAGTCGGCGAACCCGACCTTTTCCACCGCCTCTAGCCACCATGTCCGCCCTGGACTCGAGCTCCCTCCGCTTTAAATAGCATCCCCGCCCTCCTCTTTCTCGAATCTATCCCTCGGCCGAAGCCGCCTCTAACCCTAGCCGCCTCCCCGCTCTTGTTTTTGAATCCGCCGGTGCCGCCATGCTCCAGCCGAGTCCCGCTGTAGTTTCCGTTGCCGCCAAAGCTCTCCGCCACCTCCTTCGGGATTGCCCTAACGAGATGAAGCCTGGCTTCTACCTCCCCAAGCCCGAAGATCACTGGAGCACCACTGCCACCATTGACCCGAGGCTGCCACCGCTCTAAGCTCGCTGCCTGCCCATTTTTGTCGTCGTCCGCCGTCGCACAAGCCATCGATGAGTTCACTTTGATGTCCTCTACCTGGACCGTGCCGCTGGCCATCGATTTGACATGGCTGCCTCGTCATTGTCCAATCAACCACCACCACCTCCTCCTCGTAGGAGCTATCATGGCGTCCTATATGGCCAATCCAATCAGATCAAGGCCCTGCTCTTTCTCACTTATTTAAGCCGCTTATTTTTTTGTTTTTCATGTGCAAACTTTCTAAAATGATAAATAAGTATGTTTTTTATAAAAATTTTTTATATGAAAGTATCTTTAAAAGCAAATAAATTTATTTTTTAATTTTTAATAGTAAATACTTAATTAATCACGCGCTAATGACGTTTCTCGTTTTATGTGCGGCTTATAAGCCCAAAAAAATAAGCCGTTCATCATCCTTGATTCAAAACCGGCCAATCTCCCTTATTCCATCTCAGCCGTCTAGATCCCGTGGACCTCATTTATAAACCAAGTTCACTGTGGACTGACACCCTCCTCTATATGACAGGTCGGTTCCACCTGGCAGTGACTAAACTCTCCTTTCCCTAGCTGACATCATAATATTTCTTTTTCAATACAAAAATAATTAATGATGATGCAATAAATCTTTTTAACCCTTTTAAATAGCTTTTAATTAGAATAAATCTTCTAAAATTCATAACTAATTTATACGAACTCGGAATGGGGTCATTCAAGTATCAAAATTCATCTAAAATCAATATCTACATGGTTGTTTACTTTTTATGTACTATTTATTTGGTTTTTATTAGTGTTTTTCCTTGTTTTACGTGCTAGCATATAGATTTTGTCGTTTCAGAGGATCGTGAGCTCGAGGAAAGCGTTTTTGAAGGCTAATTGAAGGAGCAAGGCAAGTCACACAATAATCCCCGTGAGCATACTGATCCGAATTGTGAAAACTATTTTCTTTAACATTATTGTATGCATTTTTAGAATGTCACAATATTATTGGGTTATTATTATATTCCTATATCATTTGATTATGGCCATTATTGCTATTGTTTCCCTATACCTTGTTAACATGGAATATAATTTGACTAGCCATGATCTTATATAATGGTTTGGCTAGATTAATTAGTTTTACTTAGTTATTCTTAGAAACACTAGTATCATTTTATGTGGGATGACATATACTTCACTTATAATTTAATCATGGTTAATTAATGGTAGCTTACGATGGATGGTCATGGTTAGTTAATTAATATTTCAACTAAAACTTGACTAATAATAGGTTGTGAGCACATGGTTTTGATGGTCGTGTTCATGACAATTAAGGACCGGTTCACGAGTTACTGTTGTGAAGCATTTACTGTACTAATCACAAGCCAGAATGTGCAACGACTTGACTTGTTGTATAGCATGATCCGATGTGGAACACCAGACTGTGAAGTGACAGTAATAAGTCCATAAGGGCATAGAGTGAGTCTATACCGGGTATGGGAAGACTGGGATCTCAGTGGGTGTGACCATGTTAGGTTGTGTTATTCGATGGGTCTTGTCATAATTCTTTGCATGGTAACTTGCCAGGTATGGCAGGGTGACATGTTGAGATTTTGCGTCTTGTGGGTAAATTTGTACACCTCTGATTAGAGTAAAACTATTTGAATAGTCGTGCCTGCCCACGGTTATGGGCGAGTCTAACAATGTTTTTCATGATTAGTCTCACACTGCTTATTAATGATAATAATTTGGTAATTGATGGAAACATGATGACTCCGTGTATGGAGCTCCTGATATGGAGGGTTTGGGCCTAAACTACATTGATGTGTTGTTTAGTGATAGGTTTAATATTGATAATAATTATAGTGTTTTCATACTGCTTTTAAATGCAAATGTTTTAAATGTTGTTTTCTGCAAAAGAGCCCTATTATGCCTCCTTTGAATCTCTATTGTGTTACATTGCATTCCGTGTGTGGTTTATTGAGTACGGTGGGTGGTACTCAGCCTTGCATAAGTTAAATCATCAAAGATAAGCGTTCCAATGGAGAAGATGGACTTGGAGGCTTGGCTTATATCCCAGGTGAGCTTCCTGTGGGTGTGGAGTTGAAGCTTCGTTAGGTCGTGTCTTTCCGCTGCAGAATTTTCCTTGTGAGGACTAAGTGCCTCTTTTGTAATTATTTAACGCTTATATTATGTTGGATTTATATACTGAAATATCAGTTTGTGTACATATTAGTTTGTGTACCCCAAATGATTTCTGGACGGGGATTTAATGCACAAATTAGCTTTGGAAATTGTGGTAAATTTTTGGGCGTGACACCTCACCTCGCTTGCCTGTTGCTCAGACGGCTCATCTGTCCAGATGGGTCTCTTGTTTGCATAGCTCACTTGGGCGTGAAGTCGCGAGCTACCGCTGCTGTTCTAGGAGTAGCGCAGCCGCCACCATGTCTATGTCGGATTCGGTCGTTTCTTCCATCGCCCATGCTCCCGTGTCAACTTGGCTCCACCATACGGTTCATCCGACCAACCAATATGGCAATATGCCCAACATATGTATACGTATCATGCTAATTTAAAAAGAAAATCCCTTTTAACTCCATACGGGGTATTCGATACCCTTAACTATCCACATCGTTCACTTTACCTCACTCCAAATTACAGTAGTTTCGCCTATATGGTGCTTACATGACAATACAAGTAAAAGAAACTATGGGCTCACTTGTGACATCCGATCCGAGCACTATCATCGGACGCTTCTCCCGTCGTGCGATCTTCTTGGTGAGAAAAAGGCAACCGTTAGATCCTTGTTTTGATGCAAGCTAGTGCAAGGTACAATGCTTAGTTAAAAGCATATTTAACGGACTGCAGCAACAAACTCATCACTCCACATGAGCATCACCGCATGTCGCTTTCTCTAAATTCATAAACCATGTAATTAGTGTGTATGATTAGGAAGACCGAGACTTCAATAATAAATAATTAGGACATGACTACGGATCTCATATCCGATCTGACACTACATCGAACGATGTTTCATCACTAGGTGAAAACTATTTCATCACTTGGTCAAAATGTTTCATCGCATGATAAAAAATGTTTCAAATAGATGCAACATTTAGAAAATACTAATTGCAACACTAAGAAACCAAAATGTGCAACATCCAACAAAACCGGCAGCAACATAAGAAAGCATTGTGTGCAACATCATGGAAACAATATGTGCAACATTAAAAAAATATCAACTGCAATATCAAAGAAGCATTTTATTGCTGGGTATGACAGGGCTATGCATATCATGTCCAACATCTGACAAAAAAGAGTAAAACACTTTAATACAACAAAGTGCAACAAGATGAAACAATGTATTGCAGTGAAATCGTCCAACATATCCAACAAAGAGCCTTTTGGTCTAAATCTGCTTTTTCCTCTACTCCGATGGGCTCTCCATGCTCATAACAACTTCTTTTCCCTTTTCCCGACTCCGGCTCTAAGAGCATAAGCCTCTGTCACAGAACGCGGAGCGCAGCTAGGCTGCCTTCATCTGGCTTGCCATGATGCCAACGTAGTTGCATGGGCTGGTCATTTCATCCCAGGACTCGAAGAACTGCGAGCCTGACAGATCCTGCAACCTGTCCCTGATCTCTACCACATCATGCTCGTGCAGCATGGCGTCGTCACTACAACCCAGGCGGTGCATGAGCCAAACAGCACGATGACAACAAAGAAGAATCGGAGCTGAGGAGGAGGGGGGGGGGGTGGGCAGTGCCATGTGTATCGCCTCAGCCTCGGCAAAGAGCACAAGTCCTAGTTCATAGAGGGTGGCGCTGGGGAATAAAGTGGGTGGTAGGTGTCCAACAATTTATTTTCGATCAAATGCCCGTACAAGCTTCCCAAATAGTCCCCCCTATAAAAATATATGGCGTCCATAACAAGTATGAAATTAACATCATATGAAAGTATTTTCAAATACGAATCTACTGATACTACATGCGTGACATATTGTTAGTTTAATATTTAGTCAAGTGCTACGAATGCTGATTTTACGAAAAAAAGGATGTCTTACATTTTTATACCAAAGGAGTAATTAGCATAAAAAGCTCCGCCAATTAGTCTTATAATCAAAAATCAAATTTGTCAGGTTGAAAAGCTGAACCAAACACACCCCAATAAGAAGTCTGTGCAACAAAATAAGAAGTGTGTGAAGAAGTATGTGCAACAAAGAGGAAAATTTACTATTTGCCATCTTCTCAAATAGCCAATTCCCAAATGCCACTCTCCCAAATTTTCATTCTCGTTTACCACCCGGTCCCCACTAAAATTCTCCCGAGAGCCACTTTTTCAACTTTTCCTGCCCACGTGGCTTGTTTTTTTTAGATAGCCCTATCCGACATGTAAGCCCCTGGCAAAAATACGGAGATGCCCTTGGGCCCACCCGTAAGGCGCGTGAGTGGAGGAGCAAAGCTTGGTGGTCCCCTGTCCCGACCCTACCCACATGCATCGAACTCGTTCCTTTCTCATCCCTCTCTTGTCCCCTCCACATCCACACGAGCAGCGGTAGCGGCATGGTGTCATCGCGGCGTGGCAGAGCGAACCATCTTATCGAAGGTTGGCGGTCCCCGGTCCTGACCCTACCCACAGGCATCGCAATCCATTCC
The DNA here is from genome assembly GCA_003991445.1 of Oryza meyeriana var. granulata. NCBI lineage: Eukaryota > Viridiplantae > Streptophyta > Magnoliopsida > Poales > Poaceae > Oryza > Oryza meyeriana. The sequence goes on from RYFJ01001546.1 coordinate 31,858, forward strand.
TGTCCCATCCCTATCTCATCCTCCACATCGGCACAAGTGGTGGCGGCGGTGACGGTGTGGCAACCGGCGTGAAACATCTCACCGGCGAAGGTACAGATCCGTTATTGTCTTATCCCATCTCCATCCTCATCCCCCCATCCCTCTGATTGTTGTTTTGATTTGGGAATTTTTGTGTACGGTGCCTCATAAGCTAGGGTTTTGTGCGATTTTGAGGAATCATGGATGGTAGCGAGTGCCTAGCTTGGTAAGTTAACCAACTCTAACCTGTAATCGTGTTTTTGTCTATTTTAATGGTAGTGGTTCGACGGTGGAGTTAGTAAGAACCCTAACTCCAGATTGTATTCTTCTTCCTTGTATGGTCACGTGGTAGGCTTAATCCTGAGATTGCCAATAGGATTAATGTTACGGTGGTCAAGTTTGTTGCAAAATTAGATGATGGGTACACCATGGATATGGATGATCAATTCTTTGTCTGGCGGGTTGGAGGGATAGTACCCATATATAGGATGACAAGTGATCTATCTGAGAGGACCATTTGGGGGCAAAGCCAAGAGCTTGTTTTTTATTCTTTAGATAAGGACAGTGGTGTTTAAGTTCGGATTGAACGACAATTGTGAATTTATGGACTTGTTCTTTGCCCTAGATCCAGTGAAGGAATTGTATCTTTATGTGCAGATAACCGATAAGCAAGGTTATAGGCTGGGGGAGAGAATTGGAAGATTTGCCACAGTTGAGCCTACTGGTGCTACTATTGTAGCTGCTGATGCGTTACCTAGAGCTCTCAATGTAGTGACTCCTATCACTTCCAATGTCCAACAAGATGAAAGCCCGTTGATATCGCCTAGAGGTGGACAAATAGGCGTTGCTGAAAAATTCTTAAAATACAGCGGTAAAATTCTAGTAGGAACCTCCGACCCAAATGGTAGGAAGCTCTGACCGGCTCTCTCGGGCTGGTCGGAGGTTCCGGCCTATAACGCCGGAGGTTCCGACACTGGTGTTCTGACTCTACCAAGACACTTCAATAATGGATAAAGTGATAGAGATCAAGTCTAGAGCAAGCAATAAGGTATGAGATGGATGCAGGCAAGTGTAGAGACAAAATAACACAATAACGAGCAAGCACAAGAGAGACACAAAGATTTTTTCTCGAAGTTCAGATCACAAAGATCCTATGTCTACATTGAGGAGCTCCGAAGAGCCGGGTCTCAATTGACCCCTTGCCTCACCAAGTGACCATGAAGATCAGCTTAGTATCCACTCGAATTTACCTCTTTTCCTTGCGGAGGCGAGGTTAACCTTCACAAACTCTTCTCGGGACAATCCACAACTCGAGGAAACTCGCGGGCGACGCCTAACCATCTAGAAGGTTTCCCTCCAAGCGAAATAAGCTCCAAGCAGCTGATCCGCGTCCATCCTCAAGTGCATAAGATCGTCCTAGCATTCTCTTAAGAAAAATCACTTAATTTCCCACTAGATCCTCACAAGAATCACAAATGTGGCACTAGAACTAGTTGAGAGAGCTTAAAGGACCTTAGGAGAGGCTAGGAGACAGTGGAATAGGAGCGGAATCGCCAAGCAACAGCTAGAAACAAAGTTTTGGCTTTATAGGCATTAGCATACGTCACTCAGCCGTTACTCATAGATTTTAGCCAAGAGGTTCTGACCCCAGGGGTAGAAACCTCCAGCCAACACTTAGTCTCTGGCCGAGAAGGTTGGTCAAAGCCTCCGACCCCAGGGGTAGGAACCTCCGACCCTGACACTGAAACTAGCTCAACCCAAGTGTACGTGTTGAGCCAAAGTGATAAACTCTCAGCTATTTGGATCTTAAGCATTTCAGTGGTCTTGAAACACTCTTTGCAACCCCTCTTGATAGTACGGCTTTCCTATGACTCAAAAGGAAATTCAAAAGAAATTAAAATAAACTCCGAGTCGCTTCGCCGCTTTGCATCATGTTTTTGTAGGGGTTCTCCATTCACCACACTAACAACCTAAGACTAATCTCTGCACATTTCTTGCTAAACTCATTAGTCCTTTAACCGCTTTGTCATTAATCCACCAAAACCCACTTAGGGGCTAGATGCACTTTTAATCTCCCCCTTTTTGGTGATTGATAACAACACGGTTAAAGCTTACAACAGAATTAATATATAAATTTGATTTTGAATGAAAGGAGATGAATTTGGCTCCCCTAGAAATATGCATATTTGAGTGAGTGTGAATCATATGCATATTGAGTATTGGAGGAACATGGAAAGCCTCATTCATCCCTTTTTATCCGTGGGGTGTAAAGTGTGACATAATGAACAATATATATATATATATATATATATATATATATATATATATATATATATATAATGCATATGACATGGCAAGCACGCAAAAAGAAAAATAACATCACATCACATCGCAAGGCATCACATGAATAGATCTAAGGACTGAAATCAAACTAGAATAATAATTAAACAGTAATTACATCCCAGCATACAGTCAATACATGTCCACAAGGGAATAGGAATACTAGGGGGCCTAAAACAGGAGGGGGGTCGGAGCTTCCGGCTGCCAGGGCCAGAACCTCCGACCATTTTGCAACAATAGTCAAAATTGGTGAAGAGAAGGCCCCTTCATTTTGAACTTTTCTCCCCCTTTGGCATCAAGGCACCAAAAAGAGAGGAAAGATAGGGGAAAAAGAAGAGACTCAGTCGTCGTTGGAGGGGATGATCACAGTGTCGCCGGATGCTGGACTGCCTGCAGTGCTGGTCTCATCATCAAGAGGAATGATCTCTGTGTCTCCACTGGTGGCATCATCATCCCTCTCAACAATAGCAGAAATGTCGTACACATGCTGAAAAGATGGAGCCGCTGGCACAATGTCATCATCTTAATCACTCTCCTCATCCTCCTCATCATCCTTCCTATCATCATCATCATGGTAAGAGTCCTCCTCTATGTCCTCATCAGAATCTGCCTCGGACTTGGAATCGCCAAAAGGTCTAGTAGTGGAAGGATCTGCGCCACTAGCAATGTGCTGAGCAGACTTGTAGGCGGCAAAGGGATCCTTATACACCTCATCCTCAGAGTCATCAGAAACAGTCTTGCCGGCATCTCTCAACATCTCTTTCTGCCGACGCTTTATCTTCTTGATCTTCACGCTGTTCTTGGTACAGATGTTGAAGATGGCCTTGAGTGCCTTCTTGATAGGCGACTCGGAACTCTGAGACGAAGAACCATACCGAGAGGAAACTAAAGGAAACTTCACTGCAAAAGGAACTGGTGGATGGTAAGACTTGTGCTTCACCTCCTTCTCGAACACTAGCCCGGATACTTCCTCAATCATCTTCATGATATAGTGAGCATAGGCACATCCTCTCTTGGGCTCTATCACAATGTTGAAGATCTCAAACCAGATATACTTCATCACACTGATAGGCGGTTGGTTCCTCCTTAATCTTGCAAGCAGAGTGTAGTGGCGAGAGGGGAGAGCAGTGGCATCGCTAGCTTTGGGAGAGAGAGTAGCCCTGACCATGTTCAGAAGGATCTTGTAGGGAGGAAGCAGCCTCTTTGTAGTGCCCAAGCAGTTTTTGGGTGCTCCATATGCATACAGAAACATTGTCCTCTAAATAGGCAGTGTCTTCTCACTATGCAGGTTCGGCCTATTGAAATCATCTGGGTCCAACACCAACATGGCTGTGAACTGAGAGATGGTGATAGTGTACTCCACTCCCTAAGTCCGCCATCTCATCTAATGCTCATGCTATAGACTCTCCTTAAAGAAGACAGTACGTAGAACTGACCGATGACCTCCTCACTCCAATCATACTGCAACCCTATGATCCCTCCAATGTCCTTTTCTAAACAAAGCTTTATCACATCCTTGAATATCTGGCCCTTCTGGTGCTGCATGTACTCCCAGTCGATATACTTCATCTCATCACAGCTTTGGGACGACTCATGAACACTGAGTTGTACCAATCCATCTGGACAGCAGTGACAAGCCGAGGGTCTGACAACTCCTAAGGAAGGGTATCTGGGTTCTACTTCCTGTCTTTGCCTCCCCTTGCCACATCGTGAAGATAGACAAAATGCTACCATGCAATGTGGCCAAACGGAGTAGTGCTGACTGCCCTGTGCTTGATCACTTAAATTGAGTCATCGAAGGTTCCCCTGCCGGTACTACGAGCACCGCCACCGCGAGATCCACCACGCCTTGGAGACGGTGGTGCATTGGGGTCCTTGATCACCAAAGTAGAACTACAAGTCTGTCGAGTAGTGGGAGGCTGTGTAGCGGCCCTCTTGCCTCCGCCTGCCTTCCTGCTGCTGCTAGCACGAGCCGGCCCCTTTTCTGTGTCTGCTCTTCAGGAGGTGACTCCTGATCACTCTGGGCACCCGGAGGTGGAAATGTCTTGTCTCACCTTCTAACATTTCTCACGAGCCATTGACATTGAAATACAACCAGGAATTAAAGATGGAACTGAATTCAAGGTTTTATCAAAACAATCAAGGCTACAAGAGGCTAGTAGAAAAGCTTAGACGGAGGGTCCGACCACAGGGTCGGAGCCTCCGGCCAGCCCTCTCGGCTAAGCCGAGAGTGCTGGTCGGAACCTCCGGCCATGAGGGCCGGAACCTCTGGCTGGCACAAGGTGAAAATTTGATCTATAAAACTAGCCAATGTAATTGATGCAAGACCATAGATCGATGATATAGGGGTGTGCGGGAAGGTTTCTAACCAAAGGGAACTAGTCCTAGGTTCAAATTATTAGAGATTGAGGCAAAAAGAGGAAAAACCTAAGGAATGAAATCGAAATCAATACCTTGATATGAGAGTTTGCAAAAACGTTGACAGGTCGGAGTCTCCGATTACCCAAGAGGAGGGAAATGTGAATGCCTAAAGGGTGTTTGACGGTGGAGATGGAAAATTGCCACAGTAGTGAGTGAGAGCGAGTTAGGGCTGAGAGGAGATGAAATGAGGAGAGAGAAGACTCCCAGCCCTACATAGGGACTAGAAACCGACTGCCAGCCAGAACCTCCAAGCTAGGGAGCCGGAGCTTCCGGCCTGATTTTTGGACAGGGAAAAAGGTTCAGAGCCTCCGACCAGAATTTTCTAGAAGGAGGGAAATAGGGGTATTTTGGCACAAAGAAGGTAGACATGATTTTCCGTTGACCCACATATGACCAACAGTAATTAATCAGTACATAACAATGGTCACGATGCAGATCAACAATGAAAATAACCAAATTTTCGCAATAAAAACTATCACACAAGGATTTTCATAAATATTTTGAGAACATGAGTTTTTAAGAGATAGGGGGAATATTGGAGCTCCGTTCCTGGCATTAAGACCAGTTTCTACATAAGAAGATGCCTCAAAAACACAGGAGTTCACTTTGATTTACATTCTTATGACACATACTTGACTATTGATTAGTCAAGCACTTAGTCATGTAATGTTTTGAGAATCTAGGATATTGAGCTTACTCCTAAGCTCACAAAACCTTTTCTCATCCAACGACTTGGTGAAGATATCGACAAGTTGGTGTTTGGTTCTCATATGGGTAATGTTGATATCTCTTTTGGCTTCGTGGTTTCTTAAGAAGTGATGTTTTATGTCAATGTGTTTGGTTCTTGAGTGTTGGACGGGATTGTTAGCTATTTTGATGGCACTCTTGCTGTCACAAAGGAGTAGAATTTTGGTCATTATGTAGCCATAGTCTTGGAGGGTTTATTTTATCCAAAGGAGTTGAGCACAACACAAGCCGGCGGCTATGTATTCCGCCTTGGCGGTGGATATGGCAATGGAGTTTTACTTCTTGGAGACCGAAGAAACTAGAGACCGTCCAAGAAATTGACAAGTTCTCGTTGTGCTTTTGCGGTCAACCTTACATCCGGCATAATCGGAATCGGAATATCCAATTAGCTCAAAATCACAACCTTTAGGATACCATAAGCCGAAATTAGGAGTGTGCACCAAATATCTTAGGATTCTCTTAACAGCAACAAGATGATATTCTTTAGGGCCACTTAAAAGCGAGCACACATGCACATAATAAGCACAATATCCGATCTAGATGCACAAAGGTAAAGAAGAGATCCAATCATGGAGCGATATACCTTTGATCCACTGGTTTGCCGTTGTTGTCGAGGCCGAGATGTTCATTTGTTGGCATTGGAGTCTTGATGGGCTCCCTCCATCTTGAACTTTTTGAGAATGTCCTTGAGATACTTCGATTACGAGAATGAAGATTCCATCCTTTTGTTGCTTGACTTGAAGCCCGAGGAAGAAAGTGAGCTCCCCCATCATCAACATCCCGAACCTCCTAGTCATAATCTTGCTAAACTCTTCACTAAAAGAATGATTAGTAGAGCCAAATATTATATTATCGATATAAATTTGGCACACAAATAGATCATTCTTAAATTTTTTAGTGAAGGGAGTAGTGTCGGCTTTGCCTATTTCAAAGCCATTTTTTAGAAGGAAGTCACAAAGACATTCATATCAAACTCTAGGGGCTTGCTTGAGCCCATAGAGCGCCTTGTGAAGCTTGTAGATGTGATTTGGATATTTGGGATCTTCAAAACCCGGGCGGTTGCTCCACATACACTAACTCGAAAATTGGTCCATTGAGAAAAGCACTCTTGACATATATTTGATAAAGTTTGAAATCATGGTTAGCGGCATAACCTAACAAAATTCGAATGGACTCAAAGCGAGCAACCGGCGCAAAGGTTTCACTAAAATCGAGACCCTCGACTTGGGTGAACTCTTGAGCCACTAACCGTGCTTTGTTGCGAGTGACCACTCCATTCTCGTCTTGCTTGTTGCGGAAGACTCACTTGGTGCTGATGACATTTTGCTTGGCTCTCTCCACCAATGACCACACTTGATTGTGGGTGAAATTATTCAACTCTTTTTGCATGGCCATCACCCAATCCGGATCATCAAGTGCTTCATCTAAACTAATTAGCTCCAAAGACGAGACAAAAAAGTAATTGTCACAAAAGTTAGCGACCCGGTAGCTAGTAGTTACCCCTCTTTGGATGTCACCAAGGATATTGTCAACGGGATGATCCCTTTGCACGGTGTGGTGAATTCTTGGATGGTGCACCGGGGGACTTGAGCTCGCACAGTGTCTCTTGGCTCACTAGTGTCCTTGGCATCGATCCCATCCACTCGTACTAGATCATACTCTTGATCAACTCTTGTACTCGGAGGCGCCACTTGAGTGGAAGGAGCTTGTTCGGTGTCTCTTTGCTTCTCCACCTCTTCTAGTGGCCTCACCTCTCCAATTGCCTTTTTGTTGATGTTGTGTCCCGTGATTCCTTCACTTAGCATCTCAAGCTTAACTTGCTCCACTTGTGAGCCGTTAGTTTCATCAAATGTCACGTCTCTCATGATTTCAACGATTCCGAAAACTTTGTTGAATACACGATAGGCGTGAGCATTTGACTCATATCCGAGTAGAAACCCTCATTCCATTTTTGGGGCAAACTTGGATGAGCGAGGCCTCTTACTCAAAATGAAACATTTGCAACCAAAGACATGAAAGTAGGAGACATTGGGTTTGTTACCAGTGAGGAGTTCATATGCCATCTTTTTGAGAAGCTTGTGGAGATAAGGTGATTGAATGCATGACACGCGTGTGTTCACCGCCTCCGCCTAAAAGATATCCGATGTCTTGTATTCATCTAGCATAGTCCTTACCATCTCGACAAGAGACCAGTTATTTCTCTCCACCACTCTATTTTGGGGAGGACCATATGGAGCGGAAAACTCGTGCTTAATCCTCTCGTCTTAAAGAAATTCCACCACTTGAGTATTCTTGAACTCCCCCCATTGTTACAGCCTATCTTTCTTGATCTTGAGTTCAAACTCGTTTTGGACTCACTTTGTGAATTTCTTGAAATTCCTTGGGTTTCACTCTTATCTTGCAAAAAGAACACCCAAGTGAAGCGAGAAAAATCATCAACAATTACGAGCCCATATTTTACCTCCAATGCTTAGGTAGGCCACGGGACCGAAGAGATCCATATGAAGTAGTTCCAATGACCTTGAGGTAGTCATGATGTTCTTCACGGGATGTGGGTTCCCAACTTGCTTTCCGCTTGATAAGCGCTACACACATGGTCTTTCTCAAAGGTGACGTTAGATAGCCCGAGGATGTGTTCCCCCTTTAGAAGATTTGATAAGTTCGTCATTCCCGCATGGGCTAGCCTTTGGTGCCAAAGCCACCCCATTGAGGATTTTGCAATCAAGCAAGCCTCCGGGTTCACCTTATCTAGGTCAAAGTCCACTAGATAAAGATCTCCCTTCAACCTTCCCTTGAATGCAACGGAATTATCATTTCTTTCTAAAACGGTAACATCCTCGTCGGTAAACAAGCAATTATAGCCCAATTACACAATTGAGACACCGATAATAAATTATAGCTTAAGGACTTGACGAGTAGAACATTAGAGAGAGTTAGATTGTTGGAGATGGCAATTTTACCTAGACCCATTACCTTACCCTTACCATCATCTCCAAAGACAATATTGTCGTGATCTCCTCCATTCTCGTCAAGAGTTGTAAACATACTTCTCTCTCCCATCATGTGGTTGGTGCATCTTGATCAACAACCCAACTTGAATCCACCGGAGGAGTATGCCTACAAAAGAAATCAAGCTTGGGATTTAGGTACCCAAACTTGTCTAAGTTTGGGCCCTTTAACATTAGTCACAAGCGCCTTGGGCACCCACACACAAGCCCTGTATTCCCTCATAGCAGTCCACCAATGAAATGAGCAATCACTTTACCACGGTGATCCTTGGTAATCTCATATGACTCATAGAATAGTTTTTCTGGTCGGAGCCTCCTACCATTTGGGTCGGAGCCTCCTACCAGTCTTCTCTTCTGTCTGGGCTGGCTGGTCAGAACCTCCTACCATTTTGGTCGGAACCTCCTACCACCTCTCGGCCTGCCTGAGAGAGCTGGCCGGAACCTCCAACCCATCCGACCGGCCTTCTCGCCTGGTCGAGAGGTTGGGTCGGAACCTCACTAAGGTCGAGCTTCCGGCCCCAGGCCGAGAGGGTCTACCTCGGCTTGCGATGAACATCTTCTTTCACGAACTTCAGGCATTGCTTCCTATTCACCATGCTTCTGGATGGCTACTTTCATGGGAGAGAAGCCCAAGACCATAGCCGTTCTTGTTGGTGGGTAGTGAGGGTTTTGTAGAGGGCATCCTTGGATTGGAATGTTTTCAAACATCCAAACTTCACCAAGGTACCCAACCGCTCATTCTCCTTTTTAAACGCCTCCAAAGCTTCAAGGTTAGTAGCATATGCATCTAAATCATAATTATAGCATTTTGCACATCCGTTGTTTGTGGAGGCATTGGAGATCTTGGTGGCCTCATTGGAGGTGGAGGTGCTATTCCAAAGAGTGTTAAATTGCACTTCAAGAGCCTTGTGATCTTGATCCAATTTCACAAGGTTTTCTTGAAGTGTTTCATTCATACTCTTTAGATTAGCCATTGAGTCATTGACCGAAGAGAGCTCTTTGGTCAATTCCTCAATTCTCTTCTTCTCCTTAGCCAAGTTCTCCTCTAGGGCAAGGTTTCTCTCCTTCTCAAGGATGAGCAAGTCCTCTTGCCTTTTGAGGGACTTCTCTTTATCCTCCAATGCCTTCATAAGCTTTGCCAATTGTAACATGGCCGGCTTGCTAAAACCCTTGAACATCTCATCCATATCATCCTCGCTTTCATCATCACTAAGATCATCATCATTAATTTGAGAAGATTTGGATGGGGAGGTTACCTTTTGCCCTCGTGCCATGAGGCAAGTGGGCTCATAGTGATCGTCGTCGCTTAAGTTGTCGAAGAGAGGCTCCTCGAACCCCGACGACGACTTGATAGCAACTGTGGCAACCCCTTCTTCATCGCCTTCTTCCTTGTCGTCGTCCTCATTATTGGAGAACCACTCCTCTTCAATGTGAGCACGCCTGGTCTTCTTCTTGACCACCTTGGACTTGCCACTCTTGTTCTTGTGCTTGGGACAATCGGCGATGAAATGTCCGTACTCCTTGCATTCGTAGCACTCTCGCTTGGATTGTCTCCTTCCTTTGTCATCCTCCTTCTTGTCCTTGATGAAACTGCCTCGATGAAGGAAGTGCTTGAACTTTCTTATCACAAGAGCGAAGTCTTCATCCTTACTCTCGGTGTCGCTTGAGACTTGCTCCTTCTTGGCCTTCAAAGCAACTTCCTTGTTTTTTGTGATAGCGGCGTTCTTAGCAAGTTGCTTGACCTCCTTGGCTTCCTCTTCTAGTAGCTCATGTGAGATGATCCTCGAGAGAACGTCACTTGGGGTGAGTCTCTTAAAGTTCTTCATCTCCCGATGAGGGTCACCAAGGTGGGATTCCTTGGGGCGATCGCGCGGAGAAGCCTCTTGACCACCACATGATCAGTCATGTCTTCACCACCAAGACCACGGATCTTGTTAACAATGACCATCATGCGATCATACATCTCTTGCGGCGTCTCGTTGTCTTCCATCACGAACCGCCCAAGTTGCCCCTCAAGCAACTCAATCTTGGACTCTCTCACGTCGGGGGTCCTTCATGTACCAATTGAAGCGTATCCCAAATTTCCTTGGCCTCCTCAAGTTGGTCCATCTTGTTGAATTCCTTGGGACTCAAGGAGTTTAGGATGACGCTTGTAGCTTGAGCATTGCGGCGAATGAGAGCCTCTTGAGCCGGTGTAGGTTCCTCTCCTTCCTCCGGAGCGTCCGTCACACCTGTGCACACAATCTTCCAAACACTTGGATGCGATGAGATTAGATGCAATTTCATCTTGTGCTTCCACGCGCTATAGAAGGTCCCGTCAAAATGGGGAGCGCGTTCGGAAGGCACGGAGATGAATTGCTGAGGAGGAGGGATAAATTTATTGTAATCAAGGTCAAAAGCAGCTCCCTTTCTTCCACCCGACTTACTAGTCGAGCCATTTCCGTCTTCTTGAACTCTGGTAGAATCAACCACCTTCTCGGTCGACATCCTTTGATCAATTCCAAGCGGTTAAGCCTCTTAGGAGTTTAGGCTCTGATACCAATTGAAAGCCCGTTGATGTCACCTAGAGGGGGGTGAATAGGCGTTCCTAGAAAATTCTCTAAATGCAGCGGTAAAATACTGGTAGGAACCTCCGACCAAAATGGTAGGAGTGTTAGTGATATGCCCTAGAGGCAACATGGAGATGTTATATATATCACATGCTATGTTTATAATGTATTGATTTGTTCCTTGAAATAGACATTATCATTGTTGATCAATGAGTATGTGACTTATTCATGAGACTCTTAATGTCAAATATTGCTATTTCTAAATGATCCCTGATCATATATCATATGAGGAACAAATATGATTGTAATATCAGCATATGTATTGATTGATGATCATGTCTCATGGATCATGGTATGGAGATACCAAATCGATAATATGGACATATGTTAGTGAACATATGTTGGATAGACCCGCCATGAGATACTGCAGAGATTTCATGTGTCATCAGTTAGTCTCAAGTAGTGTTTATGTAGAGTCCTTACACTTGAGATCATCATGGTTCCCAACATACGTAGTAGCTTATTTTGGGACTACTAAACACTACTCCGTAACTGGGTAGTCATAAAAGTGGTCTTCGGGTTTGCTATGAAACATGTAGTGGGATATGACTGATCAAGATAGAATTTGTCCCTCCTTATGGGAGAGATATCTCTGGGCCCCTCGAAGTAATGGATTATGGAAGTGCATGGCCATGCTACGGTGATTGAGGTGTCAATCACAAGTTTGTAATCCATCACAGGATCGAGAGAGTGATTGAGCTATTAAGAGGATGACACAAGTCTCGCCTTGAGCTCAATCGATATCGTGAGGCAAAGGGATTTGTACATAAGGACATTACAGGTTCAGCCGATATGATCTTTACGTATATCTTGGGGCTAATATGCCTTGCTAGAGGCCGCTAATTAACAGGGTGACCAGAAAGGCGTTTCTGGGTCGTGACAAAATATACGTGAACCTACAGGGGTCACACACTTAATGGGTTGGAACACTTATTCGAATGTGATTCGAATATGGGCTCGATTCGGATAGAGATCCGAGTAGACTCTTACTGGGCCTCAGTCCACGAGGCCCGAGTAAGGTGGTCTATATATAGGGAGGCGAAGGGCTGAGGAGTTTCACGTGTGTTTTCTGTTAGCCTCGAGCAAAACCCTAGCCGCCACCTTCCGAGCCGAACCCTAGCCGCTCACGAGTGCTAGTACACTCGCGATCGGTGTTTCAGCCCCGGACGTGTGGATACCCGTAGAGGCGCTGCTCGTTGCGGCGTTTGATCGGCCGGAGATCAACTACTTCCACTACTACCTCGACGCGCGCGTGGGTTGGACCGGCTTCTCCAACTCTTCCTCCGCTGCACTGCGCGTCTAGTGGTAACGATCCATGATCCCTTCTTTCGCATGATGTCCTGGTGTGCGCGGTAGAAATTTTTATTTTTGCTATCGTAGCCTACGCGTACTCCTACAGTGGTATCAGAGCCATCTTGTGTAGATTGCGATCTGGATCATCGCATATGTTGATATGCGGGAGCGGTAGATTAGATCTATTGCAGTCTAGATTAGTCGGTTCATGTGATGGATCGATGAAGGCACGGGTTGATAAGATCAATCCATGGATAGGGGTTAGATAAGGTGCGGATTATAACACTATTAGCGCCCTGGAGATTGTCTCGGATCGGCATAAGGAGGTTATGCCGAATGCTAATAGGTTATGAATAGGGCATGGATGAGCGTAGATCATAAGACTACTGGCGCCCTGGAGATTGTCTCGGATCGGCATAAGGTGGTTATGCCGAATGCTAGTAGCTTATGGATTTGATAGCCCTGGGACAGTGGTAACACTATTAGCGCCCTAGAGATTGTCTCGGATCAGCATAAGGTGGTTATGCCGAATGCTAATAGGTTACGGATCTGATAGCCCTGAGCCAATGGAAAAACTAGAGTCCTGGAGATTGTCTCGGATCGGCATAAGGAGGTTATGCCGAATAGTTTTTCCACAGCGATTTCATAGATTGGATCTGTGAATTTCATAGATTGGACCGCCGTGCGAACCCTGCGAACCCCCCTTGTATAGCGTTATAGGTTCACATCGTTAAGTAGAATGCGATTCTACGTCTAACTTGTTTTTGCAGGGAATGATGTGAATTAGTATGGCCCTATAGCTTATTTGGAATGTATGAGATGTATATGATGCATGTAACATTCGTTCATGACCTGTGTGTCATGATTTTTCAGCTTTTGTTAGCTGTCTTAATTGTATTTAACGACCTGCGTGTCGACCTTAGTGCTTGAATCCATTCTTGTAATCTTCAATTGCTAGCTATTATAGATAGTAGCCTAGACTTGAGGTTACAAGTTTTCAAGCATGATGACCCAAAGCTGAGATGTGGAGGATGAAGATCATCTACACGTAAATGGAGATGGGGATCACCATCCTTTTGGGCCATACTAATTCTATCTTACTCTTATGCCATTATATATGTGATATGTTGCTATGGTAGGATAGAGTCCCTCATGATAAAAATTAGGTGTTTATGCCCTTCCATATGTTGCACCAAAAGATAATGATCACCATATTGTAGGCCTACCAAAGTAGGGTGCAATTGGTTATCATCATTATTTGGGGTAGATGTCGGACATCTACATGCGGAAGCATTTGGTTTACTTAACAAGGTCATCAAAACAGTCTTTGGATCTTGGGGCATAGGTTGGGGCCGGGGCATAGTGATGCCACCCAACAAGCAAGAGTCACATAGAGATGTGATTAGCAAGGTGTTGCTTACCCATGTCATTAGTTTTCTAGCCGTGATGCCAAAGCTCACTAGGAATTAGTGAAATGAGGATCTTGACCCACTATGTAACTTAGAGGGAGTTTGTTGCAAAACACATAGTGGGAGTCTTTTGTTAAATAGTTTAATAAAAGATGAATATAAACATAGTGCTAAACTTTGCATGTTCTTATGTTGTAGATCATGTCAGCTAACGCATCATCCAGTTCTTTTAATTTGCGATCTGTTCTTGAGAAAGAAAAACTCAATGGAACAAACTTTATGGATTGGTATCGCAACTTGAGAATTGTTCTCAAGCAAGAGCGCAAGGAGTATGTCCTTGAGACTCCTTTTCCTGAGAACTTGCCTACAAATGCTTCTGTGGCTGCACGGAGAGCTTATGAGAAGCATACGAATGATTCCCTTGATGTGAGCTGTCTTATGCTTGCCACAATGTCCTCTGAGCTTCAGAAGCAATATGAGAACACAAATGCCTACAATATCATTGTGGGGTTGCGTGGTATGTTTGAGAACCAAGCAAGGGCTGAGAGGTTCAACACTTCAAAGTCCTTGTTTGCGTGCAGGCTTGCGGAAGGGAATCCCGTCAGCCCTCATGTGATTAAGATGATTGGCTACATTGAGAGTCTGGAAAAGCTTGGTTTTCCCCTTAGCCAAGAGTTGGCTACTGATGTGATTCTCCAGTCGCTCCCTCCGAGTTTTGAGCCATTCATACTGAACTATCACATGAACAACATGGACAAGACCTTGGCTGAGTTGCATGGGATGCTTAAAACTGCCGAGGAAACCATTAAGAAAAGCACCAGTCATGTGATGATGATGCAGAAAGGCAAGGGCAAGGGCAAGCCCAATGTCAAGAAATGCGCGGTCAAGAGAAAGTTAACTCCCGATGAGATCGCGAGCAGAACCAAGGCCAAGCAAGACAAGAAGGGCGCTGCTCCTGACGCAGTTTGCTTTTACTGCAAGGAATCAGGACATTGGAAGAGGAACTGCCCAAAGTACTTGGAGGATCTTAAGAAGAAGGGAAGTGCGACTTCCACTTCAGGTATAAATGTTATAGAGATCAATCTTGCTACTTCATCTACTGATTTTTGGGTATTTGATACCGGATCGGTTGCTCACATATGCAAATCGTTGCAGGGCCTAACAAGAAGTAGGAGTTTGAGAAGGAGCGAAGTGGATCTTCGCGTTGGCAATGGAGCAAGAGTTGCTGCGGTGGCTGTCGGCACCATACCATTGTCTTTGCCTTCAGGATTAGTTTTGGAATTAAATAATTGTTATTGTGTTCCATCTCTTTGTAAGAACGTTATTTCTGCTTCATATTTGCAAGCAGAAGGTTATGACTTTAGATCTGTGGACAATGGTTGTTCTCTTTATTTCAAGGATATGTTCTATTGTCATACTCCTATTGTGAATGGGTTATACGTTCTAAATCTTGAAGGGGCACCGGTCTATAACATCAATACAAAGAGGCAACGTCCTAATGATTTGAATCCCACGTTTATCTGGCATTGTCGCTTGGGTCACATAAATGAGAAACGCATTGAGAGGCTCCATAGAGATGGTCTTCTACACTCATTTGATTTTGAATCATTTGAAACATGTGAATCTTGTTTACTTGGCAAGATGACAAGGGCACCTTTCACCGGTCAAGGTGAAAGGGCAAGTGACTTATTGGGACTCGTACATACTGATGTATGTGGACCAATGAGTTCAACAGCCAGGGGTGGTTTTGGGTACTTCATAACTTTTACTGATGACTTTAGTAGATATGGGTATGTGTACCTAATGAAACATAAGTCTGAATCCTTTGAAAAGTTCAAGGAATTCCAAAATGAAGTACAAAATCATTTAGGTAAAACAATCAAGTTTCTACGATCTGATCGTGGAGGCGAGTATTTGAGCCACGAGTTTGGCAATCATCTGAAGGATTGTGGAATTGTTCCACAGTTGACTCCACCAGGAACACCTCAATGGAATGGGGTATCTGAACGGAGAAATCGCACTTTATTAGATATGGTGCGATCCATGATGAGCCAAAGTGATCTTCCATTGTCCTTTTGGGGATACGCTCTTGAAACAGCCGCGTTCACACTAAACAGAGTTCCATCAAAGTCAGTAGAAAAGACACCATATGAGATGTGGACAGGACAACGTCCTAGCTTGTCTTTCCTTAAGATTTGGGGATGTGAGGCTTATGTAAAACGTTTGCAATCCGATAAGCTCACTCCTAAGACTGACAAATGCTTCTTTGTCGGGTATCCTAAGGAAACAAAAGGATATTACTTTTATAATCAACATGAAGGCAAAGTGTTTGTCGCCCGACATGGTGTCTTCTTAGAGAAAGAGTTTCTCTCCAGAAGGGATAGTGGGAGGACCGTGCAACTCGAAGAAATTCGAGAAACACCTGAAAAAGTTTCAGCTCCTACAGAACCACAACAGGATGAACAAAGTGTTGAAGCACCTGTTGTAGACACACCGGCACCACGTAGGTCAGAGAGGTCACGTCGTGCACCTGAGAGGTACATGTTCTTGACTACTCAACAAAGGGACATATTGTTGTTAGACAACGATGAGCCTAAGACCTATGAAGAAGCGATGGTGGGACCAGACTCTGAGAAATGGCTTGAAGCCATGAGATCCGAAATTGAATCCATGCATAGTAATCAAGTTTGGAACTTGGTTGATCCACCTGATGGTGTTAAAACCATTGAGTGCAAATGGGTTTTCAAGAAAAAGATAGACATGGATGGAAATGTTCACATCTATAAGGCACGATTGGTGGCAAAAGGTTTCAAACAAATTCAAGGTGTTGATTATGATGAAACTTTTTCGCCCGTCGCAATGCTAAAGTCTATTCGGATCATTCTAGCGATTGCTGCATATTTCGACTATGAGATATGGCAAATGGATGTCAAAACAGCTTTCCTTAATGGAAATCTGAGTGAGGATGTGTACATGACACAGCCCACGGGTTTTGTCGATCCACAATCAGCTGGAAAGATATGCAAGCTGCAAAGATCCATTTATGGATTAAAGCAGGCATCTCGGAGTTGGAATATTCGTTTTGATGAAGTGATCAAAGGGTTTGGTTTCATCAAGAACGAAGAAGAGCCTTGTGTTTATAAAAAGACTAGTGGAGCGCACTTGTATTTCTGATTTTATATGTGGACGACATATTACTGATCGGAAATGACATTCCTATGCTCGAATCTGTTAAGTCTTCATTGAAAAATAGTTTCTCTATGAAAGACTTAGGAGAGGCGGCATATATTCTGGGCATCAAGATCTATAGAGATAGATCAAGAAGGCTAATTGGATTATGTCAAGATACATACATTGACAAGGTGTTGAAAAGGTTCAACATGCAGGACTCTAAGAAAGGTTTCCTACCGATGTCACATGGTATAAATCTTAGCAAGAGTCAGTGTCCTAGTACACCTGATGAGCGGGATAAGATGAATGCGATCCCATATGCTTCAGCTATTGGGTCCATTATGTATGCCATGCTTTGTACACATCCAGATGTCTCGTATGCTTTAAGTACTACGAGTAGATATCAATCGGATCCAGGTGAAGGTCACTGGATTGCTGTAAAGAACATCTTGAAGTACTTGAGAAGAACTAAAGATGTGTTCCTTGTCTATGGAGGTGAAGAAGAGCTCGTTGTAAATGGTTACACTGATGCTAGCTTCCAAACTGACAAAGACGATTTCAGATCGCAATCTGGATTTGTGTTCTGCCTAAATGGCGGTGCGGTGAGCTGGAAGAGTTCCAAGCAGGAGACGGTTGCTGATTCTACAACGGAAGCCGAGTACATTGCAGCTTCTGAAGCTGCTAAAGAAGCTGTTTGGATCAAGAAATTTGTTTCCGAGCTTGGTGTGATGACTAGTGCCTTCAGTCCGATGGACCTCTACTGTGATAATAGTGGGGCCATTGCGCAAGCCAAGGAGCCTAGATCTCACCAAAAGTCCAAGCACATTTTACGGCGTTTTCATCTCATCCGCGAGATAGTGGAGAGAGGCGATGTAAAGATATGCAAAGTACAAACGGATTTGAACATTGCAGATCCGTTGACAAAACCGCTTCCCCAGCCAAAGCATGAGGCTCACATTAGGGCAATGGGTATTAGATACCTACATGGTTGACTCTAGTGCAAGTGGGAGACTGTTAGTGATATGCCCTAGAGGCAACATGGAGATGTTATATATATCACATGCTATGTTTATAATGTATTGATTTGTTCCTTGAAATAGACATTATCATTGTTGATCAATGAGTATGTGACTTATTCATGAGACTCTTAATGTCAAATATTGCTATTTCTAAATGATCCCTGATCATATATCATATGAGGAACAAATATGATTGTAATATCAGCATATGTATTGATTGATGATCATGTCTCATGGATCATGGTATGGAGATACCAAATCGATAATATGGACATATGTTAGTGAACATATGTTGGATAGACCCGCCATGAGATACTGCAGAGATTTCATGTGTCATCAGTTAGTCTCAAGTAGTGTTTATGTAGAGTCCTTACACTTGAGATCATCATGGTTCCCAACATACGTAGTAGCTTATTTTGGGACTACTAAACACTACTCCGTAACTGGGTAGTCATAAAAGTGGTCTTCGGGTTTGCTATGAAACATGTAGTGGGATATGACTGATCAAGATAGAATTTGTCCCTCCTTATGGGAGAGATATCTCTGGGCCCCTCGAAGTAATGGATTATGGAAGTGCATGGCCATGCTACGGTGATTGAGGTGTCAATCACAAGTTTGTAATCCATCACAGGATCGAGAGAGTGATTGAGCTATTAAGAGGATGACACAAGTCTCGCCTTGAGCTCAATCGATATCGTGAGGCAAAGGGATTTGTACATAAGGACATTACAGGTTCAGCCGATATGATCTTTACGTATATCTTGGGGCTAATATGCCTTGCTAGAGGCCGCTATTAACAGGGTGACCAGAAAGGCGTTTCTGGGTCGTGACAAAATATACGTGAACCTACAGGGTCACACACTTAATGGGTTGGAACACTTATTCGAATGTGATTCGAATATGGGCTCGATTCGGATAGAGATCCGAGTAGACTCTTACTGGGCCTCAGTCCACGAGGCCCGAGTAAGGTGGTCTATATATAGGGAGGCGAAGGGCTGAGGAGTTTCACGTGTGTTTTCTGTTAGCCTCGAGCAAAACCCTAGCCGCCACCTTCCGAGCCGAACCCTAGCCGCTCACGAGTGCTAGTACACTCGCGATCGGTGTTTCAGCCCCGGACGTGTGGATACCCGTAGAGGCGCTGCTCGTTGCGGCGTTGATCGGCCGGAGATCAACTACTTCCACTACTACCTCGACGCGCGCGTGGTTGGACCGGCTTCTCCAACTCTTCCTCCGCTGCACTGCGCGTCTAGTGGTAACGATCCATGATCCCTTCTTTCGCATGATGTCCTGGTGTGCGCGGTAGAAATTTTTATTTTTGCTATCGTAGCCTACGCGTACTCCTACAAGGAGGTTCCGACCAGCTCTCTCGGGCTGGCCGAGAGGGCTGGTCGGAGGTTCTGGCCAAGAACGCCGGAGGTTCCGACCCTGAAGTTCTGACTTTACCAAGACACTTCAATAATGGATAATTTTGACAGAGATCAAGTGTGGTGCAAGTAATAGGGTAGGATATAAATGCTGGCAAGGGAAGATACAGAATAAGGCAATAATGAGAAACCACAACGGAGACACAAAGATTTTTTCCCGAAGTTCGGATCACAAAGATCCTACGTCTCCGTTGAGAAGCTCCAAAGAGCCGGGTCTCGATCGACCCCTTGCCTCACCAAGTGACCACGAAGATCAACTTGGTATCCACTAGAATTTACCTCTTTTCCTTGTGGAGGCGAGATTAACCTTCACAAACTTTCCCGGGACAATCCACAACAAGAGGAAGCTCGCGGGTGACGCCTAATCATCTAGGAGGTTTCCCTCCAAGAGAAATAAGCTCCAAGTAGCCAATCCGTGTCCTCCTCAAGTGCACAAGATCCTCCTAGCCTTCTCTCAACAAAATTCACTCAATTTCCCATTAGATCCTCACAAGAATCACAAAGGAGGTACTAGAACTAGTTGGGAGAGCTCAAATGACCTTAGGAGAGGCTAGGACTAGGAGACAGTTGGAATAAAGTGGTATGGCCTCCAAATGGCTAGAAACAAAGATTGGGCTTTATAGGCAATGGCTTACGTCACCTAGCCGTTACTCACAGATTTTGGCCAGGAGGTTCCGACCCCAGGGGTAGGAACCTCCGGCCAACACTTAGTCTCTAGCCGAGAAGGTTGGTCGGAGCCTCTGACCCCATGGGTAGGAACCTCCGACTCTGACACTGAGACTAGCCCATCCCAAGTGTATGTGTTGTGCCAGAATGATGGACTCTTAGCTATTTGGATCTTAAGCACTTGAGTGGTCTTGAAACACTGCTTGCAACCCCTCTTGATAGTACGGTTTTTCCTCGACTTAAAAGAAAATTCAAAAGAATTTAAAATAAACTCCGAGTCGCTTCGCCGTTTTGCGTCATGTCTTTGTGGGGTTCTCCATGCACCACACCAAGCAACCTGGGACTAATTCTCTACACAATTCTCGATAAACTCATTAGTCCCTTAACCGCATTGTCATTAATCCACCAAAACCTACTTAGGAGTTAGATGCACTTTCAATGGCGACCAGCGACGGTAGCGGTAAAGGTGCAGTGAAGCGGCGGCGTGTGGAGCAAAGATGGTTGGCTCGTTGTACGCGGGGTCTTCTTCGTCCGTGCATACTTGCCACAGTGGTGATTTGTCCCTAGTTCCATGCCCGTTGTGTGGTACGCCGGTGGAGGCAAGGATTTCAAAGACCCCGGCAAACCGAAGCAAGAAGTTCTTCAAGTGTCCTAAGCTTGAACATGTAAGTATCTTATGGTGCCTTGCTTTCTTTGTTGGATTGTGGATTAGGTGGAGAAGTGATGTCATTCGGTGATAATTTTGCAGACAGAGTTCGCGTGCCAGTTTTTCATGTGGGAACCTCAGTATGAACAGATGATAAATGAAAGTCGACATATGTTAAATCGTTAGCCAGCGAGAGTTGTGTTAAATCATAATGAAGCAATGCTGTCGATGGGGGCTGTGGTTTCTGAATTGAGGGCATGTAGGGTAGGAGAACGAATTTTAGTGTGCCTTGGAGCTGTACAAGCTTTGTTGTTTCTGTTAATATTGTTGGTGGTGGTTACTAAGTGGAGTGCTATGTGTCCAGCAATGTAATGTGAAATTTGAGGTCTATTATTGTGAAATTTGAGACATGTCTGTGAATTTGGCTTTATACTTGTAGCTTTATACTTGTATCTTTATATGAGCCTTAGTGACGGATGGATGTATTGTTTGGTTAGAGAAAAATTTGGAAGCAGCACTACTTAATTTGGCAGTAAAATTGGCAGCAACAGTGCTGAATTTTGCAATTAAATTGGCAGGGGCACTGCTTAATTTTGCAATTAAATTGGCAGCATAACATCTCAACCATATCACAATTGGACAGAAATTTCACATATTGGACAGATCAAAAGACAAATCATTCTAGTCCTCAACAAATTCAGGAGACAGCACATTGGAAAGAAAAACATTCACAAATTCACATACATGCCAAGTCATACATGCTGCGGACACAAGTTCAGATTAAGACAGATATGCAAAAGACACAAGTTCAGTTAGGCTATTATCCTGAAATTACACGTAGGCATGAAGTTGCAATTTCTACGTTAAGTGCTCTAGCCCTGCTTCTTGTTATTGGGCTAGTTTGAGTGACCTTAGATGTAGTTTGTATTGAAGATGTGGACATAAATAGTTATAACACAAAATAAAAATAATTGCATTAATGCACAGATGTAGTTTGCCTTGAAGGTATGAATACTTACTTTAATGTGTTTATATGGACAGAGCTAACTTACATTTCTCTTGAAGTTGATTCCATCACAGGATTTGGGTGTGCCTTAACCACAAACTTCTTGACTCTTTTTCTCTTGGGCTTTGGTGTTGCTGGTGATGGCGCAGAAGGATTATCAACTGGCTCATTACATGTCTTCATAATGTGGCCAAATTGACCACATTTCTTGCATCTGTGATTTCTTTTCCCTGAACCTCCTTCTTCCACTCCTTTAATCCTCTTGTTTCTAGGCCTTCCAGCAAACCTCTTCAAAATAGGAGGATATAACTTGAAGCCTATATTCACTTTGGGCCATTGTGTCTTGTCTGACATTGGGGCCACCCATCTAGCATAGGCCTTTTTGAAATTGTCCACAGAGTAGTACTCATGCACAAACTGTTCTAAGTCCAACCCCCTCCTTAAAATTATGAGAAATATAGCATGTGTGCAAGGAAGGCTAGTTAACTGCCATTGTTTGTAGCAGCATTCTTGAGAATTTAAGTCAACAGCATGCCTCCATGTCTTCAGATCCCTGCCAATGCCTCCTATTTCTCCTGTATGACTATGACATGAGTAAAGTTTGTATCCTAAGTTCCTACTCTTAGTATATAATGTCTTCATGACTTTTGGCAGAATTCTACCAGTGAACTTATCAGCAAGCCTTCTCCTCACACAAATCCTCTCCATGATCATTTGTCTAGTCTTATCCATCAAATCAATAACATGAAGTGATTTTTCTAACCTTATCTAGCTGTTGAACGTCTTTGCTATGTTATTTGTGACATAATCACATTTTCTTGCAGTGCAAAATATACTTCTAGCCCCATAAGTGCTTGTGGAAGTCATCAATCCACTCGATTGCTTTAGGACATTCTTCTTTCATTGAATTGTAGTGCATCTCAAATATGTCATGCCTACATGCCCTTGATGCTGGCCATAAATTTCTCTCAAAAACTTCACCACTAAACCTCTTCTGGAAGTTCTTGACCAAATGTCTCATGGACTCCCTATGCTCAACTCCATTTGTGAACACCCTGGTAACTACACTATCTATACCTTTACTACCATCTGTTGATATAACCAACCCAGCATGAGAACCAATAGCCATGTGGAGCTTTTCCATGTACCAAGCCCACTTTTCTGTACTCTCTGATTTAAACACACCATATGCAACTGGAAACATCCAGTTCTGTCCATCAATAGCAATAGCAGATGCCAACTGCCCCCTCCACTTGCAGTGAGAATAGTAGAGTCTATGCCTAGATATGGCCTGCATCCATTTAAAGACCCTTCCCCACATGGCTTGAGTGCAACTAACATCCTACTAAACTTGTTTTGCCTAGCAAGGTTGATATGTTCTACCTCTATAATTGAGCCATGACTTCTCCTCTCCATTTCTGCTTTAAAGGTAGAGGCTGCATCAAAGCTATCTTCTCATTTGCCTAGAATTTCATCAAGAGCTATCTGTCTGTCGTCCCAAAAACGTAGTAAGAAATCTTGATATTGTATTTCTCTTCTAAATCTTTCTTTAGAGTTCTTGCACCAATGGTTGGATCTTTCCTCAACTTGTTTATCACTCGGTCTCTAACCCAAGAATTTGTAGCCATGCAATTGTTCTCTACCCCGGTTGTGCTAGCACAATTGTTCTTGTGTGGAAGCTTCTTAATCTGCATAGACATAGTGAATAAAAGTGGCTAGATCTGCATTAGAAAATTCGCAAAGAATAATATTTTATCAAATTAACTTACCTGCCAAGTTCTGCCATATTGTAGTCTTGATGCATGTATCCTCCACTTGCATATCTTAGCCTTACAATATGCTCTATACCTCTTCGATTCGCTATATGAATTGCAAGTTCAACCTCTTTCAGTACTGCATATTGTCTAATGCATCTTTTAAAGCATTTACCATCTTCAAAAGTAACATCGACAACAATCTTAGGATTGTCAACATCTGCGACATGAACAACAGATTCACAACCCTCCTCGTCATCAACGGCTATCTTGTCATCATCTTCGTCAGATCTAGGCTTATAATCTGGATCACCCTGATCATCTGACACCAAATCCTTATAGCCTTCCCTCTCGTCAGTTACACCAACATACTTGACCTCATCGTTCTTACCCCAATCATCAACTTCTTTTGAGCTATGACCCTTCCTATGTTTAGTAACATCCTTAGAAGCCATTACTACCTGACTGATCAATGCTGCCCTGCTTCACACAAGGCTCTGTCCTATTTCATGGGTCATCACTGACTTAAACAATCAATGGGAGCCTCCTCATCTCCCAGTACATATCAAAAGCATCAAGCAAACCAATGTCAGAAGCTACTTGTGCATACCTATTGGCATTTTTGTCCGAAAAGGTTATAGTTATCTCTTGCTTAGGACTATGTTTGACCTCTTCATCAATATCCTTCATTAGATCAATCCAACATGTTGTATCTTTGTCTAATATCCATTTAATGTCACGAGTGACACGAAAGTTCGGTCTACCGTTCTCATCAAACTCCACATAAGGACCAACTCGAATAGCAACTTGGCGAGCTGAGCTACCGTCCATCCTACGCGATGCAAAACAATAGACAGAGCACACATTTCAAACAAATTTCACTTCAAATGAAAGCTAAATAACTACATCTACATCTGGACCCAAATATTGACAACAATAGAAGCACTTACCTATCGGGAATCCATGACAAATCTAAGGACTTCAATGGTTATTGCGTGCTCATCAGACAGACCGTCCCTTTCTTCCCCGGTGAATTCTTCCTCTGCGAATTCGTCCCCTCCGCTGTCGATGCCTCCTGACTGCACAGCTCCATCAATTGCACATGTTGCCGCTTCACTGCACTTCCTCCGCTACCGCCACCGGTCGCCATCACTGCTGCCATTGTGGGAGGCGCCTCGAGTTGTCGCTGCCAGTCACCATCACCGCAGCCGCCGTGGGAGCCGCTAGGCTAGGGTTTACAAGAGAGAGGATTTGGGGGAGAGAAACCTGGCTCGAGTCTAGTTCGGACCAGACCTAGCCAGGTTAACATCGCGTTGGCCTGAGGGGCATTTCCACCATTTAGCTTAATTTCTCTTTCCATTCTTACAGGAAATAATAAAACAATGGGCATAGTTTTCTCAGACAAATTACCAAAATTTTAAGGTGTCCAAAGGCAGCTTCACGTTTTTAGGTGTCCAACAACAAAGAGCAGCAATTTTGGATGTTCTATAGCAAAATTTGCCTATTGTAAATAGGATCTTCCTTTGTTCCAATGAAAAAAAAGTCATTTTTGATTGCTGCATGTTGAAGGCAGAGAAGAACTATGATGTGAGAGGCCGGCGGTGACAAGATGCGGTGCTGAGCAGAGGTGCTCTCATGGTGGCCTCCACGGTAGTGAAAAGGAAAGGAAAGTTGAGGGAAAACCCTTAGCACTCCTTGGCAGTGTTAGAGGAGCGGCGGAAAGGAGGAAGATGGCATGCAGTTGGATTGACCACTCGGTCATGGTGGCTTGAAAAAATTGGTGGGGGCAATGGATGTGTGACGACCAACGAGACGACGTTCCTGATCTTTCTAAGTTGGTAAGCTATATCATCTGTCAAAAAAATCAGGTTTATAACTAGGAATTGGTTTTTTGGACGGAGAGAGTAAGACATACTAGATGCAATGTCATTTACGTTCTCATGGTATAATGTTAGTTCAATCTCAAATCCCGATCCGAATCGATTTAGATGCGGACACAACGAAGCCAAGCCCACCGTGCTACGGACGAGTGGACGATGACCAAAGGACAAAAGCGTAATCATTTTTTTAAGCGGGTAGGTAAAGATAAAGATTACCTATGTACACCATGAGTGCGCAAAACAAAATTACTCTTTATTTTTTTCATGCAACGTGATCGACATTTTTTGTCACCAAAATTGGTTGCTTGCCTTGTACTACTGTTTTCACTTTTCGCCATGTTGTTCATGAGCACGGAGCAACTATAGATAGCCAAATGGGCCGTGCTGTCCCGTGCCGGCTCGGGCACACGTGCACTATAGCCGGCCCAAGCATGGCCCAACATGGTTAGCTGTGGGTTGTGCCGGCATGGCCTGGCTAGCCGTGTCGTGCTTGGGCCGCCACATTGCCCAATGTGCCTACACGTCATGACCTAGTGTCTGTAGTAGGCTGTCGATATTTTACACCGGCAATATAATTATATGGCTACTCGTCAGATCGAAACTTGATGGACTGCAAAGGAACACGAAGAGTTTATACTGGTTCAGGCTCTCAATGTGAGGTAATACCCTACATCCAGTTGTGGTGTATTTCCTTTGAGGATGTATGATGGTGATTCTTGTGAACCTCCCACCTCTTCTGCCCTCAGGGGGCGCCCTGCCTTCCCTTATATACTGGGGGACAGGGTTGCACAGTAGGAGTCCCAGCCGGACTACGGCTAAGGGATCTCCTTTTAGAGATATAACCTGCCCGACTAGGACTGTATATTCCTTATCATACAAGGCTAAGTCTGCCGAGCTCTATCATATCTCTAATTACAAGGCTAGGCCCATCCTCTGTCCGAGTGGCCCATATGCTTGTCATGAGGTACCCAGGGCCCATGGCCTCCACAGCAGCCCCTGAGACCTTCATAGTTGAGTCACAGCTGATGCCGAGTGCTCATCCTCCACGGTGAAGTTTTCCCAAGTGCATTGCTCCCGAGTACTCTTTGTCCGAGTGCTTCTTCTCCCAAGTCCTACTTCATGTCAGCTGGCAGCGAGGCTATGAAGGGCTCCATGTAGAAGTATAAATAGTGTGCGCCGAATAGACGCACCTATTAGGTGTAGCCCCCGACTTTGTGCTTAATTGTGAAATAATTAAACATAAAGTCAAAGATCTTTAATCTTGTAGTCTTTCCCGAGTAATATACTACTGGTATATAAGACTCTTCAGCATCATATCAGCCGGAAATAATTTATAGTCTTTCCCGTGTAGCGTCCCACTCGAAAGTTAGACTCTTCAGCTTCATGTCAGCTAGAAGAAATATTTATAGTCTTTCCCGAGTAGTGCACTACTCGGAAGTTGGACTCTTCAGCGTCATGTCGGCTGGAAAAATATTTGCTCATGGCAAATGTTGGCCAAGCATGTAGGCTGAGTACTACTTTAGGAATTTTAATCCAACATGTGGTCAGGTGTACTTGAGAGATACCTACATCCCCATTTTTAATGAAGACCAACTTGTGATCCTTATAAGGATATATCCTCAATACCTAGTGAATAACACAGATATCTGTACACACGTGTTTAGCAATCGGCTTTCGTGAAGCATATCTGATTATTCAATCAGTCTCTGTTGGTAGCACCAGCACTATGTTTTTAACACAGCCTGCGAGCGGCCCAAATTGAGCGTGCTACTATAGAAACTCATATCTTGGTGGCCTGCTACTGAATAAGCTGGCCTAAACCGACCTACCCAGCATAGCCCGATAAAAGTAGCATCCATCGCATGTCAGGATGAGTACTCCAGCGTCGGTAACCTCAATCAGCTAGAAGAATCCTTGTCTGCAAGACTTTCTAACTTATGTTCTGGATGCAACATGGTTGCCTCAGATGCCCAAGTAGGTATATCACGGAATCTGCTTGCCCTCCTTAGGTGTGACGCAGTGCATGAGAACTCCGGATGCGCTTTGACGATATAGGTCTTTTCTGACTATGATAAGGGTTTTGCTCCGTAGCTTGATTTGCTCGGCTTCGTTGTGATCGAAGGATTGGGGTCTTCCAGTCTTGAATAATAATGAGCACCTCCGTAGATTTCGGGTTTGATGCTGCTCCCGACTGAAAGCTCCAGTAGTGGCTTGTTGCCATGTTTTTGCCAGATAGGTACCCGAACGCTGCGCTAGCGCAGGATTCGGCTGGCGACCCTCTTGGGGCATACCTAAATTGACAAAATTGTAGCCGAATAAGGTACCCGAATCTCGCATTAGCATAGGATTCGGCTGACGACCCTCATGGGGCGTACCCTATCCAACAGAGTGGTACCCGAGCTCCGACTGGTGCCGGAGGTTGGTTATTAACCGAATAAACTACCCGAATCTCTCATTAGCGTAGAATTCGGCTGGCGACCCTCATGGGGCGTACTTTACCCAGCAGAGTTGTGACCAAATAAGGTACCCGAATCTAGCATTAGCGTAGGATTTGGATGGCGGCCCTCATGGGGCGTATCTCACCCAGCCAAGTGGTACCCGAGCTCCGACTGGCGCCGGAGGTCGGTTACTAGCCCACATATGGAGCGTAGCCAGGGAAGATGACGTCCCGACTGGTGCAAGTACTCAGTCAGTGGCCCTCATGGAGCATTCCGAGTGATTCTTGAAGCGTCGCACTCCAAGTGTATCTTGGGAGACTGGTCAAGCCCCCGAGCATAGGAGATAGGCTCGTAGCCCTAAGTTCCTATCACGCGTATCCAGAACTGGTTCTGCATTATAAACATATCAGATGAGTAGCATCTGATGATGAAAACAATCACCGAAGAATATTTATGTATTTTACAATATATGTAAATACGTGTTCTTCCTCTTATTGATATTAATTTCCCCGAGTAGTTGACCCCTTACGTTTAAGCACTCTGCCCGACTAGTCATAGCCCCCTAGCGTCGGGAGTTGGCTCATGGCTCTTTCCCAGACACGCGTTTTGGGTGACTTGAGTTCATCTTTCATGGAGCAAAGTTTCACGGATCGGAATTTATGCTACTCTAGTACTTTTGCAATCATTTAAGAGCAAAAATAGAAAAAAGTGCAGCTTGTACACCTATTAGGTGTAAGCGGCTGCTGCATTGGCGAGACCAAGTGAGGAAATATTTATCAGAAAGCGACTTAGCTGTTCGGTATTTGGGAGTGGGGATGCCATCCTTGCGTTTGGGCTTTTGAGCCCCCGAGCATGTCACTTGTTGTTCTGATAATCTTCAGTTGTAGGAAGTCGAAGACGTTTGTGACCGACTGCCACAATGAAGTCGTCCAACTTGCATTTGCGGTTCCCAGCCTTAGTCGGGGCCGTGTCATCGGTGTCCTTCTGCTTCTTCTGTCAGGTTGCCTTCTTGTCATCGAGGGCCTTGGCAATAGCGTCGGCCGAGTCGGCGTATTTGTTCGCCAAGTTGAATAGAGCCTTGACAGAGTTGGGAGGCTTCCGAGTGAATTTAGTGATGAACGAGGTGTCTTTGACTCCTTTTCGAAAGGTGGCGATGATGACCTCGTCCTTGATCTTCGGGATTGAGTTCTTCTTCTCAGAAAACCTCTTGATGAAGTCACGAAGAGACTCGTTCTTCCTTTGATGCAACTGATATAGGTCGTACTCGGAAGATGGCCTCTCGTATGTTCCCTGGAAGTTAGCGATGAAACGTTCCCGGAGTTCCCCCCAGGAGCTGATTGATCGTTTTGGGAGCCCTGTTAGCCATGTCCTCGCCGAGCCGGCTAGGGCGACCGGGAGGTTGTTAGCCATGGCTTTGTGGTCTCCTCTGGCTGCTCGGATTGCCAGAGTGTAAACCGTGATCTAGGACTCGGGATTGGTCTTGCCATCGTATTTTTTTATGCCTATAGGCTTGAAACCCGACGGCCAGTCGACTTGTTGCAGCTCGTGGGTGAAGGCCGGTACTCCTTCATCTTCATGAAACTCCTTCATCTTCATGAGGGCTCCGACTCCGAATACCGCGGCGAAACCACTCGTGGTGGAGGCTGAAGTGCTCGTTCTCGTCTTCCAGTCGGCGTTGCTCATCTTCCTCTCATTCGTGGCGCCGAGCGTTGATGTCCTGCCAAAGGTCACGCCGTAGTTGGCCTCGGAGATCCTGATTGTGCCGACGATCGCTTCGACGCCGCCGGTTGTTGTTGGGGTTGCCGAGTGACGTTTGGCGTGACTCCATGTGCAGCCGACTAGAGCCGGCCGCTCGGCGTCGCTTTGAGGCGGATGAGATTGCCGTTGGGGAAGCCAACCGACTGGTCGGTGTGAGGGTATCGCCCGACTGTTGGTGCTGCTGACATGCAGCAGCGGTGATCATGGCTTTTATCCTTGCTATCGTCGGGGTGGCCTGGTGATCAGGCCCAAACTAGAGTATGTCCAGCAGGGTTGCAGCGGCCACGACGTTCTGTTGTGGCATGATGAAGACGTCGTGGTCGCTGACTCTAGTCTGGAGGATTTGTTGCTAAACGGTTCGCCCAGCCCTGCGTAGCTCGTCGTTGCGAGCCTCGTGTTCGGCCTCCTCCTGTTGCTGTAGTCGGCGTGCCTCCTCTTCTTGCTGCTCTTGTACTCGGCGCACCTCCCGTGGATGGGTTGAAGCCATGAAGATTTCTCGGGGCAGAAGGAAGCTTGCCAGACTGGTGTCCGAACTGGTGTTTGAACTATTGTCCGACTTTGAGTCGGAATCCGAGTAGTTCATCAGGGTGATGACGACTCCAACCTCCCTAGATTCAATTTGGAACGGCTCTGAGCCATGTCTGAACTGAACCGTAGAGGATTGGGTCTGCCGCGTGGGATGTAGATTGTAGATATCCGCGGCGTCGCCGTGTCTGCGTGGGAGATTGACGATCTCTCCACTTCCTAGCCCGGCCCGGGCCGGCTCAAGGCCAAGTCCGAGTCGAACGCCGAAGGAGAGAGTTATTCCGAGACCCGAGGAAGTAGAAGATTGCCGCAGCAAATCAACGAGGGTTGCTGCGGTGTCGGGTGGGCCGACTGGCGCGGAGTCGGCCGGTTCCTTGGCCGATCGGATCTGGTCTAAGTCAGCCAAGGTGAGGTTGCCGAGCTGGTCGGCATCAAAGTCGAGGCTTCCGAATGTAATCATGTCTCTAAGGGAGAATCCGTCGCCGTCGACTCCGGTTGTCGAATCCATTGAGCTTGAGGTTGATCTTGCCGAAGCCCCTACCTGGCGCGCCAACTGTCGATGTTTTACACCGATAATATGATTATAGGGCTACTCGTCGGATCGAAACTTGATGGACTGCAAAGGAATACGAAGAGTTTATACTGGTTCAGGCCCTCAATGTGAGGTAATACCCTACGTCCAGTTGTGGTATATTTCCTTTGAGGATGTATGATGGTGATTCTTGTGAACCTCCCACCTCTTCTGCCCTCAAGGGGCGCCCTGCCTCCCCTTATATACTGGGGGACAGGGTTACAAAGTAGGAGTCCCAGCCGGACTACGGCCAAGGGATCTCCTTTTAGAGATATAACCTGCCCGACTAGGACTGTATATTCCTTATCGTACAAGGCTAAGTCTGCCAAGCTCTATCATATCTCTAATTACAAGGCTAGGCCCATCCTTTGTCCGAGTGGCCCATATGCTTGTCATGAGGTACCCGGGGCCCATGGCCTCCACACAGGCCAACATGGACCGGTCTAGAAAGGACACGTCCCGGCACGGCCTGCTCGTTTCTCTTGTTTTTCTATAATTTTCCCTACTTTTTCCATTTTCTTACTTTCTTTTTTCCTTTTCTGCCATTTTTTCTTCTTTTTCTCGTGAGGGTGCCATTCCCATCTTCCAATCTTCTGCTTCCCGCTCTGTCGGCCTCTCCCTCCGTACGGCTTGGGGCCTGCACGTGCCACCCGGACACCCTACGCTATCGAGATTTCACGCCTACTTCCGCGATTTCACGTCTGCTCCTGCTCCATCGTTTCAAGCTCGTGGGCTAACGTGCCTACAGACCTGGCAAAGGCACATGTGCCTAAATGGGCCCAAGCCTGCACAACACGACCCGACTACTCCTTGGGCCATGCCTGGGCTCCAGCCTTGGCACGTGAGCTGTGCCCAGTCGTGCCGTGGGCCAGGCTGGCACGGCCCACCCCTTTGGACACCTATAGGAGCAACATCGTTCGTTTGATGAGCCGAACGGTGGATACAACCTTGAGCTTTTTTTTTTCTTAAACCTTTTTATTTTTTAATTTAAAACTAAACCCTCCCGAAAGCTATTTCCAAATCTGAACCTTTTAGGCACACGAGTCCGCCTGGCATGGACGTGCTTGCCACGCCAGGCGGGTTGGTGTGGCAACTGCCACGCCAATTGCATTGGCGTGCCAAGATCTAGTATCAGCCCTGCTTTCCCCTTCAATCTCATTCGATCCATTCACACAACACCGAGATTAGGAGACTAAATTCCTTTCTCATCCTCTATGCAAATCTTTTGGTTCTAGTGCAAAGTGTTGTTGTCTTGCAGGGAAATTGTTGTTTCTCAAGTCCCGAAAGGGAAGCAAGTATGTTTGCACATTTTTTTTGTTGTTCATTTTGTTAGGGTTTAAGATTCCATATTTTCCAAAAAATTGAAAATTGTAATATAGTAGTAGTAGATCAGATCGAATCGGGGTATATCGGAGTGAGTATTGGTATTGTTAGTGTGATTAGGTTTGGATTGAAGGTCCCTATGGAATGTTTTTATTTACATGTTGTATTTGTTGAAAGGTAGAATTGATTTAATACTTTTAGTATTCTGAGTAGCGATGGAATATTTTATTTAATAGGCCATAATGTTGTTGTGGTGGTTTGTTGATTATGTTATATTTGTATACATTTGTCATGTTTCATAGAATATTTTGATCATGTAGTATAATTTTTTAACACATTTTAGATGGATGCAAAGGGTTATATCCCCGTCAACAACCACCGGTTGGTGTTCCTCATCCCATGTGTTGGTGCGGCAACAAGTGCAAGTTTGCGATTAGTGATATCGATTACACATACCATCAAAGGTATTGGATGTGCCGTAACTACGTATACTCCCTGGAGAAGCCAAAGCCAAAAGGAAAAAAAAGGAAAGTCGAAGGAACTATTGGAGGTAATTTATGTGTTACTATTTTTTCATCCTATTGTCCACATTTGTTGCTAATACGTTGTCTTATGTGAAGGTACCTAAGCCACCTCCGCCTCTATATGACTTTGCGGAGTGGATAGATATGGAAGTCCGTCCTGTAGACGCAGAGGATCTTCGCAAGTCACAAGAATGGCATAGGGAGCGTCTGAAACGAATCTGGGCGCAGAAGCTAGGTGGGAGGAAGAGCAGAAGAGGATTGAGGAGAAAGAACGTAAGGAGAAGAAAGAGAGAGAGAGAGGCTAAAAGGGAGAGGAAGCGAGAGAGGGCACAACGCACGCGTGAAGCTAGGCCAGAGGCTGCGAGGAAGAGGAAGTATCCCTGACGTACCCAGCAGGGTGATGTCTTATCAAATATTGTTAAGGACATATTTAAATTTCCCTAAGGCATGTAATATTCGATAATTAGGGACATTTCGTTATGAACTCTCCTGCACATGCCATCGATAGTTGATCATTGAACTTATTTATTTAGTTTGAATTGTAATGGCATCGCATGTGTTTGCGATGGCCTAAAGTACTTATTTTGGTTTATTTGCGATGACAGATTTGAATGATTGCTTGTGCTGACAGATGTAAAGGACAACTCACATAGTTCATAGTATTTGCTTATCCCCGATAAGATATTTAATATGGCGAAGTGATTGACAATCGAATTGAAGTACCATTTGTTACAAGGCAAACATAGAGCATAGTGTTAGATAGTGGACATGTATACTACTGGTGCACGTCTATAGAAGTTTATTCTCATGCTTCTTGCTGTCCACGCCTCTAGCGTGGGCTATCAGCCCCCTCTCTGTAGTCGTACTTCGTACTCCACCTTGGCTTGCATGTATTGGGTCATTGTTTTGAGCTGTTGGATCCTGCCTCCATCCGAACGTGGTCTCACCGTGTCGATCCACTTTACAAATTGACACTTCCTTTCCTCCTGTTGAAAGAAATTTATTTTGATATGTAATGAACAAAATATAGTGAATTTAGTGATTGATGTAAAATAAATATGACAGGCACTTACGACGAAGTCGTCATCCATAATGTTTGGACAGACAAAGAGTCTTTGCCCTAACTATGTTGTCTTACAGAGTTTACCACTTGACAACGATCTCTACACACGCACTCTGGACGTTCTTGCCATGTAAGGAGTCCTAAAGGATTGTTCCTTCAGTCTAAGTGTTCAGCATCCATGCGTCTTTCGTACTCCTGTTTTCACCACATATATGTGCTGTTGTCACTAGGTGAACACTGCCACATTTCGTCTCTCTGGGGATTCTCTGTATCGGCCCATTCAATAATGCCACAAATCCTTTGATATGTCTATCAACATAGTGAACATAGAATGTATTAGTGATGTGCAAAGCATAACGTGGGCGAAGGAAGTTAAAAATTTGAACAACTGGGAAGATATCATCCATGCCTTATCAATGTTTGGGCATCGAATAATCTCCTTCCACGGATATCATCCCTTAAGGCTGTCACGAGTTGGCATGGATCACCACATTCGCATAATGGATGGTCACACCATGGTGGAATTAGGCCAGCTAAAGATATGAGTTCTTAAATAGCATGCCCTATTGGATTGCCTGCTGGTCGCATTAAAATCGCGATGCAGTGCTATTTTACAAGAACCAATTAAATAATCAGATATGCTTCATGCTAAGCCTATAGCCGGGTGTATACATTTGGGTTCTTGATTATTTTAAGGTATTTAGGATATATCCTTATAAGGATCAATAGCTGGTCTCCATTAAAATTGGGGATGCAGGTATCTCTTAAGTACAACTCATCACACATTGGATTTATTCCATAGTGATACTCGGCTTACATGCTTAGCCAAATTGCCTTGACCAAAATTTCTAGCTAACATATAGCTGAAGAGTCCAATTTCTGAGAAACATTCACTCGGGAAAGACTTAAAGGTTAAAGATTTTTTATTTTATGTTTAATTGTTTCCCAATTAAGCACAAAATCGGGGGCGACACCTAATAGGTGCGCCTATTCAGTGCACACTATTCATCCATGAAGCCCTTCATAGCCTTGTTGCCAGTTGACATGAAGCAGAATTCGGGAGAAGAAGCACTCGGACAATGAGTACTCAGGAGCAAAGCACTCGGGAATATCTTCACCGTGGAGAATGAGCACTTGGCATCAGCTGTGACCCAACTATGAAAGTCTCGGGAGCTACTGTGGAAACCATGGGCCCTGGGTACCTCAAGGAGGGCAATTACGGCCACTCAGATAGAGGGTAGGCTGATCCCTACAATTGGAAATAGAGTAGGACTCGGTTTTATATTACCTTGCATGACAAGGAAATGGATATAGTCCTAGCCGGATACTCTATGTATTGATAAGGAAAGCCCTTGGTCGTATTCGACTAGGTTTCCTACCCTGTAACCATCATCCCTCCAGTATATAAGGAGGGGTAGGGAGCGTCCTAGGGCATAGGAGAATCTTACCAGAGAAACCTCAAAGGCAATACACAACAGCTAGAAGTAGGGTATTACCTCACCTCGAGGACCTGAACCAGGATAAATTGTTTGGTGTTCCTTTGCAATCCATCAAGTTTAGGTCTCACGAGTATCTCCATATAATTTTTGCCAATACAAAACATCGACAAGAACGATAAGTGACATGCTCGGAGACTCAAAAGCTCAAATGCAAGGATGGCATCCCCACTCCCAACTTGTGTAATACCGAACAGATAAGTCGTTTTCTGATACATATTTTCTCCTTTATATAATATTTTCATCTAAATGGGCCAGGAGGCAACTCACTTCCTTATGGTTTAACTCGGATATGGCTTAGTGCCAGTTGGGATCAGATCTAGGGGAATGAGTTTGTCAATTCCTCACTCGGCCTTGCCAATGCCGCAACTGTTTACACCTAATAGGTGTACATACTGTGCATTTTCTGTTTTCACTCTTAATGATTGCAAAAGTACTCGAGTAGCATAAATTCCGATCCGTGAAGCTTTGCTCCATGAAAGGCAAAGTCAAGTCACCCAAAACACGTGTCTAGGAAAGAGCCATGAGCCGACTCCCGATGCTCGGGGGCTATGTCTAGTCGGGCAGAGTGTTTAAACGTAAGGGGTCAACTACTCGGGGAAATTAAAATCAATAAGAGGAGGAACACATATTTACATACATTGTAAAATACATAAATGTTCTTCGGGTGATTGTTTTCTTTATCAGATGCTACTCATCCAATATGTTTATAATGCATGCCTAGTTCCGGATACGCGTAACAAGAACCCATGGCTACGAGCCGATCTCCTACGCTCGGGGGCTGGACCAATCTGCCATGATACACTTGGAATGCGACACTTCAAGAATCACTCAGAATGCTCCATGAGGGCTACTGACCGAGTACTTGCGCCAGTCGAGACACGGATGTCACCTTTACCTTGGTATGCCCCATGGGGGCTAATAACCGACCTCCGGCACCAGTCGGGGCTCGGCTACCACACTGTTGGGTAGGGTAAGCCCCATGAGGGTCGCCAGCCCAATCCTCTGCTAATGCAAGGTTCGGGTACCTTATTCGGCCACAATTTTGCCAAGTTGGGTATGCCCCAAGAGGGTTGCCAGCCGAATCTTGTGCGAGCGTAGCGTTCAGGTACCTATTTGGCCAAAACAGGGAAACAAGCCACTACTGGAGCTTTCAGTCGGAGGTAGCACCAAACCAGGAACATACGGACGTGCTCATTATTTTTCAAGACTAGAAGACCCTAATCATTCGATTCCTACTTGAAGACGAACTACCTAAAGATCACAACAAAGCTGAGTAAATCAAGCAACGAAGTAAAACCTTTATCGTAGTCAGACAAGACCTATATCGTCAAAGCGCATCCGAAGTTCTCATACACTGCGTCACACCTGAAGAGGGCAAGCAGATCCTGCAATCTATCCACTCGGGCATCTGTAGCAACCATGCTGCATCTAGAACATAAGTCAGAAAGACTTGTAGATAAGGATTCCTTTGGCCGATTGTGGTTACCGATGCGGAAGCACTCGTCCTGTTATACAAGGGATGTTGATTTTTCGTTCGGCAAACTCACCTACTGGCACAGGAGTTGTAGGCTATCCCAATTTCGTGGCCCTATCTAGGGGCTTGACATGGTCAGGCCATTTAAGAAGGCGCCAGGAGGGTTTATACATCTGTTCGTCGCAGTGGACATCTTCACAAAGAGGATTGATTCTAGACCTGATGCTACCATAACTGCGGCCTGGGCAAAAGACTTCATACTGAGTATAATCTACAGATCTGGAGTCCCCAATCACATCATTATGGGCAACACACTCAGTTCATGGGTGGCATATTCAAAGATTTCTGCGACGATTTCGGCATCAAAATCTGCTACGCTTCGGTGACACACCTCTAGAGCAATGGGCAAGTTGAGCAATAACTAAAATCTCCAGATTTTATACAGCTGCGCTGGGTTGGTCGGTTTGGGCCGGTTTATTCAATAGTAGGCTAAAAATATGAGTTCTTAAATAGCATGCCCTATTGGGTCACCTGCTGGTCGCGTTAAAATCGTGATGCAGGTGCTATTTTACAAAAACCAGTTAAATAATCAGATATGCTTCATGCTAAGCCTAAAGCCGGCTGTATACATTCGGGTATCTTGATTATTTTAAGGTATTTAGGATATATCCTTATAAGGATCAATAGTTGGTCTCCATTAAAATTGGGGATGCAGGTATCTCTTAAGTGCACCTCATCACACATTGGATTTATTCCATAGTGATACTCGGCTTACATGCTTAGCCAAATTGCCTTAAGCAAAATTTCTAGCTAATATATAGCTGAAGAGTCCAATTTCTGAGAAATATATCACTCGGGAAAGACTTAAAGGTTAAAGATTTTTTACTTTATGTTTAATTATTTCCCAATTAAGCACAAAGTCGGGGGCTACACCTAATAGGTACGCCTATTCGGCGCACACTATTCATCTATGAAGCCCTTCATAGCCTTGTTGCCAGTTGACATAAAGCAGGACTCGAGAGAAAAAGCACTCGGACAATGAGTACTCGGGAGTAAAGCACTCGGGAATCTCTTCATTATCGATGTTTTATACCGGCAATATGATTATGTGGCTACTCGGCGGATGGAAACTCGATGGATTGCAAAGGAACACAGGGAGGTTTATACTGGTTCAGGCCCTCGATGTGAGGTAATACCCTACGTCCAGTTGTGGTGATATTCCTTTGAGGATTTTTGTCGATCAATGATCTTCTCGCCCTCAGGGGGCACCCTGCCTCCCCTTATATACCGGGGGATAGGGGTACAAGATAGGAATCCCAGCCGGATACGGCCAAGAGATATCCTCTTAGAGATACAACTTACCCGACTAGGACTGTATATTTCTTATTGTACAAGGCAAAGTCTATCGGGTGCTACTATATCTCTAATTACAAGTCTCGGCCCATCCTCTATCCGAGTGGCCCATATGCTTGTGATGAGGTACCCGGGGCCCATGGCCTCCACAGGTGGACATCTTCACAAAGAGGATTGATTCCAGACCTGATGCTACCATAACTGTAGCCTGGGCGAAAGACTTCATACTGAGTATAATCTACAGATCTGGAGTCCCCAATCGCATCATTATGGGCAACGCGCTCAGTTCATGGGTAGCATATTTAAAGATTTCTGCGACGATTTTGGCATCAAAATCTGCTACGCTTCGGTGACACACCTCCAGAGCAATGGGCAAGTTGAGCAATAACTAAAATCTCCGGATTTTATACGGCTGCGCTGGTTGGTCGGTTTGGGCCGGTTTATTCGATAGTAGGCTAAAGATATGAGTTCTTAAATAGCATGCCCTATTGGGTCGCCTGTTGGTCGCATTAAAATCACGATGCAGGTGCTATTTTACAAAAACCAGTTAAATAATCAGATATGCTTCATGCTAAGCCTAAAGCCAGCTGTATACATTCGGGTATATTGATTATTTTAAGGTATTTAGGATATATCCTTATAAGGATCAATAGTTGGTCTCCATTAAAATTGGGGATGCAGGTATCTCTTAAGTGCACCTCATCACACATTGGATTTATTCCATAGTGATACTCAGCTTACATGCTTAGCCAAATTGCCTTAAGCAAAATTTCTAGCTAATATATAGCTAAAGAGTCCAATTTCTGAGAAACATATCACTCGGAAAAGACTTAAAGGTTAAAGATTTTTTACTTTATGTTTAATTGTTTCCCAATTAAGCACAAAGTCGAGGGGTTTCACCTAATAGGTGCGCCTATTCGGCGCACACTATCCATCTATGAAGCCCTTCATAGCCTCGTTGCTAGTTGACATGAAGCAGGACCTCGAGAGAAGAAGCACTCGGACAATGAGTACTCGGGAGTAA
Source organism: Oryza meyeriana var. granulata (assembly GCA_003991445.1). Taxonomy (NCBI): domain Eukaryota; kingdom Viridiplantae; phylum Streptophyta; class Magnoliopsida; order Poales; family Poaceae; genus Oryza; species Oryza meyeriana. Next base: position 70,821 of record RYFJ01001546.1, read on the forward strand.
AGCACTCGGGAATCTCTTCACCGTGGAGGATGAGCACTCAGCATCAGCTGTGACTCAACTATGAAGGTCTCGGGGGCTACTGTGGAAACCTTGGGCCCCAGGTACCTCAAGGAGGGCAATTACGGCCACTCGGGTACAGAGGGTAGGCCGGTCCCTACAATTGAAAATAGAGTAGGACTCGGCTTCATATTACCTTGCATGACAAGGAAATAGATATAGTCCTAGCCGGATATTCTATGTACTGATAAGGAAAGCCCTTGGTCGTATTCGACTGAGTTTTACTAAACCTGTAACCGTCATCCCTCCAGTATATAAGGAGGGGTAGGGAGCCCCTGGGGCATAGGAGAATCTCACCAGAGAAATCTCAAAGGCAATACACAACAGCTGGAAGTAGGGTATTACCTCACCTCGAGGGCCTAAACCAGGATAAATTGTTTTCGTGTTCCTTGCAATCCATCAACTTTAGGTCTCACGAGTAGCCCCATATAATTATTGCCGATACAAAACATCGACACCATTCATCATAGTTGTTCCTAAAATTACAAAGATAAATTGGTAACTTACAGACTACGGAATTGCGATTGAACGACGAAAATGCAAACTTGTGAGCCGAACCTTCAATTCGAAGAAAAATACCCGTTCTCAATAGACCTTTTGCTTACTTCGATAGTGTTGTAGCATTGTGTGCTTATATATAGTACTTTGGTTGTTGTACAGTCGATATCGGTTCCTCTATAACTTTAGGGTGTAGATTAGCTGGCTGGGACGGCCTTAATGCGCACGAAAGTGATAGTGCAGCTTTTCCTGTTCCGTCTTTTAGTTGTGTCTCGTCAACAGTCACTGAGCGCGAACAGTTCTTGGCCAGGGAATCTCATGTGAGTAATTGCGCTAAAGAAAAAAATAAAAGAGCGTTACGATGGTCAAAATTTCAATGCAATTGGTGCATTAGAAGGGCTAAGTCCTGCCACGCTAGCCCAGGTGGCGTGGCAGGACTCTAGGCAAGCTGGCGTGGCAGGTCAGTACTACTTTGCCAGCCTAGGTAGCGTGGCAGGCCAGAGCTGCCACGCTAGCTGGCCCAAAAAAACAGGAGGCAAGAACTGCCACACCTGCAGGATGTATGCATAACCTCCCAAGTTAGAATTGTCCCCAGAACGTCTGCAAGCATCATAGAGGTGGTGGTACCACTAAGCTACAGTGGCCGATGCCTAACTGAAACTAGCAATGTTATCCCACTGTGCCAGGAGAGGGAGGAACATCCACGAAACTGCATTCCTTGTAGCATCTGGGAAAGGGACCCCTCCAATCAAGGACCACAGCCACGCACGGGTGAACCTCTCCACAACCTCGACTAGTGCCCCTGTGGGCAAACGAGAGAAGTTCTCCTGCAGCACCTTGACAGAAACTCTACAAGGGAGTGTCCCTACCCTGTGGCTTGGGGGGATGCAAGTCGATTAGCTGTTGCATGATATCATGCCATCCTGCAGTCTTTATGTCCCCTATATGTGGGAGGCCATGGGCCCCGGTACCTCATGAGAAGCATTTGGGCCACTCGGACAGAGTATGTGCCTAGCTTTGTAATTAGGGATACAATAGGACTCGGCATACATAACCTTGTACGACAAGGAGAGAATATAGTCCTAGTCGGGCACGTTATATTCCTAGAAGGAAATCCCTTGGTCGAAGTCCGACTGGGATTCCTACTCTGTAACCCTGTCCCCCGGTATATAAGGGGAGGTAGGGCGCCCCTTGAGGGCATAGCGCAATCTCACCAAAGAAACCTCAAAGGCAATACACCACAACTAGACGTAGGGTATTACCTCATCTCGAGGGCCTCAACCAGTATAAATTGTTTCATGTTCCTTTGCAATCCATCAAGTTTAGGTCTCACGAGTAGCCCTATATTTCCAAGATAAAAAGGTCTTCTAATTCCATGAATCTTTCTAGAACTCTTTTCTCTTGAATAGCAGTTAAGAGAATTGGGGAAACAATTGCCGCGAAATTCCTTGTCGGGTAAGTTCCGACCCGCACGAAAGGCATCATTGCCGATACAAAATATCAACAGTTGGCGTGCCAGGTAGGGACTTCAGCGAGATCATCTTCAACAAGCCTAATAGATCCAATCACACGAGTCGACGGCATCAACTTCTTCCCCGGGCAAACAGTCACCTTCGGGGGCCTCGACTTCGTCGCCGACAAATTCGGCAACCTCACCCTGTCTCGACTCAGACCCGATAGCCGATCGGCCAGGGCCAAGCTGACTACCGCAAAGAGTTGGCCTACGATAATGCCGCAGCAACCCTCGCTGTCGATATGGTGCGGTAATCTTCAACGATGCCCGGGTCTCGGGACCAACTCTTCTTTCGGTGATTACGACTCGGACTCGGCCTTGAGTCAGCCGAGATCAGGCTAAGAAAGGAGGAGATCATCAATCTCCCGTTCGGACTTGGCAATGCCGCACATAACTTTAATCAGCATCTGACGTGGCAAACCCGATCCCCTGGAGTTCGACTCGGATACGGCCCAGAGCCACTTGAGATTAGATCTAGGGAGGTGGGAGTTGTGATCACCCCCATCAACTATTCTTACACCGGCTCTAAGTCGGACAGTAGTTCGGCAAGCTTCTCCCCGCCCCGCGAAGCCAAGGGCTTCTGACTCCCACTCAGGAGGCACCGCTGACTACGCGAGCAGCAAGAGGAAGGAGGCCCGCCGACTGACTACGAGAACAACAGGAGAAGACACAAGATGCCTGTAGGCCCGAGCGCGATGTTCGCATGACAATCTAGTGCATAGGCCGGGTGCACTGCTTAATGGGAGATTCCTTTCGAACCCGAAGTTGGCAAACCATGAGGTCTTTGTGACCCCTCAACAGAACGTTGTGAGCCACTGCAACCTTACTTGATACACTGCAATTTGGGCACTGATCACTACCACCTCGACGATAGCAAGATTAAAGCCATGATTACCGCTGCTGCATACTCAGCCAGCACCAACAGTTGGGCGCTCCAGTTAGCCGCACCACGGAGTCACACCAGACGTCACCTGGCAACCCCAACAATGACCGGCGGACATCGACATCAAACGCCGTCGGGACAACTAGGATCTCCGAGGCCGACTACATACGTGATCTTTCTGGTCAAGAATATATCACGGGCGCCGTGAACTGCGAGAAGAGCAGCGCCGAATGGAGAAATGAGAAATGAGTGCTTCGGCCTCACCACGAGCGGTTTCACGCTATATGTCAGAGTCCGGAGTCCTCATGCAGATGAGGAGTACTCTGGCCGTTCACCCAAGAGCTGACAAGGTCGACTGGCCGTTGGTTTTAAAGCCGACGTGGATATCGAGAAGTACAATAGGAAGAACCAATCCCCGAGTCCTGATTTACGGTCTACACTCTGGTGATTCGAGCAGCTGATGAAGATTCACATAGGCCATGGCTAACTACACATCCCAGTCGCTCATAGCCGATCTCAGCAAGGACATGGCTAATAGGACCTCCAAAGAGGTCAATCAGCTCTCTGGGGAGAACTTGGGAACGTTATCGCCACTTCCAGGGAACTTACGAGAGGCCATCTCTGAGCATGATCTCTATCAGTTGCACCAAAGGAAGAAGCGGTGCTCTTCGCTGTTATCAAGAGGTTTTTCTGAGAAAGCGAAATTCTGATTCCCATAATCAAGGACGGGTCATATCGCTGCTTCCACAGGGAGTCAAAGATGCTCGTTCATCTGGCCAAGTTCACTGAAAACCTCTCCTTGTTGTGTAGTCGATACCAATATCGCTGACTTGGCCCGACGTGGGTCGCTAGGGCTCTCGACGCAAAAAAGAAGCCCTGACAGAAGGACAAGAAAGACAATGATGAGCAATAGACAAGTCAGGCAATCGCATAGCGGAAGTTCTCAGATACGTAGTGGCTACGTGGAGCGTACTCGGCTGCGACCCTTCGAGGAATAACGAATACCAAAGTGATGAACGGGGCCAATGCCCCTTTCATCCAAGGCAAGCACGCGGCTAAGGACTGTTTCATACTTAAGGAAGTTTTTGTTTCCGATGTAGGCTTCAACATCTGGCACCGATAAAAAAAAAAGGGGGACAAGCGATTCGACACGGCGGTGATTACCAAGATCCCTAGGCTAAGCTCAACCACATCTTTGGAGGGCCGTCTGCATATGAGTCCAAGAGGAAGCAGAAGCTTTACCGCATGCGAAATCAACTCAGTTCTCCTGCAGCAGACGCCTCCGCAATAATTGCGGCTGGTCAGAAACGCCAATATCACGTTTGCGCGCAGATCATCCAGATCGGATTTACTTACCAAGATGCTATCCACTCGTCCTGGATCCAGTCATCAGGAGCATCAAACAGAAGAAGGTTCTCATTGATGGAGGCAGTGCTCTCAACATTATGTCCGCCAAGACGCTGGACAAGATGAAAATTCCTTGTTCAGAGCTACGGCCGAGTACAACACCCTTCCACGGGGTATATTCCTGACCTGTCTTCTACTCTATCTCGAACAGATAACTCGTGCCAGTTACTTTTGGGCACGCGGATAATTTCCCGCACCAAAAATTATCTGCGTTCGAGGTTGCCGACTTCAAGTACCGCGTATCACGTATACTCGGACCAGCCGGTGCTCAGCCAAGTTCATGCAGTGACATTATACCTACATGAATGCTCAAGTATGCAGAGGCCAGCTGGAACTTCTCTTTGCAGCGATGTTCAAGCATGCTTCACCTGCGACAGAGTAGCTATCTACGGCTCGTTGCAAGAGTCAGTAGTCGGGCGTTGGTAGCCGCTACAATACTCCATGCGGGGTGTTGTAGCGCGTCACGGTTTTGTGGGTTGCTGAAACGGTCCTGGTCTAACAATTACTCACCCTTCCAACTGTCTAGTTGGGACTGGATAAACTCACAATATAGGAAGACGTGCTCGTCACTTCTCCAAGCGAACAGGGACATATTTGTGGCTTGACTGCTGTGTAGGTGGGTGACGGCATTCCTCAACATCAAGCTGGACATCAGCCAGTCGAAACAACGGCTATGGCGCTTCACATCAAGACGCGCAAAGATGCTATTCGGGGAGGAGATAACCAAGCTCTTGCAGCCGGGTTCATTAAAGAGGTCTACATACCGAACGGGCTAGCCAAACCCAGTTCTTGGTCCGGAAGAAAACGGTTAATAGTGCATGTGCGTCGAACTAACCATTTGAAATAAAGCGTGCCCCAAAAATCGCATTTGGTCTACTGATAGATTAGGTTGTGTGGATTCAACCTGCGGGATGCGAACTTTTCAGCTGTTCTCTGAATCTGTTACTCGGCGATATCACCAATCAGCTTTGAAGGAGGAGGATTGGTCCTAAAGATTTTTTCATCACGCGTTTGGAGGCATACTACTAGATCAGCGATGTCGTTCGGGTTGAAAAATACTAGAGCAACGTATACGAGCATATTCCGTGGGTGTTTTAATCATTCACTCAACTCTGGTGGCAACGTGGAGGCGTATGTCGATGACTGGTGATCAAGACAAAATCTGAGAGACCGTCGCCGACCTTGGAAGAACTTTTCCAAAGCTTTCCGAGATTCAAGATAAAGTTGAACCGAAAAGGTGCGCTTTCAGTGTACCGTCCGGAAGCTTACTCGGCTTTCATCATATCGCATCGAGGCATCGAGGTTATTCCAGAGAAAATTACGCTAGTCATTGAACTGGCACCCACTAGCCCAGAAGGACGTCCAAAGTTGATAGGCTACATGGCGGCACTGCTTGTCGATTCATCTCCTGACTGTGGTGAACAGGGCATGCCATTTTTCAAACTTATTGAAAGAAAGTGGAACAATTTTCCATGGACACATCGAAGCCCAGCAAGCCTTCGAAGACTTCAAAAAATTTCTCACATCACCAACAGTGTTGGCGTCACCTATGCCCAGGAACCACTAATGTTGTATTGGCGGTCAACCACTTTGGTAAGTCAGCAATGGTGCTGGTAGTCGAGCGATCAGAGCTAGGTCATATATATGAAAATTCACGGCCAGTCTACTTCCGTCAGCGAGTGTCTCAGCTCCAACTCCAGAATGAATACCTAAGTCAGAAGCTGTTATACGGCTATCTCGATCACTATCCGGAAGTTGGTGTACTATTTTCAGTCGCAACAGTCACTGTTGTCTCGTTATCCCACGTCGGGGAAACGTCCTCACAGTTCATCACGAGGCCCACTGGCAGAAATCGCTAATGGCACTCGAGTTGATGGTGTTTGACATCATTTTTCAACCACGGACAACAAATCAAATCTCAAGCTCCAGCCGAACTTTGTGGCCGAGTGGACAAAAGTTCAGACGACTACAAACACGAACAAGCTAGAAAACATTTTAGTAGATTGGATTATGGACGATGTAACTTCGATGGTTCTCATACGCACACGGCGGACCACCAAGAACAAAGTAAAAGTCCACCACAAGGCGGCGTGGTATTATATGGGCCCGGAGTGGCAGAGGTTGTTCGTTAAGTCACCCACTCATGGCGAAAACTCAATATGTCCTCCAGATTTACTTTCCGGCTTCCCACAATGTCGTCGAGTAGAAGCACTCATGCCACAGGCTCCGCATTGCTATATAACTCGACATTCGTCGACTGGTTCTGCGCGGAGATTCTCAACTCGTGGTCAGCCAAGTCATGAAAGACTGGGCATGTCTCGACGATTCTATGGCGGCGTATTGTCAGGAGGTCAGAAAGCTGAAAAACAAGTTCGACGGGCTGGAGATAACTCATGTATTATGACAATATAACAACGTTATACACGAATTGGCCAACATGGGATCCAAACGAGAAGTGGTCCCGACTGGGATTTTTGTTAAACAACTACTCGAGCCATCAGTTATGAAGAAACCAGTGTTTGCACAGTCGGGGCTGAACCTACCTTGGCAACAAATGAAGTACTAATCATCTCTTAAGATTGGCGGACTCTAGTTCTCAAATTCCTCTTGGACGATGTGTTGGGAATATGCCCTAGAGGTAATCATAGAGATGATGATATTATGATTGTATCCATAATATATTATGAGTTCATTGAATATCCATTAAAGACAACTTGTATCGGTTGGCAATTATGTGAATTGTTTGTGAAACTCTTTTACTTGTATGGTTATTCTAAAGTTGTCCCTGATCGAAATTTGTGTGAGGACACACATGAATATTAGATCAGCACATGTATTAGTTGATGACTATGTTTCACAAGTCATAGACATGGAGATGTCAAACTAATAATGTGGGCACATGTGTGACATGGAGCTGGACTGACCCAACATGAGAAATTGTAATTATCTCTATTCACATCATGTACGTTATGTCCTTAGACCTGAGATTGTTGTATGTATTCAAGATGTGAAACGACCTACTCAGGGACTATCAAATGCTACTCCGTAACAGGGTAGTTATAAAGGTGGTTTTCGGGTTTGTCGGGAAACATGCTGTGAGACATAAACAATCAAGAAGGAATTTGCTCCTCTCTATGTGAGAGAGATATCACTGGATCACTCTAATGATTAGATCAAGAAATGCATGGCCGTGCTTGGGTTAAGTGTTAACCTAAGAGTTAATCCAAATATCGTGAGGCAAGGGAATAACAAGTATGTGGTTTGTGGTGGTTCGTCTGATATGATCTTTGCGTATGCATAGGAGTTGACACGCCTTGCTAGAGGCCGCTGTCAACTATTGGTCGAGAAGGAGTACTCGGGCCATGTCTATGCGTACGTGAACCCATAGGGTCGCACGCTTAAGGGGCTGGAAACCTAATTTGGGTTGGACCCGAATTAGACAAGGTTTAGGGTCACTAATGGGCCTCCAACTCGGGAGTTCATTAGGACGCCTATATAAAACAAGGGATGGGCGACGGGGCTAGGTTAATCCACGCCATTTGCCAGCCGCCGTCGCTCCCACGCCCGCCCTGTGCACTCGCGGACCTAGCAGTCCGGAGGCGTGACGTTTCCTCCCCGTACGTGTGGATACCTCGGAGGTGCTGCATCTGGAGCACAAGGACGAACCGCACGAGAGGGACGGACGGACGGACGACCTCGCAACTGCACGGCACTGCTGTGACGCGTACGACTACATCGAGTCGCTTCCGCTGCACTTGCGCGTCTAGTGGTAATCCCGTGATCTATAACTAGCAGTAGTTCCTGGTTTATCGGATGGAAAATTTTGTTTTCTGGCTAGCGTAGCATCCGTATAACCCTTCACGATGAACTCCCAGAAGAACGAAATGAAGCCGAATGGATCAAGCGTCGAAGCAAATGTTTCCTTGTAGTTGGAGAAGACCTGTACCGCAGAAGCGCATCCGGGGTCCTCATGCCCTGCGTCACACCCGAGGAGGGCGAGCAGATTCTGCAATCGATCCACTCAGGTATCTATGGCAACCATGCCGCATCCAGAATGTTAGTCGGAAAGGCTTACAGATAGGGTTTTTTTGGCCGACTAAAGTAACAAATGCTAAAGATATAGTTCGCAGATGCGAGGGATATCAATTCTATGCAAGACCAACACATCTTCCAGCTCAAGAGCTTCAAACAATTCCAATCTCTTGGCCCTTTGCGGTTTGGGGGCTCGACATGGTCGGGCCGTTCAAAAAAGCGCCAGGGGGGTTCACACACTTGTTCGTCGCAGTGGATAAATTCACAAAGTGGATTGAGGCAAAACCCGTTGCTACCATAACAGCGGCATAAGCAAAGGACTTCATCATGAGTATTTTATACCGATTTGGGGTTCCTAACGGCATCATAACGGACAACGGTACTCAGTTCATGGACGGCGTATTTCAAGATTTCTATGATGATTTCGGCATCAAGATATGTTATGCTTCTGTGGCACACCCACGAAGTAATGGGCAGATCGAGCGTGCTAATGGCATGGTCCTACAAGGTATCAAGGCTAGGGTGTTCGACCGACTACAATCATATGCAGGGCAGTGGGTACAAGAACTCTCATCCATTCTCTGGTCTCCAAGAACCACGGTTAGTCAGGCAACAGGGCAGTCCCCTTTCTTCCTAGTCTATGGTGCTGAGGCTGAGTTACCAACCAAGTTGGAGTTCGGCTCTCCGCGAGTTCGGGCCCACTCAGAAGACAAATCAAACGAAGCCCGATTGGTCGAACTCGATCAGTTGGAGGAAGCGAGGGATATCGCAACTATCCAGTCGGCAAGATATATTCAAGGCCTACGTCGTTATCACAGTCGAAATGTCCGTGGCCGCGCCTTTTTGGTGGGAGATCTCGTCTTGAGAAAAATACAAACCACCAAAGACAGGCATAAACTATCCCCTCTGTGGGAAGGGCCGTTCATTATCACTGAGGTGACACGTCCGGGTACCTACCGACTGAAAACTGAAGACGGTGCCCTCGTCAGCAACTTATGGAATATAGAACAGCTACGTCCCTTCTATACCTGAGTCTTGTATTTTCTCTATACATATGTATATAGATTTTTTTCTCTGACTCACTATATTGCTTGTTTCAACCGATTAGTGAGTTGGGGTTGCATGTATTATGTGCATTGTCAATAAAATACGAGCTTGCTTTATCTAAGTTATAAAGTTTTACAACGATTATACTACATTTGCCCGAGTATATCTTTTAGAAGTGAACGATTTTTCTAGTTCCTATCAATCTACTCGGTGCAGACTATGTAGTCAGGTAAAGCTAATGACCACTGAGAAAAAGCAAGTACTCGCCAGCATCGTAAAGATGTTTACAAATGTCCTTACAAAAGTTATATACACTGACTGCATAATTGTTTGTTCTTACATACCCAGGTCCTTTGCTATAGCCTCTGCAGTCAGCCTCACCTGGCTAATCAACTCCAGTGCTTCTTCGGGAGTTATCTCCTCGGCAAAACCTTCACCGATGGCCTTGATATCTACCCTAGGGTAGATCGATTTGGTCACGGCCAGGGTTTGGGCAACACCGACAGCGACACGCTCATCCGAGTACTTTTTCAAGATGCTCGGAGCTTCGCTTAGGCGTGCCTGCACCTGGGAGACAGTACTGGAGCTGGTTCCAACATGGTGAGGCTCCATAATGTCAAGGAGCCCTTTCATGGATCTGACGAGGATTTCCCGTGACTCCTTGACAACTTTGATCTCCTCTGCAAAGGCGTTAAACTGGATCTGGGCATTGGCTTTTGAAGCTGTTTAAGTACATCAACAGGTTTACTTGTTAGCCAAAACATGTAGTTGGAGCGATAAGAAAACGGATTAAGATTAATCACGCAGGAGACTTACTAGCATAGTCGGCCTCCACCTTGGCTTTGGCTTTCTTCAATTCGACTTTGGCCTTCTCCATCTCCTTCAGCTTGTTCTCTTGTTGTTTTTTCTCCTCTGCCTAGGCCTTTAACTCGGCTTCGAGGGCTGCAAATCAGAACAGTTAAGAACTCGAGATTGCAGTCAGAACTCAACAATGCAGTCGGGAATCAACAAAGCTGGAGAAATATACTCGGGAAGATAACATAGAATACTTACTTCTGATCTTTTCGGCTAGAGCCCACTTTTCGTCCCTGAGCTTGTCAACTACTCCTCTCAGCCATGTTTCCTTCTCCTGGCTAGTCCGCTCCAGGTCGTCTTTGGCAACTTGGAGTTGGCTCAGTCGTTGGAGATGGGGGGCGAGCTGGATTAGGACCTTGTTCATTTTCTCTAAACGATCGACAATCTTCTGCTCAGAGCAAAATAGAGTCAAAAGGCAGAGTACCAAGTCAAATGGAAACTGTCCAGAACTCAACGCGGCAAGACTTGCTACATACCTGGACTCCCGTGGACGCGGCAATTGTAGCATGTAGAAGGACTTCGTGCTCCCTCGATGCTGCTCGTTCGTCATGCTCATAGCTCTCCGCGACTCCCTCGAGGGTGACCCAATGAAATGTTCTCAGGAAATTATGCGGAGGGGCTTCAAGCCTGGGGAGGTCCACTTCATCAGAAGACGATAAAGAAATCGTTGGAGATGAGATCCCGACTCCCAACTAGGCAGTTGTAGGGGTTTCGGTGGCTTGCTTGAGGGATGGAGCAACGACTTCAGCACTCGCCCCTTGGATAGTCGGCACTAGTGCTCCTGCTGTCGGGACTGCCTCAGCTTCTACAGCTGGGGTAGCCTTTGGCTCAGCAGATGAACTTGTCAGTGCTGGCTCGGTTGAGGTCGGCTTGGTGACAGAAGCAGCTAGCATAGTCCCCTTAGGATCTATGTCAACTCGCTTCCTGGACAATATGACAAATATCAAGGCATTGTCACTTCATTTAAGATTCTTGGAAAATTGAAGATTGTTTACCTCTTGGAAGTCTTGAACTTTCACGAGGAGGCTCCAAAAAATATTGGCGGTGGAGAGCTGCTGGTAGTCGGGCCAGACGGCGCGGCAATCAGCGGTGGCAATTTATCTCCAGTCGGCTCTATTTCTAGTGCAGCCAACTGGGGCATCGAGGTACTCTACGGCGCCACCCTTGGGCTCGATGTTGCTGATCTCGTACTTGGCGACGTCAGCCTTGGCCTCGATGTTGCTGGGCTCGATGTTGCTGAGCTCGGCTGTGCTGGCCTTGGGTTCGATGTTGCTAACCTTGGACTTGGACAAGATGGTTTTGGGCTTGGCGGCCTGGCGACTAAACTGGCAGGGTCTTTGATCTTCAGACTCCCCGGTGCTACGCTCGGCTTGCTTGCTCTTTTCTTGCCCGGATCTTCAATGAGTTTCTTCCCAGCCCTCTTGGAGCTGGGTTGGGCAGCAGAAGGACTGGCCGGCCTCTTCTTCATTTTGGTGGCTGACAAGGTTTGAGAGTCATCGTCAAATTCCTCACAGTCCTGTAGATGTTTCAACAAAACACATCATACATTGCATAGCAATCCAAGATGGATATCCACAAACATTCATCACCGATGGATAGCAATTCAACATCAGCTTTTCAGGATTACCTATGGCCGAGGCCTTTTCTGGCTATAGGCTGTGGTGGCGCGCTCTGCATCTTCTGTCTCCACTACCCCGTTGACGAAAAAACCAAGCAGGGTATTGGTCACCTTGTTCTTATCGGTTAAGTCCGGGTATTCTCAGCTAGGATCATTTTTGCCCTAATAATCCCAACCGAAGTGGCTTCTCAGCTTCAAAGGCCTGGTGCGGCGGTTCAAGAAACATCTCGCTACCCAGGGACCAGTCAACCCCGAGCTCTTCAGCACATCTATCTTCTCTACCAATTGGTATACTTGGCCCATCTCTTCATAGCTTGGCACGGAAGACTAGCTGGGTAGAACCACCAGTGGAGAGCCAGTGAAAGGGGGCAGAGAAGGTTCGAGATTTAAACAGTAGAACCATTCTCTATGCCAGCCCTCGAGGGAGATTTTCAAAGGAACATGAAGATAGATCTTTTTCATTTCGTTCCTGAGTTGGAGACCGGCTCCCCCAATCACTTGGACTTTATTTTTGGATAGCTAGAGCTTGATATGGAACAAATATCGGAAGAGATTAAAATGGGGCCTCACCGCCAGAAAAGCTTCGCACAATGTGACGAAGATGGAGATTTGCAGGATGGAGTTGGGATTCAGATTCACCAACTCTAATTGATAGACGGACAGAAGTTGGTGGAAGGAATCCAAAGAGGAAAGGGCAAGACCACGATGAAAGAAAGGGGTGAAGGCGACGGTCTCACCAGATCGGGGCGCCAGCATAGATTATCCTTCGGTGGTGCGCTAATGGATAACTTCTTATCGCTGTAGCATCAGTTGTTTCTCCAAGTACTTCAGCTTCGTCGAACCGCAGTTTGAAACCGGCCAAGCTTTCGCGGACATCTCCGGGATCTCGAGTGAAGCTCTTGGCATTGCTGGGAGTGAGAAGATTTGGGGGAAATACTATTGAAGGTTTGGGATGGATGCGGCGGAGCGGAATCACGCAAGTTTCGAGCGGGAGACGCTGGTTATGGCAAACCCTAGTGAGACAAAGCACGAAATTCGGTGCGGAAGCTGGAAGATGAAACAATTAGCGGATTGGAGAAGATGAGGGAATCTTTTCTCTTTCTCCCCGGTTTTATAGAGCCTATGCTGATAAGTGGGCTTGGGCCGGCTGATTCGGTACTGGGGCATAAGATATGAGTTTCTAAATGGCATGCCTATAGAGCCGACTGCTAGCTGTATTAAAATCACAGTGCAGATGCTATTTACAGAAACCGATTAAATAATCAGATATGCTTCATGAAAGCCTAATTGCTGGACAGATGTGTTCAGATATCTGTATTATTTGCCAGGTATTGAGGATACATCCTTAAAAGGATCAACAGCTGGTCTTCATTAAAACTAGGGATGCAGGTATCTCTCAAGTACACGTGACCACACATTGGGTTAAAATCCAAGAAGTGGTACTCGGCTTACATGCTTAGCCACCAATTGCCATGAGCAAAAAGTATACCAGCTGACATGATGCTGAAGAGTCTACATACCGTGTAGTATACTACTCGGGAAATACTACAAGATTAAAGATCTTTGACTTTATGTTTAATTATTTCACAATTAAGCACAAAGTCAGAGGCTGCACCTAATAGGTGCGCCTATTCGGCGCACACTATTCATATTTTTCTATGAAGCCCTTCATAGCCTCGTTGCCAGCTGACATAAAGCAGGACTCAGGAGAAGAAACACTCGGACAAAGAATACTCGGGAGCAATGCACTCGAGAATTCTTCACCGTGGAGGATGAGCACTCGGCATCAGCTGTGACTCAACTATGAAGGTCTTAGGGGCTGCTGTGGAGGCCATGGGCCCCGAGTACCTCATGAGAAGCATTTGGGCCACTCGGATAAAGGATGGGCCTAGCCTTATAATTAGGGATACAATAGGACTCGGCATACATAACCTCGTACGACAAGGAAAGGATATAGTCCTAGTCGAGCATGTTGTATTCCTAGAAGAAAATCCCTTGGTCGGAGTCCGACTGGAATTCCTACTCTGTAACCTTATCCCCGGTATATAAGGGGAGGCAGGGTGCCCCCTGAGGGCATAGCGCAATCTCACCTAAGAAACCTCAAAGATAATACACCACAACTAGACGTAGGGTATTACCTCATCTCGAGGGTCTAAACTAGTATAAATTGTTTCGTGTTCCTTTGCAATCCATCAAGTTTAGGTCTCATGAGTAGCCCTATATTATTATTGCCGATACAAAACATCGACACTATCACTGGCTCGCCCTCAACTAGAAGACCAAGTTTCATGGCCACATCTTGCAGCGCCACTGTGAGCTCCCCACACACAAGGTGGAATGTGTGCGTCTCTGGTCTCCAATGGTCGACCATAGCGGTCAACACACTATGGTCCATCTGTGGGAGCCCTACGTTGACGATGCGTGCAAGTGGGAGAAATCCAGCACGGCGGATGTAGTAGGCGTATCGCTCATCCCATAGAAGCGGGGTGTGCGCTTGTGCACGCAGGGGCTTGAGACGCTGCGGATAAGAAGAAAAAATAATTATAACGATGTGATTTTACATAAATAAAAATCTACTACATGGGACCATTCAAAAGCATGTGTAGGACATATAGGTTACCACATTCTTCTCCAGTAGTTTGTAAGCTCGGTGCTGCGTGTCGTAGTGTAACTGCAGTAGGGGGTACTGTAGGTGCACCGTCCTGGAGAAATATAAAAAATCATGATAAAAAAGTGCCAGATAAGCAATATTTAAAGCACAATGTGGAATGTATGAATGAAATATGTAAACAATGATAAAAGATCATGTTAAAAAATGTGCCATAGAAGGGAAATAAAGGAATTCAAACCTGTGCACCCGCTCCCGCATTCCAGATACCCCATTTAGATTTCTTTTTCTTTTCTTTATGAAAGTTCTTGTTGTGACCCTCCTCGTGGCATTCCGAGCATGTATTTTTCACTTTGAGGTCTTCAAAATCGCCTTGGCCATACTTGTCCACCGCACTGCCATTGCACACGTCCATTATTGTTCCTTAGACGCTTCCTCTTCCTTCTACCTCTACCGGTTTTCTTCAGAGAATTGCTAGGCATGTAGTCCTCTCCAACGTACGGCAACCACTAGGAGGGATTTAGGTATGGATTGAACCTATATGACTAGATCCATTTGACCATTTCTTTCAAGTAAAATGGGGTGATGAACTGATTTGACAAATAGTTGACACCTCTTTCATAACAAGCGGTGATCACATGTGAGCACGGAACATATAGCAGCTTGTATGTTTGACATGTACACTCTGGCGTTGTTAGGTTTACTTGGTAGTTGCGACCACCATACCTTTCTTCACCACAAGTAGTTCCACCAGCAGACCTAACAGAGTATATGTGAAGGGTTGGATCGTACAGATCCGCAACCTCATTAGACGAGCACCCTCCACTATATCAAGGTGCCTTTTGGCTGCATCGCTCCATACGTGACTGTCATTGATTGCATCCTCCGCATCCTTATACCTGTCTACGAAATAATTGTTTCATTTCTTAATCGTAAACTCAACTATAGACGACACAAACATTGCTCGGATCCCACCCAATACGTTGTTGAAAACCTCGGCCACATTAGTCGTCATCATGCCATACCTAGCCCCACCATCGTCATATGGAAGAGCCCATTTTCTCCCTTCATCCATTTGGTGTTGGAGTCATGCCCTTCCCGATTCGTTTAACTCCATCACAAGTTCATTAATCTTTTTCTTAAAGTCTTGCTTCTCTAGAGCGAAACATAACCCATTGAGCTTACCAATTATCGACTTACTACTAAGTTTCCTGCACAAGTTTGTTGCGAAGTGCCGGACACACCACCTATGGATCACTTCAGGTAGCCGTCAAGCCTCTCTTTAATGGCATTGATTATTCCTGCATGACAATCAAAAATGATACACACCTGTTGCGATTTCCCAAGGACCTCTAAGTGTAGTATGCTCATAAACCAAGATCAACTCTCGTTGTTCTCTCCATCACTTAAAGCAAAAGTAATGGGAAAAAAGTGATCGTCTGCATCAACGCTAATTGTGATCATCAAGGCGCCTTTGTAGTTCCCAGTTAGAAATGTCCCATCAATGGCCACAACTGGTTTGCAATGCTTGAAAGCCTCCGAGCATGACAGAAACACCCAGAATACCCTCAGAAAAACATTTTTCATAACAACGCCATCCATCTCCATCTGTCACCCATGGTATATGAAATATTTTGTGCCAGGATTGAAATGTGCAATTGCATTCAAAATAATAGGAACCTTGTGTAAGCCTCCTTCCAATTCCCCCATATTAGTTGCATTGCCTTCTGTTTTGCCCTCCATGTCTTCCCGTACTTTACTCTATATTACGATAAGGCAAATATGGATTCGATGAGAGATGGGACAAAAGTGTCGGAGTCACGCTGAACAATTCTAACAATACGACTAGCAAGGTAAGTTGCGGTGGCTTGAGAATGAACACCAGACGGACGAGATGTGCCACACGCGAGGTTGCTCCTTGTTGGTGATTTTCCATCTTGACTCTCTAGTGACCTGAGCCCAAACTTTCCACTGACATCCTCTTTGGCAGTAAACCATACATCTTTTCTTAGCATTAGAGGATACCACCACATATGGCCTATGATGACGGATAGCGTAACCTTGCAGGAAAACTTTCAATGACTCCATTGTCTCAAACATTAAACCCTTCTGAATTATAGCTTCCTCAGCGGTAGGTGGGTACTCCCTTCGAAGAAGTCTACTATCACAAACAACATGAACTATCCTAGAGATGTCTTCTGAAGTAGGGATCTCTCGCAAGAATACTTTGCCTCCCCTAAGATTTTGCAACTCTTCCTCGGTGTAGAAGGAAGTTGGCACTTCATCGTCTGAGGAAGACAAGGATGAGCAATCATTGACATCCCTATGCCCATCTTCATCCTCAAAGCACCATTTGTCGAAGTTATCATTCAATACATCACTGTTATCATTAACCTCAGTGAACCTATCATTGTATAGTAAAATACAATTGTTTTGCCCGTTACTCTGGCCACCCACCACGTTATTGTCATGTTGCTCTGCCCACAAATGATCACCAACCACTGCTGGGACCTCCTGCGTTAGAATCTCATCTCCCTCAACTATCCATTCGTTAGGAACAGGAGTAGCATGCGCAGAATCTGGAATATTCGTGGCACTATCTATCCCACCCATTGTTACAAAAACATCCAAAGAGTGAACTTGTGAACGTTGCACACATGCAACATATGTCGACCACTCCAACTCGCATGATATAGGCATCATCACAAAGTGTTCCCTTGAACCTATGCCTGCATCGTACCTCCCTTCCATTCTTATTGCACCAAGGGGTTCCAAATGTCCTAATTTAGACCGAATCCGATCAGCTAATTCTAACCATGTAGGAGTGGCCCCAAGCACTGACACTTTAAGTTTCATCTCCTCGAACTAACCACTTGAACTAATTGTTCCACCCGAATGTACACGCACAACACAGTCCATCTACAACCACATAATACCAACATGAAAAGCAAATACAACTCGTCAAACGATTCTTCCTTGTAATATAACGACTTTTACATATAAAGAGATATGCCATACACGATCTAATCGTTCTAACATAATCAAAAAGCCCTATATATACCAAATGCATGCCCTCACATATATCACATACATCACACTAACATATTTCACAAAAAAAGTATTCCCAATATAAATAACGTTGCCACAAACTAGTACTAACCAATAATATACTCTAATCTACCTCGATCGACTCCCATGCACCACCATTACCATTTCTATCAATATCAATCTCTAACCCTAAACAAATAAAACGAGTTGCAAATCCACGGTAAAAAAAACTTGAAAAATGGGGGAGGTACCTTATGGGATGAAGCACTAATCAAATACACTTCAAATTGGGCTTCAAATGATCCGATTTCGTGAAGGATTCATCGCAGTGACCTGTTCTAGCTTTGTCGGTTCGAGCAAGAGGAGAGAGAAGGAAGCGAAGAAAGGACGAAGAAGATGGGCCAGCGGTGGCCAACAGGATATTTCCCCTGCCATGCCAGATGGCCTAGTGTGGCAAGCGCATCCATATCAGAGCGTCAGCTTGCTAAGGTCGCTTGTAGGCGCCTGCGTGGCACCTACTGCCATGCCACATGCACTGGCATGGCAGAATTATTTGGCCATGTTCAGTTTTGAAAATAAGTTATACAACGGTCTGTTTTTAAAATTAAATATTAAAATGCTTTAAATAATAAAAAAAATTCTACAACCTTAAGGGCTAAACCGCTAAAGTCAGAGACTAAGCAGCCGGATCTCTGTCGCCGAGACACCGACCTCCACGGCTACACCTCGTCCTCCCCTCTCCTCCCTTCCAGATCCGATCGGCGCCGGCAATCGCCGGACTACCGCCCGCCGCCATGGCTCTCACCCTCCGCAAGAAGCAGCTCGGTAAGCTCCAACTCATCCCCCTCTTCTCTTCCCCTTTCTTCCTTCCCTCCGGTCTGACCGCGAACGCGCGCTCTCTCTCCCTGACCCAGATTCGATCGTGAGGATGCTGCACCTGAACCAGCAGCAGGGGTCGTCGGACGGGGTCGGCGGAAGAGTGGGAGAGGGGGAGGAGGAGGAGGCGTACAAGATCCTGGTGATGGACTCCCCCTGCTTCGCCCTCCTCGCGCCGGTGCTCCGCGTCGGGGACCTACGCAGGCACGGCGTCACGCTCCACCTCAACATCGACAAGGCGAGGCAGCAGGTCCCCGACGCCCCCGCCGTCTACCTGGTACGGCCCACCGCCGCCAACATCGACCGCATCGCCGCCGACGCCGCCGCGGGGCTCTACGCCTCGTTCCACCTCAACTTCTCCACTTGCGTCCCGCGGCCCCTCCTCGAGCGCCTCGCCTCCGCCACCGCCGCGTCCCGCTCTGCGCACCGCGTCGCCCGCGTCGCCGACCAGTACCTCGACTTCGTCTGCCTCGAAGAGGGGCTCTTCTCCCTCACCCAGCCGCGCGCGTACGTCGCACTCAACGACCCCGCAGCCGCTGAGGCTGACATCACCGCGCTTATCGATGCCATTGCGCTCGGCCTCTTCTGTGTTGTCGCCACGCTTGGCACCGTGCCGGTCATCAGGTGCGCACGCGGTGGTCCGGCGGAGATGGTCGCGGCCGCGCTTGACGCCCGCCTCCGCGATCACCTCATCGCCAAGCCCAATCTCTTCACTGAGGCTGCGTCCACAGCAGTTGCATCGTTCCAGCGGCCACTCCTGTGCCTTTTTGATAGGAATTTCGAGCTTTCAGTGGGGATCCAGCATGATTGGAGCTACCGCCCATTGGTCCATGACGTGCTTGGCTTGAAGTCGAACAAATTGAAGTTGCCAGAGAGGTATGATTTGGATGACTCTGATCCATTCTGGGTGGCAAACAGCTGGTTGCAATTCCCCAAAGTGGCAGAGGAAATTGAGGCCCAGCTTGCCAAGTACAAGCAGGATGTGGATGAGGTGAACCAGCGTACAGGTGGTGGCAGGGATGGTGTTGAGTTTGATGGCACCGATCTCATTGGCAACACCAGACATCTCATGCATGCGGTGAACTCGCTTCCAGAACTGACGGAACGGAAGAAGATGATTGATAAGCACACGAACATTGCAACGGCGCTGCTTGGGCATATCAAGGAGAGGTCTCTGGATGGATATTGCGAGTGTGAGAATGGTATGCTCGTGGATGGCACCTTGGACCGGAACAAGTTGATGAGCCTGCTGAGAGGGAATGGCACCAAGGAGGATAAGCTCCGACTGGCTGTGACCTACCTGCTTTCCTTTGAGACACCACTGCCATCTGACCTAGAGCAGGTCGAGGCTGCACTGCGTGAGTCAGAAGTGGACATGTCCGCGTTTCAGTATGTAAAGAGAATAAAGTCATTGAACTCCCAGTTTGCTGCTGCATCAAGCACAGCAAGCAAGGTTAACATTGTTGATTGGGCAGAGAAGCTTTATGGGCAATCCATTAGTGCCATGACAGGTGTGAGGAATTTGTTATCAGATGGAAAGCAGCTGGCCATTACAAGGGCTGTAGAAGCTTTGATGGAGGGGAAACCAAACCCTGAAGTTGACAACTACCTACTATTTGATCCACGGGCCCCTAAATCAGGAACTGGACAGTTCAGAGGACCCTTCAGAGAAGCCATTGTTTTCATGATTGGTGGTGGAAATTACATTGAATACAGGAGCTTGACGGAGCTAGCGCAACGTTCACAGACTACCAAGCAAGTCATATATGGAGCAACAGAAATTCTTAATGGGGTGGAGTTTATTCAGCAACTCTCAGAACTGGGGCAGAAAGCAGGGTTGGGTGGTGTCAGCAGCAGCCTGCCACCCCAATAAACAGGCTCCTACGAGATATTTTGATGTTAACGACTGTTTCAAGCTTCCTAGATCAATGGTATCTTACCAGACTTTTGATGTTAAGGAGTGATCCAGACTGCATAGATATATGGTATCCAATTTCCCAAAAACTCAGGTTTATGGCCCTGCTTTGAATGAGTTGTCAATACAAAGCTTTCTTATGATTTTATCTTTTCCGAGAGTCTGATATGATAGTGTCCATGTATGCTCATTTTCTTTTATCATCATTGATTTCTTTTGCCTCCTTTTGGTTCACTGAGATTACCGAAATTATTCAGTGAAGTATTATTTGCACACTCCAATCAGTTCATGATTAGTTATGATATAAAACCAGTTGTGATACTTGGGCAAATTAATTCTGTTAAAAATGGTAGCGGATATTTGTCAGGAGTGTTGGTTCTTTCTGCATTCCTGCATACATGAATTCCTGCTGGGACTGCATGTAGTGTGGCAGTTCAGCTGTGTGTTGTATTTTGCCACAGTAGTAATATATGCAGAAATTCATTATATGCCATCGACAATGCTCTATTATGAAATATACCATCAACAAAGAACAATTCTATTATATACCATTGTGCAAGCCATTTTCTTTCTTACATACCATCACTATTACGTCACTATTACTATTCCGTCTTAGACATGGTTAAAAAAACTATTTGCCCCTAGTTTTCAGTTTTCACAAATTGAGAGTTTTACCTAACTTTTAGCTTAGCCATGTGACACTGCAAATTATTAAACTTTTCATGTAGGCTCCTGCATACTTAAATATGTTCGAGTAGTTTTCACAAAATTTAATATGTTCCAAAATTGCCCTGAAAAATTACTTTAATATCAACACAACCATACCCTAGAAATAATCCGTTAAAAAATTGATAAAGATGATATTATTGAAAAAATGCACAGAAATAGGTACTGTTGCATGATCCTACAAAAACAAAAAAAAATATAATTTGTAGAGCAATGCAACTATGCTTACAAATTAGGTGAAACTGTCAGATTTTGAATGTACCGCAAACCTAGGGTAAATCAGTCATTTTGCCTTGTTTAACAGATGGAATAGTAGCGGCTTACATGATGGTATATAATAGAATAGCGCTTCGTATCATAGAACCAATGCTTTGTGTATGGTAAATCATAGAATTTTTCCATAATATGAATAGAACTAGCTTATATGCAGATGTGCATTTTTCTTCAAGAGTGTAGCAATGCATTACAGTTGCAGGTAACATTGGTTAGTTGAGTTGTGCTGCTTGTAGTGTCATGTTTGTTCTGCAGAACTAGGGAATTATTATGATTTAAAATTGTGCATACATTTTTATGAGGATATAATGCTCAGAATATAATTTTTAGTTTCTTTGGGATCAGAATGTGCATGATGTTAATGGCTCTATTTCCTCATCATACCAATTTTGGAAGTCTTTCAGGAGAAAACATAGGATGGAAATTAGTTTCTGTGGAACCTCTGGAATTCAGTTTATGATATGATGTGCAGCAAATAGAAACCCTAACTGCTCGCCGACTCCCCATTAGGGAAATACTTGTTAGTTTGAAGATAGTTCCTTCACGTTGACATAGCTGATTTTAGCATGAGCATGATTTGGATAGTCAACAGACAACGATAGCATGCAAGCAGAGAGCTGGTGAGACAGTCATGCAGCAGCATGAACTCGAAATACATTTACAGAAGATGAGATTGGTTGTCTCCAATTCCATCAGTTAAGTTAGTATCTCAAATAGAAATTCCTCGGGCTTACTAACTTGTTCATAAGTACACAGTGCCACATACTATCACAATTTACACCCATGTACGCACACAGAAACAGACTTTCCCAAACATGTCACATCATAGAAAACATGCACAAGTGTATAGCCCATTAAAAGAAGGGATTGCACAGTCAAGCATCGAAATTTTACATGATCCAAGATGGTTAAAGTTAATAAAAGGTGGATCTATAAGTATCCTTGCACGAACACTGTTGTGTTAATATATTCAGCTACATCAATCTGCACTTGTAGATTTCATTCTTCACACCCATCTTAGAGCAGTATTATCAAGACTAGTTTATGCTTCCATCCCTAACAGTTATATTCTTCACTGTCCTGGCCTCTACATCCAAAACGGATATACACAGCCATTCATCGGAGTTCTATACCTCAGTAATGTCATTATGTCACTAATTGTGTGTTTTTCACCAAATGATTGCTCAAACCCCAATTATCTAGATATATATTTAATTATTCCCTCCATGAACAACAGAGCAAGATATTATTGACTTACCGTACATGATTGAAGTACATAATATGACTTATTTGCTCGTGCATCAGATAAAATAAATGATGTAAGTTGTAGTAAGTACAGAACCATCTGTTCATTTTAGTTATCTCCATGGTGCAACTGGATGGTTCTGCCGAAACTGTATAAGTCTGCCACTCTGCCTTGTCTTCGTAGGTCCTTGCCTTTTGTCAGGTTGGTAGGTATTGGGGTATGGCTTCGTTTGATTTTCTGCAGAAACATCTTGCTCAATCTTAGTTATGTTGATTTTGCATTGCCCAACCAAGTTTATCCTGATATTCATCTCAGAAAGAACTGCAGTTGTTATATGGTAACTAGTTGCTGAGCCAGTAAGTTCTCTCAAATCCTTCTGTTGATATAGCCTCTGCAGATGCCAAGCGAGGCGACACATATCATCGATGATCTCTCTTTCTAAATCCTCCTTGATGTCAGCCTCCAACTCATCACAAATCTGTAGCTCTTCAAAAGACATTATGTTGTTCTCTGACGCATCACCCTGTTTGCATTAACAATTCCTGAGAAACTTCATGTTATATCTGATCTTAAATTTTGTCCTTTCTCCCTTGATTGTGGGTAAATAAACAAATTGATACTGTGTGGTTGGAATTACACCAGGAAAATGAATTGGGCATGATATGCTAAGCTGCCTACCCTACACCCAAGCGGGGTACAACTTGTGTAATAACATGGCACATTAAATTATATAGGAAAACTGGACACTGCATGACAAGTAGGGAGGAAAGGAAAACACTGAAACCACCTGAGTAAGCTGTAGAAGAAATTAGATGGTAACCTGACCGTGGCTGCCCATGAGAAAATATTGAAGGTTCTTCAGTTTCTTATGCCTTGCCTGATGTTCTTATTGTGAGAAAGGTTTCCTCTTAGTTCGTATATGAAGTTTTCTATGGGTCATCAGGACATTTATACACTGCACATTGTGCCAGACCTGGCCCTTTGTTGTTGTTACACTTGAAGTTCTGAACTGAATATTAGTAAGTCAAAAGATTCAGACAAAATCCCATGCTCTGGTACTCTGATACATGTTCTTGTTTGATCATGCAAGATTTCATCACTGCCTTTTGCCTGGTAATTACAGCATCAATCAGCAAGCTGGGTCTGCGTCTGAGTTGGCTGTGAGTTCTTTTACTGGAAGGTGCAACAACATGGTACCACTCTGGTTGCACTTGGAAGCAAAGATTTGCAAGCAAATTTATACAACCGGCATCGGATTGAAGGAACAAGTCTGCACAGGATCTCAGCAATTTCAAGCTAGAATGTCCAGCAGTGGGCACAAATGTCTGCTTGTGTGATGGTGAAACAAGGTAGTGGTTATTTGGGTATTAAACAGATTGATTCCATCTTTTTTACATAATGAAACAGATTGATTCCATAGATAGCCCGTCACTTTTATGTCCTCATTCTACGGTATTGTGATTCCTGTTATTGTTCTTGTTTTAGGATAGTAGAAAACACTGTCAGTTCAGGTTAGGACCTGGAAATACATTATGCTGTTAATGTAGTTTCAGTGAAATTCGAATTTTGTTTCAGTTGTTTGATACCTAGTACTCTAGTAGGTATAATAATCCAAGCCATGTGTTACTACGTTTGTGGATAAATTGGAAAAGTTTTTGTTTTCTTTTTCCAGATAATGTGGAAATAATATCATCAAGTTTATCAAGAAATGGGGGTACATCCGTACATGCCAATATCCTGGTGACATGTCAAGAGTCTGTCCAACTTGCTGTATTGCACATGTTGCTCCGTAATTGGTTGGCTGAAGAAAGCTCAGAATGAACGAGTAATTACTTGTTACCTAAAGTGAGGCTTGAGAGAGTCGACAGTGGCTTAGCTTAAATTAGGAAGAATTCGGAAGCGCTTGTTGAGAAGAAAAAACTTCTCGTTTTACCATGTTTCTTGAACTGTTAAACAGTGTGTTTTTTTAAAAAAATTATATAAAAATTGTTTTAAAAAATCATATTAATTTTTTTTAAGTTTAAAATAATAAATACTTAATTAATTATATGTTAATGACTTGTCTCGTTTTATACGATATTGTTTCTCTATCCTTTAGGCCTGGACGCCTGGTGTGAGCATGAGATGGTGCCTATGGGCCTTTTCCCGTCTCTCTCCAATCTACCAGACTAGCTAGCTGCTCATTTTTCTTTTCAGTTGTTGTTTCTAATAGAGGCGAACATCCAAATTTGATTCTATAGGAGTATCCATTAGAGACATTCACATTGGAACGAAGAAATCCTGTAGGAATTTTTAAACCGCTTGTGCAAATTCTGGAGAGCACCTAAATCTACCGTTCCAAAAAGCAACTCCCTCCGGTCATGTTTATATGATGGTAGGGCGGCGCAAGCGGACGATCATTTGAACTAAATAGTTAGTATAAATTTTTGAAAAGAAAATTGTCAAGATCTGACTGGGTTTGGAGCCCATCACTGGGCCTTTGCGCCGCCGCATCCCCCACCACCGCAATCCCGAATTTTTTTTATTTTTATATTTATTTAATAAAAAATTTACAAAACTACATTTTCATTTCAAAAATTTACAAAAATATACTCCCGCCGCCTTTTGGGAGGGCGATATCTCTGAAATCGCCCTCCCAGAGGGCGATATGATGACGTGGCTGACGGCCGTTGGCCGGCGGCCCACGGCCGTCAGTCATTTTGCAGACGGCCCCCCCGGCCACACAAAAACCGCCCTCTGAGAGGGCGGCAAGGGGATCGCCTGTAAAAATCCGGCCGGGGGCCGGCCATTTTGGGAGGGCGGTTTTTAGCCCGGGCAGTATAAAATCCCCTTCCAAACTCTAAAAAGGTCATAAAATTCACTGAAATTACAGAAAAAAGAAGAGAGAGCTGAGAGCGAGCCTAAACGAAAGCAGCGAAGCTCTGTCAGCTTACTGATTTGTCTGCAGGTAAAATCTATTATCTATTTGTAATTTCTATTTCTATACATAAATTAATGTAGTATTGTACTGGTTATGTGTATAGTACTATATGAAAATAAGTTGTTACTCGTAGATCTGTAGGTCTTTAGTTAATGTGTTAGATGATTTAATTTTTGTAGAGATGTGAGGAAAATATTGGTATCTAGTTTAACTGAATTTTTTCATCAACAGAAATGTCAAATAAGGTGATATTTCAGTTATTTCACGGGCAAGGGAATGTTAGATATGGTCCAGAAGGGGTAGATCTGTCGGATTTTAGTTCAACGGCTAAGGGGATTGATAGACCAGCTGAGAGAAGTTTTGGGTCAGTGTACAACTGGCTGATACGAGGGTTTCGATTGAACCCCGAGCTCAGCGCAATAACCTTGTATGTAGTAGTCAGTCGTGCAGCTGAAGGTTTTTTTTGGGAACTGATGCCGGTGGATTGCACTGCCACTTGGAGATGGTATGTGGAGAATGCATTCCAACGTGGTTGGCCACTGGGCATACTTGTGTCGATATATGAGAAAGAAAACACTGCTGGTGCAATGCCCGTACAAGATGATGAGGGTCCAAGTACGGCGGGAGGTAATAGCGAAACAATGGAAGAAAATGAAGAAGGGAATGAATGAGGGAATGAAGAAGATAGATAGCCAACAGGTGTGGCAGATGAGGGAGAACAAATCAACAGAATCGTCGAAGAAATGGATAGGGAAGATTCTGAAAACGAGCAAGCAGAGCAGGATGATTCGTCTGACAAGGACACCATGATGCCTGCAGAATGGAGCAACCAGGACTTCTCTAGGCTTTCTATCTCCGAGGGACATCATGTGTCATGGGAGTACAAGGAAAATGAGGTCATCCAAGGGGCTAAGTATGCATATGTAGAGGATTTAAAGGAGGCAGTAAAACAATGGGCCGTGTCACTTCAAAGGGAGTTCTCAGTCGTGAAGTCAAGCAAATCAGTCTATGAAGTAAAGTGCATGAAGGATGGGTGTCCATGGCGGGTGCACGCATTCAAGGGTAAATGGAAAGATTATTGGCAAGTTTCAATCGTGACTGAGCATTCATGTTATTTACCCGGTGTTGAAAAATATCACAGAAACATGACATCTGCATTTGTTGCGACAGAGATGTACTCCCATATTATTAACAATATGGGGTACGAACCAAGGTCAATTGTTAGACATATTGAAGAGAAATTTAAATACACAATTAGCTATGCTAAGGCTTGGAGGGCAAAACAGAAGGTTGTAGAGATGAGATTTGGCACATTTGAAGCATCCTATGATAATTTGCCTCGTCTGTTAGGCTGTATTCTTCAGAGGAATCCGGAGACGTGCTACGACCTAAAAGCCTTTCCATCAATTCACCATGGTAATAAAAGTGTGTTGCAACGAGTATTCTTTGCATTAGGGGCTTGCATTCAAGCATTTGTCCATTGTCGTCCCATCCTCTGCATCGATGGGACATTTCTGACCGGAAAGTACAGAGGGCAGATCCTAACAGCAATTGGAGTTGATGGAAACAACCAAGTTCTACCAGTTGCTTTTGCTTTTGTTGAGAGTGAGAACACTGATAGCTGGTATTGGTTTTTAGAAAGGGTTAAGTCTGCAGTTGTACGGATGAGACCAGACGTATGCCTTATACATGACCGTAACGCCGGCTTGCTGCGTGCAATTGAGGAATTGAGATATGGATGTGTTGAGAAGTGATATCCACCAAGGTGGTCTGATGTCCAAAGCAGATGGTGCATGCGTCATATGGGTGCTAATTTCTACAGACAATTTAAGAATAAGCACCTTATGGATCTTTTTAAGAGGCTTTGCGCCCAGAATCAAGAGAAGAAATTCAATGAGCTTTGGAGGAGGTTGGATGAGCTGACCTCTAAACTAACAGATGAGCAGTCCAGGAGGGCTACCATTGGAGGGGATGTGGCTCCACAAGCTCTTGAATCTCTATCAACTGACGGACCTCATATGAGAAGAAGGTTTGCATCCTCAGTTAGAAAATTTTCAGATTGGATTGAGAATGAGCCAAAAGAGAAATGGGCATTGTTGTATGACAAGGATGGTTCTCGGTTTGGCATAATGACCACAAATTTGGCAGAAGTTTATAACTGGGTGATGCGTGGTGTTCGAGGGCTCCCACTTGTTGGCATAGTTGAATTTATCTTGTATGGCACATCAAAGTACTTCAGAGATCGGTTCAGAGCAGCTAGGCCCTCAATGCCGGACAATAATCTTTTCTTTGGCACACTACTGACAAAGTATCTGCAAGATAAAAGTAAAAAGGCCCGAAGACATCGTGTTGTACCTCAAGGCACACAAGAACACAGATTTGAAATATTGTGTGTCGACAAGGGCATGCGCGGAATCTTCCGTAAAAAAGTTGTGCAGGAGTGTGTGCTGAAGGAAGACGGGACCTGCAAGTGCTCGTGCCGCAAACCTACTCTGCTCCACAAGCCATGCTCTCACGTTATTGCCGCGAGCGGTGAGTGCGGGATAGAAGCACGCTATTTTGTCTCACCTTATTTTAGGAAAGAAGCAATCTATAATACCTGGAGCGGAGAGATATACGGTTTCGATATTGCGGGTACATTTACTATGGAGCATCCTCAAGCTATGTACATTCCTGACCCAACAAAATTGAGGAATATACGAGGTCGCCGCAAGACAAGACGCATCCATAATGACATGGATGAATCAGAAGTCGGTGGAAGGCATAAACGTTGTTCAAGGTGTGACCAAACAGGTCATACATATAAGAAATATCCAAAGGATGCAACCGGTCTAAGTGCGGCGGAAGCTGGACCGTCGGGTGCAGCCGCTGATGGCAGGCGTCCTACGGGTGAAGGCACAACTTCTAGACGACCCCGTCTTAGGCGTTCTCGAACAATTAGTGGTGCTACGGTGTAGTGTAAGTCTATACTACTTCTTTGTTATAGAAGATATGTACCGTCCTATTGTTTTTTATTATCATGTAACAATGCTATAAACTTTAACAATAATTAACGCTAACTCTCTATTTGCATGCAGGTATGGCGTACGATACACCGGAGCTGTTGGACCGAGGTCTCGACCGGTCCCACCGGTCTTACCTGTCAGCCGTGGAGGGTGCCCACTTACCCACCTTCCGTCCACGGCCTTCACGTCACCTCCTGCGGATAGATCCTCGGTTCCGTCAGAGGTAAGAGCTGTACGAATATTCATTCACATCATTTGTGCATATCTATGTTCCCCAATATTGATTACAGTGCTATATTCTGCAGGTTGTGTGAGGCTGGACTTCTTCCGCTGTGTAGGCTAGTCGAGCCCGCACCGGACGAGAGAGATCCCGCCAAGCGATGGGACGCTGATCGGTCACTTATGGCCGCACTGGTGGATCGCTGGAGACCCGAGACCCATACGTTCCACCTACCGTGCGGCGAGATGACTCCTACACTCCAGGACGTGTCGTACCTGCTAGGACTTCCCCTCGCAGGAGACGCAGTCGGCCCGATCGACGGGGCGCACGGTTGGTCGCAGGACATCACTACTCGGTTTGCGCCTGTGCATCGTCGACCTGAACTTGGACACCCGGGTTCGCTACCGCCTTACACCACGAACGGCCCCTCGCAGGCTTGGCTGTTACAGTTCACCGTAAGTCGCGGATTCCTTTCATTCACAATCATCTGATCTACAAAGCAACAGAGCTGCTGACTATAATCTTCCTTTACAGCCAGATAAGCTAGCCGATGACGCCGACGATTACTCGGTGCAGCGGAGCATGGAGGCATACCTGTTGTGGCTATTCGGGTGGGTGATGTTCACCAACACTCACGGGCACACGGTAGACAAGGGACTGATCCACTACGCTCGTGCGATCGCCGACAGCGAGGACGGCCGCGTACCGCAGTGGAGTTGGGGATCTGCTGTGCTAGCGGCGACGTACCGTGCTCTTTGTGACGCGTGCACAAAGACCGATCCAGGTGCGATTATCGCCGGTTGCCCTCTCCTTCTGCAGCTATGGGTGGCCGAGCGGTTCGCGATAGGCCGTCCTCTGATTCAGCACTCTTCCTACGAGGGCGGCCTTGGAGGATTGTACGGCCAGTGGCCCGAGGACGGTCCGACTATGGGGACCATATGGTGTCGACGTAAGGTACAAAATGTGAAATTCTATATTTAGCAGTTATGCGCAAACACTGACGTTTAACCTTTTCCTATTTTGCAACGTCGTTACGCCCACACGCAGGTTAGGAGGGCCTACCCCGAATTCGTTTTGGAGTTCGATCGCCTGCTGCCCAGCGACGTCGTCTGGGAGCCGTATAGTCCGCAGGCCATCGAGGCCCGTGCACCGCTCGGACTCTCTACTCTTTGCACGCGCGACTAGGCGTACTGGATGACGAGAGTGCCGTTGGTGTTCGACATCTTCGTCGAGCCCCACTCTCCGCAGCGCGTGCTGCGACAGTTCGGACTACGTCAATACTCCCCTGTGCCCGTGCAGATCGATGTGCCGCGCGATGTGCACCGGTTAGTACAACTGCGATCTTTGTTTACTACTATAACTATTTAATATAGTCTAATGCACTCTCTGCAAATAGATATAATCGTAGGGGACATGCAGCCGGTGTTCAGTGGTATCCTCTACTGCAGAAGTACGTGGACGACTGGTTGTTGGCGACAGAGGAGGTGGTCGACGACATACATGCACACACTGAGGAGGCCTACCTAGCATACCTCACGTGGTACCAGGCCCGTACCCGCACACGCGTAACGTTCACCCCAGATGATCCACAGCCACACGTCGCCGCTACGACGGACACGTATCCTAGACACCGTGACCAGGACTACTTCCGCGCGGTACGTCACATTATCTTTGCACTTTGCTATTTCCTTTGTACGTGTCTACAGTTCTAACACATGTTCACGTCACATCTGAAATAGGCCGACGCAGCGCGACAGATTCAGGCTGATGTAAACGCGGCGTTCGGACGATTGGACAGTGGGATTGTGCTCAATGCCGATGAGCAGAGGACGACCTTCGGGAGGATTCGTCAGGCGATGCTCACAGTGATTCGTGCCCTCACTTGTCGTGCGATCGATGCGGTACCACCCGTAGTTGTACAGCAGCAACAGCCACGGCCAGTAGGAACAGGAGCAGGAGCAGGAGTGCGACTGCAGAGTTCCAGTCAGCCATCTGGCCCCTCCAGAGGTAAATTGGACTAACCATCGGTTCATAACATGTTTCCTTCTACGACATGTACTGTTGTACATCAATATGCTTCCCTGCAGCTTTCGCTACACCGTACTTACATCCCTCTGGAGCTAGCACATCGACGCATGGAGTGTACCACGGACGACCACACGCGCAGCTGGGCATGACAACTGCCCCTCGGGCTACCACAGGAGGTCCTTCAGGTTATATCAAAGTTTATTTTTGCTTTGCAAAATTTTGGTTTGCAATTATCAATATTTTGGTGAACATGGTTCTACTGTACAGCGTCGGGGATGTTTGCTGGCGCTGGCACCTCCACGCAGGGCGTGGGCATGACAACTGCCCCTCGGGCCACCACAGGAGGTCCTTCAGGTTATATCAAAGTTTATTTTTGCCTTGCCAAATTTTGGTTTGCAATTATCAATATTTTGGTGTACATGGTTCCACTCTACAGCACCGGGGATGTTTGCTGGCGCTGGCTCCTCCATGCAGGCCGCACGCGGCAGCGGTTGGGCACCGGATCCTTTCGAGGGGGACGACTTGGAGGACTCGGGCGAGGAGATCCAGGAGATACTACCAGCCTCGCAGCTCGAAGGAGCTCTGCCACCACAGACACAGGACCCACCAGCTGCCACACCCGTGCAGACAACCCGCGCTGGCCGTGCCGTACCACCAGACCGGCTGACGTACTCCCAGGGGCAGGTGCGAGCGCAGGGTAAGAAGACAAAGAGGGCTAGAGGTTACGGTCCGGGCCCGTAGTACATTGCATCAGTGATAGTTTGTCTGTTGTATATCATGTTTTTTTAATTCTATGTATACTGAAGAAACCCTTTTACTTCATTTACGCTCGTCGATCGTTTACGATCTATGTTTGTGACGAAACTGATCAAAAACATGAATTTTTCAGTTTCAATTTTACGGCGAAAGTACATTCTGAGCGGTGACAACCGAACACACGTTAATTGCATACGAACATAATGAAATTATCCATACAAAGAGTACAAACGACACATCAAACGTTTCTAGTTATCGTTATTATATGCCTTAGAGAATTTTAAACAGATAACCAAGTAGAGATGTAACTACTGTGTGCAGCGTGGGTACTTTCTCTTCCTTGCCGCCACAGATATGCATGTCCGGACCGTTCGGACAGGATGAGGATGGTCCAGACTATATAACGCAAAACAACCATTTGTACAGTGCGGACCGTGCGAATAGGGTGTCGATGGTCCGGACTATATACTGTGAAACAACAATTTGTACAGTCCGGACCGTCCGTATAGAGTGCGGACGGTCCGGACAGTACTCTGGGCCGCCTGCAAACTAGCCTGTCCGGACCGTCCGTATAGAATGCGGACGGTCCGGACAGTACTCTGGGCCGCCGGCAAAGTAGCCTGTCCGGACCGTCCGTATAGGGTGCGGACCGTCCGGACAGATTTTGCAGGCGGCCCCAAAACCGCCCTCTGAGAGGGCGGCAAGGGTGCCGCCTGCAAAATAGCCGGCTCGGGGTGGCCATTTTGCAGGTGGCCCCCCGGCCACCAATAAACCGCCCTCTCAGAGGGCGGCAAGGGGGCCGCCTGCAAAATAGCCGGCTCGGGGTGGCTATTTTGCAGGCGGCCCCCCGGCCACCAATAAACCGCCCTCTGAGAGGGCGGCAAGGGGGCCGCCCAGCCGGATTTTTACAGGCGGCCCCCTTGCCGCCCTCTCAGAGGGCGGTTTATTGGTGGCCGGGGGGCCGCCTGCAAAATGGCTGACGGCCGTGGGCCGCCGGCCAACGGCCGTCAGCCACGTCATCATATCGCCCTCTGGGAGGGCGATTTCAGAGATATCGCCCTCCCAAAGGGCGGCGGGAGTATATTTTTGTAAATTTTTGAAATGAAAATGTAGTTTTGTAAATTTTTTGTTAAATAAATATAAAAATAAAAAAAATTTAAGAAAAACCAACTGAAGAATAAAAACAATTGAGGCCGAAAAGAACAAAAGAATACAAGCCCAGCCCAAAAGGAAAAGAATTGAGGCCCAACAGTATCCAACAGAAAAAAACCAACCCAAATACCCAATAAAAGATTTCCGATGCGCATCCATTAAGATTGTTTGACATGTTTGCATTGTTATGGCCATTATTGTTCTGCTCCGGGTATGGGCTTTTTTGCTTTTGTCTTCCTTCCCCCCACCTTTGGATTTGGATCAGACAGCTTAGAATTTCGACTGACAAAAGAAAAAAAATCAGGTGACTGTCATATAGACAACCCCTTTCTTTAATCTTTATTGGTTGGCTTCACCACTCTTGCACCTCATCGATGCATGCTTGCTTGCCTCAATCTGACTGGTTAATGATGCACCAGTGAATGGAAACACGGCGGGTGGTTGAAGAGCTAGTGAAAACAACTTGAAGAGTGAAAACCAGCGGTCCAGTTTGGCAAGCCCCAATTTGGTTCTTATTTCCATAACCCTTGGTACAATTTCTTATTTGTATGGTTTGTATTTTCCCTTCTTCTTGCATATGGATTCTGTTTAATTTATACAACGTTGTATACTAATGCTTGAACCGGCAAGTTTGATGAGTTTCAACTATATATGTGTGGACCTCTCTGGTGGAGGGAGCTAACAATGGCTGTTGGTTTTTGGTGCTTTTTTGTAGCTGGACGCTCATGCCAATTTTACCATGCATGATTTATGCTTGTTGCAGATATCTGATATTTTTTTTCAAGACAACATTTGCTTGAGGTATCATTGTATCTCTTTATCGATTTCTTTCAACAATAGTTTCGCCTCTATATTTTGTGCAAAAATAAATTGTTGGAGTACCAGTTTAGTCTTTTACTTTCATTCTTCGTAAGTAACTAATTAATATTTTCCTTCTTTGGCAGTAGTATTTGTGGAAGGAGACAAAAGCATTTCTTTTAAAAAATAAATCACCAAATAACCAACGTTAGGATTTGATTACAGGGTTACCTCTCTAGAGGTAAGGTGGAGCACTGTAAAAGACCTCATAGATTAGCTGCGACAAGATGAAATAAAATAGGTTCTTTCTAAGGTGCAGAGAAGCTATGAGGAAATTATATTGCATGCAAATGTAGCACACCTCAGGTTTTACTGATTTGAGGTCTTCCGGTGAGTGTAGTTTGTTGTTCTACATAAACTTCCTACCCCATTGATTCTGAAAAGAAATGCTTTTTGCATACTTTGTTTCATGGTTTCTAGCTGTTTTTAGTACCATATAAATGATCTGCTTGGTTTATCAGGTTCTGATATTTCTCACAGGGCCTCTCTTTCTTTGATTTGTTGTTTTACAGAGTACTCAACAACCCACACCCGTAAATATGTAAAATGCACGGGAATCAAAGATAGGCTAGAGGTTTATTTGCGTAAAAGCAATTGCAAACAGCAGTAGTTCACAAAAAGTAAAAAAGTTAATTAATTTAACCATATTAATTCTCCACTGATTAACATTACACCATGTTAACCAGGCCCAACAAGCTATTTGAACCACACCAGTTCCATTAAGTCAAGTTAATTAGGTAAGATGTGACTAATCACGGTGAGTCTTGACCAATCGCCCATATCCGCGGGCGCGGCTATTCGAATAGATCTAACTCTGATCAGAGGTGTATAACTGTACCCATAAGACACAGCCCCACACACGTTCCCGTGTGTCGGCGTATCACCACGACACCCCGTGAGAGGCTATGACAGGACCGTTCACGCAACCTCTCCCAAACCATCCACACCATGCTGAGG
The DNA here is from genome assembly GCA_003991445.1 of Oryza meyeriana var. granulata. Lineage (NCBI taxonomy): Eukaryota > Viridiplantae > Streptophyta > Magnoliopsida > Poales > Poaceae > Oryza > Oryza meyeriana. Next base: position 105,319 of record RYFJ01001546.1, read on the forward strand.
TTGCACCTGCCAATAGGACACCCCATATCGGCCAAGCTACCCCTCTTGCGCCACAATGGATTCGGAAGCCGATCATCCCTACCCTAGGCCAACCCAACTCCATCATGCCCATCCTCACCATCGGTGCCTAGGAGAGGGAGAAGAGACGCTACAAACCCAGCCATTGCCCACACTGGCTTGTGAAAAGTACGAGTATTTGCCTAAGGGATTTCCGCGAACTGGTCCTTAATTGCCATGAGTGCGACCAGCAAAACCATACACCCACAGCCCACCATTTGGGTCAAATTTTATTAATTTAATAGTAATATGTCCAATGTTACATTTCCCGACATAGAATCGAAACATGAATGCAAATGATAATGTTTAATTCCCAGGTGAACTAATAGTTTCTAAGCATTGCTAAGCATCCTAAGAATAACATTCTAATCATGTTATTACCCAGGTGACAAGGAACAAGGTTCAACAACTAAGGCATAATCCTATCTATATAAGGGTCATAATCCATACCACATGTAATAATGAAAATATGTATGTTTATTTGAATAAACAAAACATTTTAGCAAAAGTAGGTACAAAATGATCAAGATTATAGTGTGACTTGCCTTGCTCCGACTTGACGTACTGGGCTACGACCTCGTAGTACACGGGAGAATCGACGGCGTCAGATTCTATAGCAAACAACGCACAAACAATCAAAAACGCTACATGTGGACAAGGAAACAAGGGCTAAAAGTATTTTTAATGGATTCTTGGTATTTTTCTAGATTTAATGAAATTTGAATGGAATTAATCAGAGCTCGAATGAATTAGTTATGAATTTTAGAAGTTTCACTGTGATTTCCTATACAAAATCAATTATTAACCGATTTAAGCGCAATTAACCAAATTAATGCGTCAGCGGACCATGGGGAGCCGGCGCCGATAGGCGGGACCCACGGGTCAGTGGCGCATGGGAAAGCGGCGCACGGTGGACGCAGTCCACACACGTGCGGCGACCACGGACATAGGTACACGAGCGGCCCCGATCTGCCAAGACAAATCGGACGGCTCAAACCTAGTTGGGAACAAGACCCGCCGGCCCACGCGGCGCGGCAATGGCGCACACGGCCTGATGGTCACCGCTGGCGACCATCCAGCGCGGCGGAGGGCAGCGGCGAGCGGCGGAGGAGGTGAGGAATGCGGCTGAGTGCTCACCAAGGGCTCGCGTCGACTGGAGTGCGGCGAACGACGGCGAACAGAGCGAGTTGGCGGCGGCCGAGGTTTGGGATGGTGACGCCAACTGGGTTTCAGCGGCGTAGAGGAGCGACGGGGCGTGAACGAGATACGAGAGGACCTGGGGAAGATGTTGAATGTGTTAGGAGAAAAAAAGACCGAGTGGGTCAACGGAAATCCGCGGCCGACTGCCGGCGGAGAGGCTTACCGAAAGGGAATGACGGAGAGAATGGAGTTTCGGTGGGAATTCGAGACGGCCAACTGCGAAACAGGACGCAGCCGGGTGCAGCGAAGCTACCGAGCACGAGCGTGGTAGTTGGCGACGGCTGTAGCGACGGTGTCGTGCGACTGGAGTAGGCAGAGCGCGGCGGCGATTCAGGAGCTCGCCACGGAGGAAGTTTGGGTACTCGGTAGGCGTATGCAACTGAGGGGAAAATAAGAGTGGAGCATGGGAAGGGTTTATATATACTCGGCTGGGAGTTCGTGGACGAGTTGGCCGAATTTCACGGGATTGAGGGCGGCGGCCACGACGGCTAGTAGGCGCGATTCAACCACGGTCGTGGGCGAGAGGGGCGGAAAAGGTGAGGAAAACGGGCGGGGACTCAGTCCACGGCGTTTGAATCAAGGGCCGAGGCACAGGGAAGCGGGTTGAGGACGAAGCTGACGTGTGGGGCCCTAGGCCCACGTGTCAGCGAGAGAGGTGAGGGGAGCGGCGCGGGGAGAGTGGCCGACAGGTGGGACCTGGCTGACAGTGAGAGAGGGTGAGGGACGCGCGGGTGTGCAGGCGGCGCAAGCAGGCTAACACAGTACTGAGCCGGCGGCCCAGCGGGAGGGAAAAGAAAAGAAAAAGGGAAAAGAGAAGGAAAAGAAAAGGAAAATGATTTCCAATACTCTTTAAATCCCGATAAGAGTTTTTGATTTATTAAAAATACTTCCAGTGCTCTAAAAATTCCAATAAAAATTTTGTTAATGTATTTTGGCAAGAGGAATATAAGAAAAATATTCCTAGCCATGATAATTTACTATTCTGCATTCCCACCTTTAATTAATTCATTTGGCCAATTTAAATCATTTTTCTTAGGACATTTTCTTAGTTATATTTTGTGTGGCTACATTTAAGGGAAAACTAGGGGTGTGACATGGGCTCACCTCCTCCAACACCGTTGAGAGTCATGTTGGTCTTTATGAGTTCCTCATCTAATCCACTCAACTTCTTGAACATGGAGTAAGGCATCAAATTAACGATGGCACCTCCATCAACAAGCATTATGAATTCAGAGAGAATCAATTTCTGATTTGCATTCTTGTCATGCCTGATTTTTTTTGTCTGTGCTAATCAATTCACTGATTTCCAATAGACGATGATGATATGGTGAATATCTATGAATTGCAGATTTTTATTGTATTATTGTATTGTATTCAGGTGGTATATTTCTAAACTTAATATTTCAATAGCATGGAACCAATATTCCCATAAAAATATTCACAACCTATCCTTCCATGGTTCTTGATTTTCCACCTCACTGCCTTTTTGTGCTACCCTGCATATTTCATATACTTTTGCTATAAAACATTCTCACATGATGAGAACACAACACCCTCACAATATTGTCCGTGCCATGCAATTGTAGCATGGACAAATGTACATACATATGTGTGTGGTGTGTTGTATTCAAAGGAAAAAGATAATGTTGAAATGGAGAAACTTATGGGTGTATAAATACTTCAACATAAGTTTAAAGAAATATATAAAAATTTCTCTGAATTCAAGTGCGTGTGCATGTGTGCGCACGTGCACTTTTTTTGTTCAACAAAAAGATAGGTGTTTTAGCTTCAATGTAAACATAAAATGGACAAACAAGGCTCTAAACTTTGTACTTAATGTAGAAATTTGCAGTGAATTGCCGCTAGCGGCCGCAAGTAGGACAAGTACCATCCGCAAGGTTGTTTAAAAGTAGCTAACTCTGGATAAATATTGCATTAGAGAGCTACTTTAACCATCATTCAGACATAATAACCATAATTTTTAGATCTCAGCTCTAGCAAAAGCTACATAGATGAAGTGCTAAATAGAAGTTGTTTCTCATTACCAGTTTACCCACTAACGAAAGTGCAAAAGGTCCACCGCTCTCTTCTACTAGAAGCAGGAAACTAACTCATCTCATTGTGACGAATGATGTGGACTGTCATGGTAAGCCTCCTCTCATTTTTCATCAGCTGGAAGAGACAGATGTCTTCCGTTTGCAGATGGTTGTCACGCGATGTCTTCCGTTTGCCGATGGTTGTCACGCACAAAATCGCGCCAACCCAGGGTGAACATCCTTGAATCGCCACTCCGAGGGCGCATCTTGACTTGCCATGCCTTGCTCGTCCCCATCATCTGAAGTGTCAAAGTTTGCTCCTCCTCCGGAAGGTATCTTGTAGAAAATTGCTTGCCAAAGGTCTGTTTTTGGATACAGTACAATGTTCATTACAGCTAATATAACCACAAATGCGGACAACTTCACTTAACTACCAAAGCTTGTTTGGATGGTGAATGTTCAAGATATTAATGTGATAATTATACATCTATGGTGGAATATATGCAAGAAACACAATAGAAGAATTTTCCAATCAATTTTCAAGACAACTGAAGAAGTGGTGCAATTGATTGCCGAAGATGTTGCTCAACTGGAAATAGTCTAAAGCCTCCCTGGTTAATCATAGGGTGCAAAAATAAACTCATTCTGTAATGTGTTCTTTCTCCATTTGTGGTTGTTTCTTTTCTCGGAGATTAATCCTTTGTAAAAAAACACTTCTATGTACTTTGCTTTTTTCCTTATCCTATTAAACAAAGGGGCAGATCTCCTGCAGCCCTTTTTCGACAAAAAAAACTACCTCAGAAAGGTTGGATACTGAATACTAAGTAGATGCAGACATCTTGCCTAGTTCTAGAAAACAAAGTATACCGACTATAGTCTATTGGCAATACTAAATAGTAACGGAAGTGTGTATAGAAAAGAGCAAGACTTACGATAATGTAGAGCCCATCGGTACCAACATTGCTCTTGTTCATTACTGAGACGAACTTTAGATTGAATGGAGTGAACAATCTCTTCCACTTTCCTGATCTGTTCTGCAGTCAGGGAAGCTCTATCTGATAACATGTAAGGCTTAGAACTTCCCCCAAAGTCATCAAAATTGAGAGGTTCCTGACGCTTTCCTTGATCGTTGTTGCATTGATCTGAACTAACATTTTCTCGTCAACAAAAAACTCACATGTAAAACAAAGGAGCAACCAACAGTGCATCACAATATTCGAGTCTAACATACCATCATCTGGTTCCTCCTTGACACTGGTTGTCCAAGTGCTCTTTGTCCCTCTCCTACCTTCAGTCAAGCTTACTCTTCTAGCACCAGTCACTTTTGGTCTCATTCTGCCATCTCTTGAGTCAACTCTTTTAGGACTAGTGCGGAATTCACCAAAGGGGTGAGGTTTTGTTTCAAAGAGTAGATGGACCGTGGCTCTGAATTTTCTCCCAGAAAACTTCCATAGGTGAAAGATGCAAATATCTCCCTCCTTGACATGGTTGTCACGAACAAAGTCTATCCAACGCCCTTGAAGGATGTACCCAACTTGATCTTTCCTAATGTAAAATCTAGGATGCCACTTCTTGTTCTTGCCTTGCCACTTCAGTGTGATGATTTGACTTGTACGTGGAAAGTGTGCAGATGCATAATGCTTAGCAATTATCTGAGCTAGACAGAATTTATGCTGTAAATGCATTTTCATATTCTGAACCTACATAATTTACGGTTTGTGATGTAACAGAAGAAAGATGAATTTAGCACATTGTGCAAAGGTGCACAGGCAACAGCAACTTGAATGGCCTTGTCTACTAAAATATTTCAAAAGCTGCATTTGTTGTACAACTACCCATACAGCAAACGCACAATTCATGCTCTTCTCCTTTTTTTTCTACCGATTACAGAACTAAGCCTGATGAAGCTATATCCATTACAGAACTTGAATAACTATACCTGATGCATCTTTCTCGTTTTCTACCGATTATGGGCATTTCTAATCTAGCTTCTCAAATGATTGTGGGATGCCTGTATCTAGTTCACTGTGTTGTATTTCTTTCATTAGATTAAAAAATATTATACTGTGTAAATTGCATGGAATAAAGGATTCATTCATAAGACCACAAAAATTACCATATGCCGGATTGTGGCCTATGTATACGTACTTGACTAAAAAAAAAGGCAGAACTTAAAAGAGAAGGATGATGTGAGTTAACATTGCTATGCTTCATGGTAGTCACATATAGAGGAACTTCAGGTCGAATGTCCTAGACAAGCATATCTAGCTTCTCCTTCTGTGCTTCAAATAGACTGGTCCCGCGCGATAAGACATAACCAGGCACAGCAGGTGTCTGAGGATCATTTAGATCATAGGATGATTCATGTTCAGAAGTACTGCTCTCGGTGGCCTCCTATGGGGTCGCCCTGAGACTTGTACCATGATTCGTAATTTTTCACGTCAACGCTAATTATTGGAGTGGTGGGATCTTAAATAAAACCAAATAAATGCTATAATCACCACTCTTCAAAACTGACCTGACGTCACGAATAACGAACACACTACAAACTCAAAGTACCAGACCCGAAACAGATGAGATACTTAACAAAATAGTCTCCACTAGTCCCCTTTCCCGAAGTATGCCCGTTAACCACTCGATGGTGGCGACCAAGAGACTACATATTACAGAGAACTCGATCTACATCAGCTATTAAGTAAATATCTTAGGTGTTTCAAGCCCATACTCGTACAAAGCTAGCCCCAGGAGTTGATGCTAGCCCTGCACTTTCATCTTATCAATTGACATCAAAATTAAGGTAGTAGTCTAACTAGATAAGTAAACTTAGAGGTACATCCATAATTTACATAGACCGACTGGCCAAATAGATAGTGGTTCGCGGAAGTTTGTTCTACCCAAAATATCCCACAGGCAACCAACTAGGGTATGCCCTAGTGAGAACCATCTTGGAAATTAGTAACATCCCCATCAAGCAAAACATCTTCTCCTAACTCCTCACCTACATCAAGATCTAAAAGCAACATACAAATACAAGTGCAAGTGTCAGTACATCACTACAATGTACTGGCAATACCAAGCCTAGCATACATGAAGGTCATAACCAAAGAAAGGCTAATAGAGCTATTTATTTGCATAAAGGCAAGATTAAACTTTATAAACATTTCACAACGCATAGTTTGCAAGCATGTAATTGAAATTCATAGTATAAGGCTCAAATCCAACAAAAGTTTTAGGGGTACTTGCCACCCTCCATGGTAGCAAGCCCAAGAAGTTCACTGTTTATTATTTTTTAAAAATTTCCACTTATACACACACTATTTAACACACATATATAAATCTATACTCAACATAGGTCACTAAGCCGCTCATGACCGCGAGCCCAACTAATCGATTAGTTCTAACTCTGCAGAGTGCGTACACTTTACCCACACAATGTGAAATAGTGATCATGTCCAACATGCCACGTGATACCGAAGTACCCGTTTCACTACTCACAACATAGCCTTTACATTGCTCACCATTTAGTCCTGCACTAGCGACGGCAAGCGAAAATCCAACCTAGAAGCAACCCACGCCTTAACCTAGTATCATGGCAGCAAACCCCTTGTTTTCGCCACGAGGCACTATACCATTGTATTGGATAGACTTAGACACCTACACCGTTACGGGTTAATAGGTAGTTCCTATGAGTCACTACAACATCATAACTCATACTACTCCGGCCTACCAAATACAAGACTAAATAATGAGCAACTTAGTGAGCTATGGCTATCCCATACTAGCACATGTGGTCGTACTTGTTTTCCATACTAAAAGATATTGAGTTCAGTCCTTAATCGACTTAGGCAAGCACTCCCCCTATAGGTACGCAACTACCACATATGCGTACCACTTGCCACCCAAGTCTTAAAACCATTTTTCATCAATTTAATTCGTCATTTTATCATCACATCTATTTTTGTCTAGAAGTATTAAAATAGTCATTTTAACATTTATAAAGTGACAAAAATAAATAAAAGTATAAAACTAGACATGGATAAGCATGTAGTAATATGTACAATACATAAGCCCATTTGAGTGCAAAAAGGGCACTCTGAACCCATCCAACAGCTACAACAGTGAGGAATTCAAGTTTTAGGTGTTCTCTAATGCATCTATTTGGCATTAGCTACTATTTCCCCTTTTTTCAATCAATACTTGTAAATACGCATGTAAATTTGGCAATACAAATAATTTTCCTCCAAAACATAGGAGTAATATGTTCAAAGGGGGAAGGGAGGTGGCTTGCCTTGCTCAGTTTCAACTCCCAGGTCAGTGTCAAGCTCAACTCCTTTGTCAAACATGATTTCCTCCTCTAAACAAATAACGTATAATCGAATAAATACAAATATACAAGAAAACTCAAAATGCTCTAATATGCATGCATGTTCTACAGTGGGTTGGTACTGCTCTAGGAGGATTTTTAGAGAAAGAATTTCTATTTTACTAGCTTGTATTTGGGAGATACAAATTTTTAGAAGTTTTATACTAGAAATACGGTATTTATATATTATACAAGTTTTAAAGGTAGTCCAAGGGATAATTTTGTGGAATTTAACCTTCTGGAAAAATAATTCATAATTTTGTAAGTCCACTGCAATTTTGCTAATCTCATTTGAAGCTAAAATGAATTTCTATGAATTTTTGAAGTTTAATCCATTTCTTAGTTCAATAGAAAAGCTTTTAACTAATTTCTCTATTTTCCTCAGATTTTAAATTAGCGGAGGCCCACAGGTTGGTGAGTGTAACTTTGCATAAAAGTCCCTAAGTTTTGTGGGAATGAACACGCGGTCCTTTAGCACGTGTGACAGCAGATTTTATTAAGAATCCTCGTTATTTTAAGTTATTATATTTAGATCATAGTCCACTCGTCGGTGTCTGGTATTTTTGCTAAAAGACACTGGGAGTTTTAAACTTTCGCTGACAGTCGTCCTCACACGCTAACGATGGTGGGGCCTGCTCGTCAGTGACTGAGAGCAGAGCTCGTGACGGTGCATGTGGCCGACGAACTTCGCGGCGGCACCGGTGGCGAACGGTGGCGAATCTCTCCTAGCTACCAAAAGAGAAAATGCAGAGGGGTTCTAGGCGTAACTATCAGTGGCTTTCTTGGCCTCAATGGTGACCGGAATCGTCATCGGCGGCGATTTATGCGGCGGCGAGCTTCGGCATGCACTTGCATGTCGAGCTACAGCTCAGATTTATACTAAAGAATGTATGCATGTGGTTTCTGAAGTTCCCAGGAGGCTTACTGAGCTTGCGGAGTGGTCTGAACGACGGTGTCGAAGCTTGGGTTGGTCCAGCGGCGGCAGCAGGATTCTAGGGTGGTTTTGTCCTCTCCCCTAAACCATCTTCTAGAATGAATTAAATTAAGCAAATACTACTGATGTTAGAGGGATGTGTGTTCTACAAGCTGGCAAAGTGGCATTTCTTAAATGTATATGGTTTGCAAATGACAAAGCTCCAAAGTGGGCCAAAAATTGTGTTTTCCTGCATCCATGTTTTCCTGAGATCTTGTAGCTATCATTTTATGTGGTTTCCTTGGTTTTTTAAAGGAGCCAAAATTTCTGATGGTGAACAAAAGTTTTTTGAACCATCTGACCAAGTTTCACTGTAAGATTCAAAATGGTTAAACTTTGGTGAGGGTGCAAAGTAGGCTAGAATTCACTGGAAATTTGGGATTCTCCCCTGACTTTAAGCATTTTATTGAGGGTCACGATTAAATGGTAAAATTTGGCAAAAATTCCAGCAAGCTACTATTGTAATTTAGTTTTTAAGAGAATTTTCTCAGATTTTTATCTCTCAAAAGTTTCTTTTTAATTTTTCTATAGCCATGTATGTACCTATAGTTCCTATTATGTCATGCAAGGAAAATCAAAATATAGGTGAAAATTCATTATATAAAATATATGCAACAGAGCATGAAGGATTTTCATTAATTTCCACATTGGTTCATAATTTGTCCAGGGTACATTTTTGGGTATGTTACACCTCCTCTCCTGTGTATTCTCAAAAGGCAAATATAGAAAACTCCACTTTTCAGAGAACTATAAAATCTAATATAAAAATGCGTAGCTGAAGCATACTTCACAAAGGTTCACGGAGAAGAGAATCAGCAATTTAAACCTGATTCTCCAGATGAAGATGTCGCTGCCAATTTTGCAGTTCTATTACGCTGCCTGCACAACCACTTTCACATCTAACAAATCTCACTCCCTGATAATTGTGTGGTATCATCATGACTGCTGCTTGAAATATCAATAGGATCTACATTTCTTTCTTGAACACCAGAAGTTCTTTTTTTGCCAGCACCGGAAAATACTTTCTCGCAACCATCAGAATCAAGGATCAGAACCTCAAAGCGAGAATTCTCAATGTGACGGAACAATGCGGAGTCATTCTCTTCTATCTGATGGGCACCTACAAATGCCTCCCATCCGCACAGGAGAACTGTCTTTGCTTGGTAACTTTGACAACATACACGTTATCCTTGGGGGATTCTAGTTCAATGGTTTTTGATATCTTCCCTCCGAATTGATCCAAGAATTTGTTTGGTATGATCTGTAGAAAAAAAGAAACATAATTGGGCGAATAGAGCAATTCCTACTTTCATACAACAGTGAGGGCAAAGGAAAAATATGATGTAAAAGATAGCATTTAATGTTTAACCAAAAGTCCACAATGACATAACAAAACATTGTTATTTAGAACACATGATATATTGATCAATTTCAGCTTAGAACTTAGGAGTACTTGGTACAACGATTCATCCTTACATGGTAAACTGTTATTAAGAAACCCAAGATTTGATCTAGTGAATTTTGCTCCCATGCTAACTTGTATTTCAGTATGTTTGATTAGCATACCACTTGAACTTAATCAAGTTCCTCAAATCAGTAATAAACTAGCAGGCTTACCATGCTATGCCCAAAACTAGCACTCATTTGCCTGTGGAAACATTTCATCTTTCCATTCAAATGATCCACATATCTTTTGCAGCAATCACAAGATTTCTTCATCTGGGAACCCTGTCCAGCCATGTGAGCTGAAATTTGTAGCTTATGTCAGCTGCAGATGCAACTAATCAACAAGAACTCTCATGTGTACCAAGCTCAACAAACCAAATCTGAACGCGATCAAAAAGTAGTTTTGCCTTCCTAAAGATCACTTCCATCAGTTATAGTAATAGTTTTGCCTTCAACAGAAAATTAAATTAATAAAGGGAACATAGATTTTTGTACTTCAAAAATGCAAATTACATACAATTATATGTTTCCGCAGCAACTCAGAAATGTTGGAGCTAATTCTTAGATCAGTTAACTCAGGCTATGCATGATCACCTAAACTTATGCGGAATTCGGTGATAGTACTGACCAGATGAGGATGAAGCCATAGATACCGATCTAAACCCGATATGATGTTGTAGTTTGTCGCAGTAGTAGGGCACCGGTGATAGAGATCACCGCATGGCGGTGATGGAATTCGCCCTTCGTTCCCCTTCAGTGCGTCTTAGGATTGGTAGTCTTAGGGTTTTAGGTGTCTAGCCCGTGAATTGGTTGGTATCCAATGAACGGGATTGATTTCTTATATATGTGCACCGAGGGGATCAGGGGCGAGTCCAAAGATTAACAACGTGTCCTATCATCGCGTGGGTGAGAAGGACGTGGGAGACTCGCTCCTCGTTGTTAGGCGCAGAAGGAGCAAGGGTGGGCCAAGCCCATGCGCCGTTCCCTGGCTCGGTAGCCAGGGGATCAACCAACATTCTCCCACTTGATCTTATGGCTAACGAGTCCAGTCTCAGTATAACAGCGAACCAAAGCTATGTGTCACAATAGTTCAGAGAACACCAATATGACAACAGTACCTATAGCCACCATAATACCTCGACAGGAATCAATTTACTCTTTATTGGGTGTTGATTGATTCTTATGCCCCTATATCCAGGATCTTATTCAAAAGCATTAATTACACTTGTGCTGGCCAGCAACATAATTCTTACTTTAAACTAAGTCATAAGCCTTTGATATTTGGAACCATGAGCAGTAACTTAATACTAATATGCTCAAACAATTTGATCCTGGAACCTATCTTTCACAGTATAGTGTCGTTGTGTTTGGCAGAAAACACATGACATTGTTACTAGAAAAGGAAACTGCAATCTTAGTATTATTGCAGTGAATGAGTGATTTAAAGAGTTGTTTACCACTCTTAGTGCACGAAAATATTCATTGGTCATATGCCCGTTCAAATATCTTATCACATATCACAATCTTAGTTTACATCGTCGACTATGCGATAAAATAATATTTGGAGCCATTTACCATGGTGTTGCTCCTAATGCAGGGATGAGAGCACAACATAATGTGGATATCATCCATATATCTTTGAAAATTAATGTCTGAATAACTTAACTTATCAGACTTCTTAAATGTGAATGTATTATTATAGGTGTCCTACAAATGATGCAAGACATTTTAATGAGCTTACAATGATTCTGATTTTGAACTCAAATCTGCCAAAATTTCTAGTACATAATGCCAAATCTACACGCATCCAGACTTAGTGCTTATAAGGCTTCTAACAGCTAAAGCATAGAGAATCATCTTTATGTATTAATTTTTCACTAATTGATCCCCTTAACTAATAGAGCATGTATGACAGAGCAAGCTTAAGTATTAACTTGATTTTATGTCATATGTATGAATTTAATAATAAGTCCAGTACTCCTTTAGAACAAGATCCCTTCATCTAACGCACCACATATGTATGTGCCAGCTAATGGTCATTAGGCATGTAGAGTACTAGTAAAGTTAATTTCCACCCTTATATAATCATCCACATCATTCACCTTGAACCCGAATAACTTAATCGGATTTGGGGTACCATTATGATTAAAGATTGTTTAGACACTTGGTTAAATTCATAGATGAATTTCATAAGTTTGCAATCTTCATGTACCTTGCCTTCCACAACCAATACCTTATGTACAACTTATGCAAGTAGACATTAAGCATTGCAAATTAAACATTCATTTATCAGACCAACTAGTGTCATGACAACAAATCGGTCCAAACAAGTGAGTCTCTCTAACAAGAAAGGAAAAATTATCACACTTAGTTCTCTCTTTCTTATGAAAAACTCTTCTCTGCGAGCACAATCCCAAATATCTTAATATTCCATTTAGAATCTTACTTATTCATGTAGATGCATCTACACACTCTTATGACTCCTTCAGGAATTTATAATTCATTCTGGACATTACTAATGCTCACAGATAAATACTTCATGTTATTATAGACCACTTAAATGAGGCGAGATAATAATTCATAATGGAGCTCTTATCATTAAGCTCTCACGGATCTCAACATTTCTTTAAGCTCCCACAGATTTTGTCATTCTCTAAAGACATATCTAATTTATTTAACTGGGTAATTGTAACATCCCCATATAAAATGAAAATTTTGCACAAGACCCAGAAAAATTGTCGATAGAGAACATAATAAAATTAGTAAATGTATCTCCCCTAATATCCTCCTCCCTTGACCGAATGCACCATTTAACGTTATGCTGATTTTCTGATTCAGCTTTGAATTTTCTAGTGCTTCTCATCGGTTACTAATGAGAGAGATATAAAACATAATGGAAGAAAACATTAGAGACTTTAGAGTTAGTGAGAACTTATATTTCTTAGTGAATTTTAAGCATTTAAGGTAAGGAATGAAATGTCTCTAGCTTAATGAGGCGAAGTAACATATTATTTCATCTGATGAGACGTATAGATGTCTCTGACTTAATGGGACAAAGTAACATATTATTTCATCTCTAACGTAATGAGATGCATTATTCTCCCCTTCGAAATGTGGCTTTAGTAATGATGTCACAATTTCGATGAGGTCTCATTAATATTTAATACACATCATCATGGGCATTCAACATAGAAACATAAATAGAGAGCAAACAAATTATTTCTCGCTCAAAGACGAGACCCACAATTTTATTATTGAATTCAATACAATATCTCTTATTATCAAATTCAATATTGTAGCCATACTTATGGAGGTAAGGTTCCTACATATAAAGAACATGACATAATGAAGCAATAAATAAGGCTCTTCCTAGACTAAGGGAAGATGAGCGACTGCCTCCTTATTAAGCTCATTCCCGTTTAGCTGAGTTTGCTCCCCTTTTACCATGATCCTCGCAGAAAGCAATTCCTGTATTGAATAAGTGCAGTGCATAATTGCACCTAAGTCAATTCACCAAGAATTAAGAGCATAAGATTACATAAATGAGCCATTTCTTGAAGCCTTCACACTCATCCTGCACATGCCCAGGCTTGTGGCAGAACTTGCAGATGACTGTGGCGCTAGACTTTGGAATGGATGTAGTAGGTGCTTTTTCCTTCCCCTGAGACCTGATCGAGGAAGTCTCAGGCTTCTCATTAGGCTCATTAGTGTGGTTCTCATCAGCCTTTTTAGATTCAGCAAGGCGAGCTTGCTCATTCTGTCTTTCAGCCTTCTGACGCTCTTCCTCCTCAACAGAGTGACTTATGAGCTCAGCAATAGACCACTTATCCTCCTGAGCATTATAGTTTACTTTGAAGGAATCGTAATTAGGCGGCAATGAATTCATAATGAGATGGACAAGAAAACCATCAGAAATAGCCATGTCCATACCCCTTAGTTGCTCAGCCATGTTGGTCAATGACATTATGTGTCCTCTCACACCGCTTTCATCATCATAATGGGATGTGAGCAACCTCATGATGAGAACACTTGCTTGAGTGTTACAGGAGCCCTTAAAGTTTTGCTCCACATTAGTCACATATCCCCTAGCAGTTGTAGCATCAAGAATGCCACCTTTAATGCTAGATGAAATAGAGTTCTTAATTATCATCAGGCTCATGCGGTTGGCCTTCTCCCATGTTTCCGCCCTTTCCTTATAAGCCTTTTAAACATCATGGGCTGCATCAATAGGGGGAGCAACAGGAGCATCCTCATGCATGGCAACATCATAATTGAGTAGCCCAAGAGTGATTTGCACCTTCTCCTTCCATTCCGGGAAGTTAGCGCCATAAAGTTGCTCACTGTTGCTTATTTGAGCCATGGCATCATTCGAAGCTAAAATTTAATGACAAATGGCATTAATAGACAATAATAAATGTGGACAATTAATCCTATGTTGGTCTGGTTAATTATACACATAAAAGTTTACTCCATAAAAAAACTTAAATGAAGCAAAACAACACTATTATCATTAGGTAAAGCGCACTAATTATACACATGAAATAAAATAGGGCTTTTGCTCCATAACACTATTTAGGCAAAAAATGAAGCAAAATGTCATGAAACAGATGTCCATAAATATAAGGTTTCACTCTATAATGCCGTTGGGCCAAAATAGAGTAAAACAACATGATTAGAATAATGTACTTAGTTATGCACATAAAATAAAATTTTAATTCCAACATACCATAAGGTAAAATAGAAGGAAATTTACAACATTATTAGGTGACAATTTAATGCGCATTAACACGTGAAATCTCACCATAGGCAAGAAAATAAATCTAAGTGTAAAGATGTCATAAAAAAATCATAAAACCATAAAATTTACTTCATAATACCATTGGGCGAAAATGAAGCAAAACAAACATTATTATCCAAAAGATGAGAATCCTAAATCGCAACTTCTGTTGGGTCGAAACGATAAAGGAAAATAAAATAAATATTCTAGCCAAATTTCTCGTTGGTTCGATTTAGCTAGAAATAATTTTAAACACATAAGAAAAATTTACTGTAATTTTATAGCATCAAAAATGGCTTAAAAACTGAATAAGGAGCATTATTGTAAATAAAAAACAATATTTTGGGCCTTTAAAAATAAAGGAAAGAATTTTGGCCTAGCGGCCCAGAGGAGCCTCCCATCCTGTTACTATTTGTGGCAGGCGGTGGGGAATCGCGCGCGGCCCGGCGGTGACGGGCACGCGCGCGCAGCCCGTCATGCACGCGCGGCCTAATTCTCCCGTAGGCCCATGAACCCCAGCTGTCGAATCTTGATCAACGGCTGAGATCAAGCGGCGGTGACTGAGATCGGCCTAGGCGCGACGTCAGTCGTCCGATGCTGATCGGACGGCTTGAATCGATCATGCCCAAAACAAAACGCCGGCGGCCTCCAAAAAAACGCTAACCCTAACTCATTTTTCCCCATCCTCCCGATATCTCTGGTGTGAGTGAGAGCGAAGGCGGTGTCTGTTGATGCCGAAAACCGCCGGGGGCCGTTCGGCGTCTGGGAGACACGCGAAGGCCTGGGAGATCTGCTTAGCTCCAGTGCAGGTCCTAAGATGTTGAGGTTCATAGGCGTGCCAGTCAATTTGACCCCGCAATTGACAAGGAGATAAAACAAATTAGATCAGTAAACCAATCGGCCGATGCAGACTGATATAGACTCCAATCCGATGGCCGATAGCATCTGTACATCGGCCGTACTCGGGCCCTTGCTCGTGCCCGTGCCCAGGTCCTTCCGTGCCCGTGCCCGGGTAATCGTCCATGTCACGCCCGGGTACTCGTCCGCTGCCTGTGCCCGGGTCCTCGCCTGCTTCCCGTGCTCGTGTTCTTGCCTGTTGCCCGGGTACTACCGCCAGCACTTGTATATTGGCTAGGAAACCGATGACGATATAGACAAACAAGTCAGCCTGCGCTTGATGATAATATGAGCAGAGAACAAACCAGCCGACTGCCGATAAGAACGAGTACATCAGCTGGAAGGCCGATGATAGTGTAGCATGTCAATGTATTGATACATCGGCTAGAAGCCGATGGTAATGTAAACGAACCATAAGATAGCCAACTGTCAAAAAGACACATAGCCATCGGCTGGAAGCCGATGATAAAATAGATAGCAGAATAATAATCAATATACCATGCAGTCGGCTTTAAAAGGTAACCTATCGGCTAAGCACTTCGATAGAATATCGCATAAAACCTATCGACTCAGCAAGAGTAAATCTATCACTATCAATCTAGTAGTTCAAACTTAATTGATGCAGCACAGATTAATAATGATAAAAGAACCTCAATGAGCCGATAGATCTAATGCAATTGTGATGTATATGATAACTAACCGGCTATACATTCCGATAAGACGCTTGCACAAGAACCATCGGCCTAGCAGGAACAACTTATCGCTTAGTTTAGTAGGTCGGACCCAACCGATGCAACACAAACTGACGATAAACTATTCCCAGTAAACCGATGAAAACTATACACGCGTGATGTGATATACCTGATCGGCCTAAGAGATCGAACCGAACCGATGCAGCCGTAGACAAAGCAGATACACCGTGGTAAGCCGACTACCATGAACCGACTAGAATATCGGACCTAACTGAGGAAGTCCTAGCCGATAGATAGTCGGGGTAACGAGACTTACCCTCTCGCAGGAGTTCGGACCTAACCGATGCAGCCCGGCTCGAGAAGCAAGAACCCGTTGGTAAAGGGTGGCGATGCGCCGAATTTGATTGATCGAGAGATGATTTACAAGGTACCCGGGCATACGTATTTATACCCCGAGATTGTTACAGTCCTGATAGGACACGGCACACAATTTCCTATCTATAAAAAGAAAACTAACAAGCGCTGATCAGATACGAGATCAGGTTTCCTAAAAATTATCAAAACTACCTAATTAATAGATAAGGTAATTAACTGCCATACTGCGGTCTTCACGATTCCTTCCTGAATTCGGCTTCTTCTGGATTAGCTTCCATCGGTTGACACAATTTCCTTCCTTAACCGAGTCCAACGCGAACCGTGCCAAATTTTGGCGTTAACAGTGTCACGCCCAGAAATTCATAGTTAGAATTCTGAACATTTCTATGTATAAAATTCCTATCCAGGAAAGCTAGAGTACACAATACCAAGTTGCCATATGGAGTACATCTTACAAACAAAATAAAATTGTCTTAGATAAATACAACGGTAAATATAAATAAAGCCTATATACAACTGCCCAAGCGGAGGCTTCCAATCCACAGGCATCTTGACGGCAAAGCCAGCCTAGTCCTCCTGATAGTCCTCGTTAGACAGGTACTCCACCACTGAGAGGGGAAAGGGAGCAAGACTAAGTATCACCTACAGTACTCAACAAGTCACACCCGCAAATATGCACAATGCACGGGAGACAAGATAGGCTTGAGGTTGATTTGTGTAAAAGCCATTGCAAACAATAGTAGCTCGCAAACAGTAAAAAGGTTGATTAATTGAACAATATTAATCCTTCACAAATCAATGTTACACCACGTTAACCATGTAGGATCGACTCACACTAAGATAGACAATCAGAGGGGGATGAATGATTGCGTAGGTCAAAAATAAAATTTAACACTTTCCCCTAATCACAAAACCTGAAAAACCACGTTTTCAGAATCTGGACAGAACACTGTTTCGTCACTAAACAGATTGTAGTCATAGATCCATAACTCTGATCGACCTGAAAATTTGTCAGAATAAACTAGACAAAATTTTCAAACAAACCCAACTGGAATTGCATCAATCGGACTTCTGGATCTTGAGATATTAATGAAACAATATTACTGAACAGAAGGTTGACGGAAATTAATTAAACCTTAGTTAATTGATTAAACGAGATCCGAAAATAATTAACCAACCAAACTTTCCAGAACACTAGAAAAACACCCCAGCTAGATTTTAGATCAAAGAAACCAACCCAAATCTTAGAGAAAAATAAATCAATCTAAAATCCATTGCTAGGCATGCATAAAGATGAACAAGAAAGAGGAATTAATTACCGCACTAATCTTCCATAAACTTTACCTTTATTACCAAGATTGTGCTTACAAGATGTTTCTCCAAAATATCCAAAAGATTTCTCCACGACAAATTCGCTCTCTAGAAACCCTAAAAAAATCTTTCCAAAAATTAAGAGGGAGTCATTATTTATAGAACCAAAACCCCTTCGTGGGCCATCTGGACTGTTGCCTTACCTGGACCGCGCTAGGCCCGCGCACCTCCATGATGCTACAGTACCCCATGCGCTACCCTGTGGTACTGTAGCACCATGTCACGTACTCCTTTTCTTTTTCAATTTTTCCAGTGTTTATACATTGCCTTGCGAAGCTCGTTCTGAATATTTTCCCACACGATTTTTATCCACTATATATCACCTTGTGTCCCACCTTGTCACCCAGCATTCTTGACCGTTCTGGACCTAAACTCCTCCCTGAGTTTATTCCCGATCCGCCGTTGACCAAGGTTGACCCCAAATACCTACACACAAATAGACCAAACATACCGTTTTCGGACACAGCTATTCACAACCTGACCCACATCAGTCGTACACATGCTTATCACACTTTCCAATGCCAAGTTCATAAATCACAAGATAAACCAATTTTTCAGCACATGATTTTACAATCTCCCCCTTGATAAAAACATTAGCAACAACATATATAAACACTAAACATTGGCATTTACCATCGCAAAAAGTCCTTTTTAAAGAAAAACAAAAAATAAAATAAAAAGATCGTGAAAAGATCATCAAAAACTGTATATAAAACTCTCCCCCTTTTTGATAATGAGTTCATCAAGAACACAAAAGAGAAAAATTTTTAATTTTGTACCAATTTTTATTATGAGCACCACAAATCATCAATATAAACAAGCTCATACATGCCATGCTAAAAGTAATTTGCACTCTCACATCCATACACATGCAATATAAATCTAGCATAACTAAAAATCAAATATAATTAATAATTTTATTGCAAGACATGATATTCCTTTCTCAACTATTTCAAAACTTGCAAGCATTAAGATGAATGCACTTCATTGGTGCCCTTTTTTAAAAAAAATTGAGAGCTTGACTGATTTCAATCATGATATAAACTGCAAGAAATTATATGCACCATCAGCCTTACTTTTTAACCCATTCAAGCCTATGTCTTTTGACAATTTCAAGCTTAAGAATCAGGTTTCAGTCATACACAACTTTTTTCAAGTTCATACCAAAGTGCAATAGTAAGCAATCCCATAAGAAGAAGTGTGACAATGCATATTTCCTTGATCTTTCTCACATTTTTATAGCGCATAATTTTGATCTTTCTCATATTTCTCATAGTATATTAGCACATTTAAAATAAGATCAAAATAGATAAGTAAGTTCAATCATGTCAAGATTTAATTCAAGTTGTCATTTCATTTAGCTAGTCACGCAAAGACCAACATCACACATATAGAAACATGAAGGCACTCGTACCTTATGACATGAACATGGCTGCAAATAATACTTGTGAATTATATGTAGTGCTCATTATTTTATCAATAATTTTTTTATTTTTTTTTAAATTTCAAATAAAAACATACCAATAATAAAATATGTTACAAAGAGTTAAAGCTCCCCCTCAAAACAACCCCATTGGACGAATAACCCCAAGTTCTCCCCTAAGATAAGCAAAACGAGAAGAATCCAAAGGTTTTGTGAAAATATCTGCCAATTGATGTTCAGTATCCACATGATGAAGTGCCACATTTCCTTTTTCAACATGATCTCTAAGAAAATGAAATCTAATATCAATATGTTTTGTCCTAGAGTGTTGTACGGGATTCTTAGCAATACAAATGGCACTTGTGTTATCACAGAAAAACGGAACATTTTCCAAAGTAATACCATAATCCTGAAGTGTAGCTACAATCCAAAGAATTTGAGAACAACAACTAGCAGTAGCCACATATTCAGATTCAGCAGTGGATAGAGTAACAGAGGATTGTTTTCTAGATGACCAAGCAACAAGAGAATTACCCAAAAAGAAACAAGCACCAGAAGTACTTTTCCTATCAAATCTAAATCCTCCAAAATCAGCATCAGAAAAAGCTCTTAAGCTAATACATGATAATGTTGATAACCATATACCAAAGTCTTTAGTGCCATGAACATACCTGAGAATTCGATTAATTGCTTGAAAATGTGAAGCACGTGGGGAAGCTTGAAACCGTGCACATAAACATACAGCAAATTGTATATCCGGTCTTGAAGCAGTAAGATACAAAAGTGAACCAATCATACTCCTATACTCCTTTTGATCAACTGACTCACCTTCCTCATTAGGATCAAGTGTAGAAGTAGCTCCCATGGGTGTCATGATGGGTTTGCAATTCTCCATTCCAAAATGACATAGAAGATCCTTCGTATACTTACTTTGATACACAAATATATCTTCTTTTGTTTGTTTGATTTACAATCCTAAAAAGTAAGTCAATTCGCCCATCATACTCATCTCAAATTCACTACTCATAGTTTCTGAAAACAATCATTTGTTAAGGTGGATGTCTTCTTTGAATGTGCAAGGGAGCTGTTGCTTCAAAAACTTCACTTTCTTCTATTTTATCTTCTACATGCACAGATGATATAGAAATTTGAGGATGGTCAGTTGTAGGTGAAGTTGTAGTAGGTACCGGATCTGTTGCAATTGATTATGTGGGAGGAGTTAAAGCTTCAGCTACATCATCGTCATCATCTTCTTCATCAACAAAAATATCCTTCCCCTAAATATATACACCTGTACCTACAATACTTGAACTAGTACCTGGGCTAGTCTCATCAAAAGTAACTTCATAGGTTTCTATCATTTTATTAGTCTCCAAAACTAGAACATGATAGGCACAAGAATGAGTAGAGTAACCAAGAAATATGCCATCAACTGATCTAGCCTCAAATTTATCTAAGTTTCTAGATTTTAGCACAAAACATTTGCATCCAAACACACGAAAGTGAGAAACATTAGGCCTATGATCAAACCGCAGCTCATAAGAATTTTTACCAAGCTTTGATCTTAAAAATACACGATTTAAAACATAGCATGCAGTAGATATGGCTTTAGCCCAAAATTTTCTAGGAGTAGAAAATTCATCTAGCATAGTCCTAGCCATCTCAACCAAGGTTCTGTTTTTTCTTTCAACTACACCATTTTGTTGTGGTACTCTAGGTGAAGAGAATTGATGATCAAGATCTTTTTCAGCACAAAATTGATCAAAAGAAGAATTTTTAAATTCAGATCCATTATCACTTCTAATTGCTCTAAGAGCTCTTGAGTGATCAATAGATAATCTAAGAGCAAGGCTTCTAAAAAAACTAAAAGCCTCATCTTTAGATGTCATAAAATAAACCCAAGAGTATCTAGAGAAGTCATCAACTATTACCAACACGTACCACTTACCTCCAAAAGATTGAACTCGTGATGGTCCAACGGTATCAAGGTGTAGAAGTTGTCCTGGTGCGTTTGTCATCACCATAGTAAGAGGTGGATGTGAACCTGCATGCATCTTACCATGTCTACAAGAAGAGCATACTATATCCCTATCACCCTTAAGCTTAGGTAGACTACGTATAAGATCCAAACCACTAACACGTGTTAAATAATCAAAACCAACATGGCCAAGTCTAGGATGCCAAAAGAATAAGTCTTTAAAGTCATTGGCAACTAGACATCTATGCTTAACAGAAGATAACACATCAAAATTAACTTTAAACACTCTCCCAAAACGCGTAATATTAAAGACAAGATCTCCTGAAGCATCTAATACTCTACATTTACCTTTCTTAAAGCACACTTCAAGATCTTCATCAATCATTTGTGAAATGGAAAATAAGTTATATTACAAGTTCTCAACAAGAGCCACATCCTTGAACATAAACTTATCGCTCACCTTTACTGTACCTTTAGCTACAACCATAGAAGTAGAAACATCTCCAAAAGTTACTTTTTCAACATACGATGCTCCTGTGAGATAGGAGAACCAATTCTTGTCACCAAACATGTGGCGTGAGCATCCGGAATCAACCAGCCAAACGTTCTCCTTTCTTGCGCGAAGTGCCTCATTGTCGCTATCGTTGTCGATGTCACTATTGGTGACGCTTCTGCTACTTGCCATCATACATAGACCAATCAAGCTTTTTTTGTCTTTAGAAGTAGCATCATCATCACTCTCGGTGTCCACATCGCTTAGATTTACCTGTTCAAGAGCAGAAAGAACACGGTGCACTACCTTCTTGTTCAAATACCCCTTCTTCTTAGTGCTCTTGAGTGTTCGCTTCTTGTCACTCTCTACCTTGTCTTCCTCCTCATCTTCATCCCTAGAAATTCTTACTAGAAATTTTAGACATTTAAGACGAAGGTGATTAAGTGAGCCACATTCAAAACATCTCTGAGGTTCTCCGCCATTTGCTCTCTTTCTGGATCGAACATTTTGCAAAGCTTTTGTGAAGCGAGTGGAGAGGAGTGCCAAATCATCTTCAGGAAGTTGTTCTAGCTGTTCATCAGTTAGTGAAGACAAAGAGAACAAAGCATAGCTAGATGAAGAGTTATCACCAATAGAGTTGTTAGTTTGTGAAGCTAAAGCTATTGATTTATTAGCCATATTTTTTCTAGCAAAAACATCTAGCTCATAAGTTTTCAATTTAGAATAAAGCACATCTAATGTAAGTGTACTCATGGTAGTAGATTCTCTAATTGATGTTACCTTCATCTCCCATATAGACATATCTAAGGCTCCTAGCAATTGACGAGAATTTTCAGCATCGGTGTATATAACATTAACAGAACGCAAGTTGCTAAGAATCTTGTTAAAGCGAGCAAAGAAGTCATCAAGAGATTCACCGGGTTTCATCTCAAATCGCATATATTCCTTTTTATACATATCTTGACGTACCTCTTTTACCGTGTTTGATCCTTCGTGATAATCACAAAGTGTTGTCCATACCTCATGTGCTGACTTGAGATGCACCACACGGTCAAAGTCGCTTCTTCCTAGCCCTTGAATAATCAAATTCCTCACCTTGCTGTTAGCCTCCACCTGTGGCATGTTCGCTGCTGTCACTGCATCGTTTTCAGGAACTTGATATGGCTTATAGATCTTCTCCCATATCACAAAGCCTTGAGCTTGAATGTATGCCTCCATCTTAGCCTTCCAATACTGAAAATCAACACCATCGAAAACACAAGGTTTTATGGAATACCTATCCATCAGACATATTTTCTAATCGCCGGTCAAAATCAATTAGAAAAGATAATAAAATAAATAACCTCGCTCTGATACCACTTATAGGATCGACTCACACTAAGAAGGCAATCAGAGGGGGGGTGAATGATTGCGTAGGTCAAAAATAAAATTTAACACTTTCCCCTAATCACAAAACCTGAAAAACTGCGTTTTCAGAATCTGGACAGAACATTGTTTCGTCACTAAACAGATTGTAGTCATAGATCCATAACTCTGATCGACCTGAAAATTTGTCAGAATAAACTAGACAAAATTTTCAAACAAACCCAACTGGAATCGCATCAATCGGACTTCTGGATCTTGAGATATTAACGAAACAATATTACTGAACAGAAGGTTGACGGAAATTAATTAAACCCTAATTAATTGATTAAACTAGATCTGAAAATAATTAACCAACCAAACTTTTCAAAACACTAGGAAAACACCCTAGCTAGATTTTAGATCAAAGAAACTAACTCAAATCTTAGAGAAAAACAAATCAATCTAAAATCCATTGCTAGGCATGCATAAAGATAAACGAGAAAGAGGAATTAATTACCGCACTAATCTTTCATAAACTTTACCTTTATTACCAAGATTGTGCTTACAAAATGTTTCTCCAAAACATCCAGAAAATTTCTCCACGACAAATTCACTCTCTAGAAACCCTAAAAAAATCTCTCCAAAAATTAACAGGGAGTCACTATTTATAGAACCAAAATCCCTTTGTGGGTCATCTGGACTGTTGCCTTGCCTGGACCGCGCTAGACCCGCACACCTCCACGCGGGCTACAGTACCCCCGTGTGCTACAGTACCATGCGGTACTATAGCACCATGTCACGTACTCCTTTCTTTTTTGATTTTTCCAGCGTTTATACACTGCTTTGCGAAGCTCGTTCTGAATATTTTTTCATATGGTTTTTATCCACCGTGTATCACCTTGTGTCCCACCTTGTCACCCGGCATTCTTGACCGTTCTGGATCTAAACTCCTCCCTAAGTTTATTCCCGATCCGCCGTTGACCAAGGTTGACCCCAAGTACCTACACACAAATAGACCAAACACACCGTTTTCGGGCACAGATATTCACAACCTGATCCACATCAGTCGTACACACGCTTATCACACTTTCCAATACCAAGTTCATAAATCACAAGATAAGCCAATTTTTCAGCACATGATTTTACAAACCAGGCCCAACCATCCATCCTAACACTATAGCAAATTTTAATGTCAATTTATTATAGTGAGACTAATTACGATAAGTCTTGACCAAGATGCCCATGACCCCTAGCACAGCTATTCGAATATATTTACTCTGATTAGAGGTGTACAACTGTACCCACAAGACACAGCCCCACACATGTTCCCATGTGCTGGCGTGTCACCATGACACCCCGCGAGAGGCTATGACAGGACCATTCACGCAACCTCTCCATAACCATCCACACCACGCTGAGGTTACACCTGCCAACAGGACATCCCATATCGGCCAGGCTACCCCCCTTCTGCCACAATGGATCCGAAAGTCGATCAACCCGACCCCAAGCCGACCCAACTCCATCACGCCCATTCTCACCAACGGTGCCTAGGAGAGGGAGAAGAAATGCCACAAGCTCAGCCGTTGCTCACGCTGGCTTGTGGAATGTACAATTAATTGCCCAAGGGGTTTCGCGAACCGGTCCTTAATTGCCATGGGTGTGACCAACAAAACCCATGCACCCACAGCCCATCATTAAGTCACATTTTAGTAATTTAATATCAACATATCCAAAGTTCCATTCTCGACATAGTGTCGAATAAAGAATATAAATAAGAATATTTAAATTCCATGTAAGCTAATTGTTTCTAAGCAGGGCTAAGCATCGTAATAATAGCCTCTAGTCATATTATTATCCAGCTACAAAGGTGTATAGGTGGAATTAAGTCAGAGCAATTAATATTGCATTTATATAGGTCAACCTTCCAACATGAAATGACGAAATAATGCATGTTTGCTGATTTAAAACAAATATTTTGCAATCAATGGGTACAAAATGATCGAGGAAACGATGCGACTTGCCTTGCTCCAGCTCGGCGAACTCAACAACGACTTTATAGTAAACTGGAGAGTCGATTGCGTTGGATTCTGTAGCAAACGAAGCACAAATAATTAAAAACAGTACATGTGGACATTGAAACAGGGGCTGAAAGTAATTTTAATGGGTTCTTGGCATTTTTCTGGATTTAATGAAATTTGGATGGAATTAATCAGAGCTCGTATGAATTAGTCATGAATTTTAGAAGTTTTACTATGATTTCACTATACAAATTAATTTTTAAACGATTTATTGCGCAATTAAAAAGGATTATTGCACTAGCGGACCACGGGGACCGACGCCGACAAGCGGCACCCACAGGTCAGCGGCGCGGGGAGGGCGGCGCACGTGGATCCGATCCACACACGCGGGCGTAGCGTGGGCACACACGAGCGGTTGCGATCTGTCGGGCAGATCAGACGGCTGAGGTTGAATCGAGGCCGAGCCCGCTGGCACGCACGGCCCAATGGTTGCCGCCGGTGACCATCCGGCGCGGTGGAGGGCAGCGGTGAGCGGCGGAGGTGAGGAATGCGACGGGGTGCTCACCGAGGTGCGGCGACAGATGGAGAGCGGCGAACAATAGTGAGCAGAGGGGATTGGCGGCAGGGAGGCTCAGGTAGACGACGGCAATGGCGTTCCGGCGGCGCAAGGCGACGACGGAGGCATGGACGAGGTGCGGGAGAACCTGGCGAAGGTGTAGAATGCGTTAGGAGAGAAAAAGCCCTAGTGGGTTGACAGAATTCCGCGGCCGAAGGCCGGCGGCGGCACTCACCGAAAGAGATGACGAGGAGATCGGGCTTTCGGCAGCGGCGGAGCGTGCGGGGTTGGTGACCTAGCTGCTCTAGAGTGTGGCGAAGGCGGTGGTGGCGAGAGACGAGAGCGGCGGTGACTACAGCGGTGGTGGCGCTTGGCTAGAGACTGCGGAGCGCGGCAGCGGTTCGGGAACTCGGCACGGAGAGGGTTAGAGGACTCGGCAGATGGGGCAATTGAGGGGAAAGCGAGCGTGGAGCACGGGGAGGGTTTTATTCACTCGGCTGCAGGATTTCATGGTCGGGTTGGCCGAATTTCACAAGAAAGTGGGGCGGCGGCGATGGCAGGATCGGCAAAATTCGCCCACGGGCGTGCGCGAGGAAAGCGGAGGAGTGGGGGAACAGATAGGCGACCGCGTACGCGTCGTTTCAACCATGTGCGAGGGCGGGAGATCGTGGGCCGAGGCGAAATCGCACGGCGGGGGCGAGCGGTTCCCCTACGTCCGATTCGGCCGGAGGTTGACAACAGGTCCGACATGTGGGCCTCGGTCCCACATGTTGATGGGAGGGAGAGAGACGCGGGCGAGCGGGTCTCGGCTGTCAGCGGCGCGGGGAAAAAGAGAGGCGCGGGCGCTGGAGCTGACGGGCAGGGCCCACGCGACAGAGAGAGAGAGGAGAGGTACGCGCGCAACGCTGACAGGTGGGGTCCACGGGGAGGCGCACGGCACGGGCCACGGCAGTCCGAGGAACAGGACTGGGCCGGCATCCCGTGAATGAAAAAGAGAAAGGGAGAGAAAAAAGAAAAGGAAAGAGATTCCAGTAGGATTTTAATTCCGATAATTCATTTTGATTTATTAAAAATGCTTCCAGTGCTCTAAAAATTCCAATAAAATTCCTATTAGTGTATTTTGGCACGGAGAATACAGAAAAAATAATCCCAGCCATGATAATTTATTATTTTACATTTTAATTATTTAATTAATTTTCTTGGCCTTTTAAAAATAATTTCTTTGAGGCTTTTTTCTTTAATATTTTTTTGTGTGGCTCTATTTAAGGGGAAAATCAGGGTGTGACAGGCGATGACAGCGACACCGAGCGAAGCGGTGGCGCACGGCGGACTAAGGCCGGCGAGCCGCCTTCTCACCTGGTTCTCCTCCTCGGCGTGGTGGAAACCGCAGCCGAGGTGAGCCTCGGTCTGGCATAGCCAGCTCAGGCAGGCGCGGGACCAATCCGGGCGGTGGACGTGGACGTTGATGCGCGGCGGATCCGACGGAGCGGCGGCGATGCGTCATGTGCGCGGCGGCCTAATGCTGCGCACGACTCCGGCAGTACTCAAGACGGCGTCACGCGGTCGAGCGAGCTAAGGGCAACGACGCCAAGCGGAGTGGCGGTGACCGCAGTGGAGATGGCATGTGGTGGAGTTGATGCGCGCGGTGCTCGCACGAAGATGGCGGAGGAGCCGGTGACACACACGTAGACGGGAGCTAATGCCACGCGTGGCCAAAGCCGACGACCTAAATCCCCGATCCGATAAGCACGAGCCCCAATCCTTTAGATTTCAGTCAATTTGGGGAATTGATGGGTTCGGGATTTTGCATAATCTGGGAACTTAGGGTTTTCTGATTTGGGGAAAAGCAAATAAGAGTCCTTAATTCGAGGTTTTCCCGAAATTAGGGTTTTGGGATTTTTCCTTAATTTTAACTCCGATCTGAGTCCACTCCTTCTAATTGCTGCCTAAGCCATGAACTTTAGAAGAAATTGCAAACTAAAACATATGATTTAGCCCATAATTAGTACGGCTTAGTGGCTTCATCGCCTGGAGTGATGGAACATGCAATGGCATGCCACACTGTTGGAGCTAATTCTTAGATCAGTTAACTTAGGCTATGCATGATCATTTAAACTTATGTGGAATTTGGTGATAGTACTGACCAGATGAGGATGAAGCCATAGATGCTGATCTAAACCCGATCTGACGTTGTAGTTTGTCGCAGTAGTAGGGCACCGGTGATGGAGATCAGCACGGTGGTGATGGAATTAGCCCTTCGTTCCCCTTCAGTGTGTCTTAGGATCGATAGTCTTATGGTTTTAGGTGTCTAGCCCATGAATTGGTTGGTCTCCAATGAACAGGATTGATTTCTTATATATGTGCACTGAGGGGATTGGGGGCGAGTCCAAAGATTAACAACGCGTCCGATCATCGCGTGGGTGAGAAGGACGTGGGAGAGACTCGCTCCTCGTCGTTAGGCGCAAAGGGAGCAAGGGTGGGCCAAGCCCATGCGCCGTTCCCTAGCTCAGTAGCCAGGGGATCAACCAACTAGAAAAAGGTGAAAATATATCAAAATTAACTAATAAATGTCCCTAAAGAAATCAAAACCAGGGATGATGATGTTCTTCATGTGTTGATATCGAAAGACAACAATGTAGCATATACATGAAACTAATAATATCGAACAACAGTCCCGTAGCCCTCTCCCTCTCCTCTTGCCGTTGAAAGGAAGCACGACAGAGGAGGGCGACCTTACCTTTGCACACAGAAGGTCTACGAGCTGATGATGATGCGGAGAAGAAACCCCGCAGCTACTGCCACACATATACACACACATGAACACCAGCATAAGTGATGGATGCAGTCAACGTGGATTATCATGAAGCATCATATCATTCAAAGAGAAAGACAGAGAGAGATGAACCAAGTGCAGGAGTGGCCATTTCTTCGTTAAAGAGAATCTCGTGGAAAGACAGTTCAATAGATATACCCATATAGGTATTGGCACTGTAAGAGAATTATAGCCTTTTCACTTGAAGTTGGCAGAGAATCTCATGATTTGTCCCATAGCAACAAGCAAGACAAGACGAGGATAGAATAGCAAAAATACCTATAATTTAGCAAGGAACAGATTCTCCAGTCTACTGTTTTATCACAGGTGGTAGTAGTATACTGTGGCGCAGTAGATAGCAATGATCCTGATGTCGTCTGGAAATCCTTTTATGATCGTTGATTTTCAGAGGACATTAGGATCGTTGCTAGTACATTGAAGTTTTGTGGAGCCAATTCTTTTATGATGCTATATTGTACCAAACATCTATATGCGAAGAACAATAAGGAGTCCAGGCCAAAAGTCACAATCACTTGAACTTCCAATGATCGTGATGTGAATAAGGTCATTAAAACCCCACTAACCAAAGAAATTAAGATGATTAATTAGAGACCAAAGAAATTAAGATGATTAATTAGGGAGTTATGCAAACCATCCGGGGCATTGCATGCTTAGTTATCTGCACACTGATAACCATGATTACTCTTGTCCTAGAATACAGACGGTCAAAATTTCTAACTTTGGCAATCAACATGTTAATGAATATTTATGTTGGAGACATGAAATTGATATGGGAACATATCTGTCAGAAAACATCTGTTCAAAAAAAATTTTCACTAATTATTTCAACTGTAAATGTATTACAGCAGAATCTGAGGCAAAACAAAAGCAACTTCTTCCTTATGTGCCAAATTGATCGAACAGCCAGATTAATCACCGGTTTCTTTTCTCCAATTTCTAGTTAGCTGCAGTCAGTGCGGATAATTTACTGAATAAATCTAGGAGGCCTTGGCAGTTCCATTCTCCATTTTGTCATAGCTTGGCCACATCAAAACATAGAAAATGATTCTTCTTGATCATATAATACACAAAAACAGACAGTGATGACCCGTTCGCAATTTCAACTAATTTGTTCTTCAGATTTGCTATTGATCAAAAGTTTAATTTTTTAGATTCTGTCAAACAACAACGCTGGTTGTTGGATGGAACTTTGAGATTCGAGACGGGGAAGTGAGTTCCAAGTTGCACTTTCAGTTTGTTGCGGTTACACTTTTAACTTGTCGTAGTTGTCATTATCTATCACGCGTAACTTTAGTTATAAATTTATGTAAGTCAGTTATAAATAAGTGCAAGTGCATCTAACTTATCGGTAATGCAACTTTAGTTATAAATTTGTGCAACTACAATTAATTGATGGATTTTTTTAAACGTTTGATCAATAAGTGATCCCTTTGTTCTTTAGTTGTTCAATTAGAATTACCTTTGGTCTTGGAATCGTTGTCTTGAAGGGTGATTTGCCGCTACAGGGGTGTGCATCGCGCCTGCGCCTCGCCGGTGGCACCCACCGGGCAAGCACACCCCCGTCCACCGCAGTCGCGCGGCGCGGCCGCTTCCGCCTCACTGCCGCTGGTTCACTCACGATTCGCCTCTGGCTACTACGGTGTCCGCAGCTCGACTGAAGGCTTGCCAAGTCACGAGAGCTTTTTATGGTGCTTGGGATTCAGTCAGACCATCACGTATCCACCATCAAGTGATTTGCTAAAGGGTAATTTAGGGATTGAAAAGATCCCAATTCTAAAATTTTAGGACTTGAAGTAAAAGTTAGACTCAAACAGTAGCTCTAGATAGGTACAAAAATGGGAATCCCTAGCGCGGAGAACTCGCTTTCCACAAGTCAAGAGAAGCTAGACTCCCAATCTACCATGCGGGAGAGTGAGAGAGCGACTCGTGGGAGGGGGAGAGCAATTTCTATGTTTTGTTTAAGGTGAACCCACTTTTTATTATTGAGAGTCAATTTTTAGTTATCTATTGAAACGAGTAACATATTTCATATCTAAAAATCGGAATGGAGATCCCAAAAGGAGAATTTTGGAGATAATTTTTAGCCATTTGTTGGCCATGCTCTAAGACCATCACCAACAGGAACCCCAAAAATCTATTCCGAAAATTATGTTTTTGGAATCCTAATCATATTTTTAGGCATGAATAAATTACTCTCTCCAACATATAATTAAAAATTGACCCCAATAATAAAAAGTGGGTCCTCCCCACACCAAGAGAGAATAGTTGGTCCGCCCCTTTTTCATGCCTATCCCCTCTCGCACGCGAAACACCCTCGAATTGATAGATTAGGAGCGAGGAAACACGCCCAACTTGTGGGGAGCGAGAAACATGGGGTTCGGGATTCCAATTTTTGGAAATGTCTATAGGGGAACTATTGGAGCTGATTTTTCATAGAATAACCTAAAATTGTGGGATTGGGTTTCATTTTGGGATTCTGTTGGCCATGCTCTAAGGCTATTCCTAGTGTGAGGTTTTATTTTTATCGTGCCAAGTAACAGTGGCGAAGCCAAATCTAAGCATGAGAGGGGCCAACTTGATAAGTGATTACGATCGTAAGAAAAATAACATAAAAAATATGCAAATTTCAAGGCCTCCCATAGGCAATATATTGAATCAACGCAAAAAAACTCACATGATAATACAAAAAAGATAGGCAGGTAGCCATACTACATATACTTATTCATTTCAATTTAGCCATATGAGTATTGAGCAGACAAATCATATCTAAGTGGTGATAATATCATGCAAGCTAAAGTCTAGATAAACAGGCAAACAATTGGACACAAGAACTAGATAGGCAAAATGAGAAACAAACTATCTATCTTGCGAGTATTAACTAATATTTGAGAAATTTGAAATTGAAGTGGAGAGGTGAATTATACCATAGGGATTGAAGTTCAGTTCATGTTTGAAATATTATACCATAGTAAACTATACCCTTGAAATGTTAGCCACATAATGATGGAAATAATATACATGATTACTAGATACGTAGATATTAATAAAATGGAGTATTCTAAAAGCAAAAGAAAAACAGGTTCTCTCGTTGGCTATTGAGACATTGGATAAGAAACTAGGTATACGGTTTGCTTAAACACATTTTGGTCATTATTAGTTACTAGGTGCCCTGCGATGTATCGTTCTCTGGTTGGTACATGAAAAGAGATTACAGATTTTCTATTGATCAAACTTTTGATTTTTTGAATTCTATTAAACAACAACGCTGACCGTTGGATAGAACTTAAAGATTCAAAACGGGGAAAACGAGTTTCAAGTTGTACTTTCAACCTGTTATAGTTACACTTTTAACTTATAGTTGCCACTATCAATCATGCGTAACTTTATCATGCGTAACTTTAGTTATAAATTTATGTAACTCAGTCATAAATATATGCAACTGCATCTAACTTATCAATCACGCGCTACTTTAGTTATAAATTTATACAGCCCAATCATAAATATGTGCAACTGCAATCGATTGATGGATTCATTTTTTTAAATATTTGATCAATAGTCATTCCCAAGAGATTAGATACATGTGGGCGTGGGGGGTATTGGGCCATTGGATGGGGCTTCGCCCCTGTGCAGGGCTCATTTTTTAAAAAAAAATTGTGGCGCTTAATAGCTGCTACAACTAAAGTGTGGGACTATCCAATCAGAAGATAATTGTAGTTTACAATAATTAAAAGGATATAAGATTTGAAACTTACTATCTGAGTAAATTAGCGTCCATCCCTCTAGAACATATCAGCTAAAGTGGCATTAAAAAACCTTTTGTTACATAACATGAAAAAACAAGCTCAAGTAAAAGTAGCAGAAAAGTTAATTAAACATATGCCTGATTATCGAAGAACTTCCATGTGCTAGAAAACATTCCACCCTCACCACAATCACAGTTGAACATAATAAAGTATATTACTTCAGGCTTAAGGTTTTAAAGGCAATGCTCGATCTAAATCAACAGTGATAATGTCTTCCACATTTTAGACTCCTCCAACCTTTATGAAATAAATTGAGCATTATAAAAAAAAGTCTTTATGTCAAACAAATAGTTCTTTTTTCTCCTTGTTCAATTTCTTCTTCTGATTATTAGCCAACTTTGCAGCTTGGCTTAAAGTTACTATATTACTACTGCATTCATGGGCCTATTTATAAAGATCTAGAAAGGCTTGTTTGTCAGTTTCAACGATTCAATTGGTGGCGTCAACCTTAGGGCATAGGTCGCCGAT
This sequence comes from Oryza meyeriana var. granulata, assembly GCA_003991445.1. NCBI lineage: Eukaryota > Viridiplantae > Streptophyta > Magnoliopsida > Poales > Poaceae > Oryza > Oryza meyeriana. Next base: position 138,422 of record RYFJ01001546.1, read on the forward strand.
TTGTTTGGTGGTGTTAGCTTTCATATTTGCCAAATGCTAAAAGATGGTAGCCAATACACGTTCATATGCTTTTGCACGTGTTAAGAGTTCTTCAATATTGTAGCTGCACTAGTCTACTCGCATCTCTTTTAGCATTCCAAGATATTGAGCATCTTTGTGTTGGATTAGCAAAATTTATGTCTTTTTTCTTGTAAAATCAGGGTTGTAATTTTTTTCTCATATTTAATATAATTAACCTTGTTTTAAAAAAAGCTTGGGTCGGGTGTATAAATTTTAAGGAGAGCACTTTTAGAGTATTTTGATGGAGTTATAATTTATACTTGCTAGAATATCATGGAAAAAATGAACAATAATTTTAGAAGCCACCAGGAGATTCTCTCTGCTCTCGGAGGACGCAAATGCCTAAGATTTGGTAATTCAAAGGTTGACGCGATGTGGCTAGAATATATCGAGTGTGCATTGATCAACACAACAACACGACCCAGTTATTAGGGCGTCCATAAATGCCCTCGAAAAGTATATACATTCCGTGGTGTTTATCAAAATGACCATGTATATAGGGATATGTTTGTGTTTTCTCATCTAGTGATTGCACGGAAGAAAAACACAAAAATTGCAATGGAGGATGATGAAATGGTGAGTATCTAAGCATTGCAAAAAATATATATATATGGTTTTAAGAGTATTCTAACTTCTTTCTTGTATATTTCTAAACTCGATACTTCGATATTGCACGAGACTAATATTCCCATAAAAAAATCGCAACCTATCTTACCATGGTCCTTGGTTCCCCACTCACTACCTCTTTGTGCTGTGCCCCCACATACTTCAAATCTCTGTGCCATGGCATACTAGCATGGACAACGTTCATGTGTTTCAAGTTCTTGATCATCTTAGGTGATGTATATAGAGACGTTTTGAAATGGACGAACTTATGGGCGTATAGATACTTCAACATAAGTAGGATTTATTTCTATCAAAATTGCTCTGAATTCAAGTGTATTTGTGTTCTGGTTTTGTTGAATAAAAAGATAGGTTTTTTAATCTTCAATGTAAACACTATAACTGACAGACAAGGCATAATTAACTTTGCACTTAATGTACAAATTTGCAATGAACAAATATTGCATTAGAGAGCTAGTCTAAACATCATTTAGACATACTCATAATTTTCAGTTTTCAACTCCAGTAAAAGCTACATAAATAAAGCACTAAATAGAGGCTAATGCTTCTCATTGCCAGTTTACTAATGGAAGTACTAGAGGTCCATCTCCCTCTTCTACTAAACTGGACATTAACTCTTCTCATTTGTGACGAATGATGTGAACTGTCATGGTAAAACTACTCTCATCATTCATCAGCTGGAAGAGACAGATGTCTTCCGTTTGCAGACGGTTGTCACAGACAAAATCGCGCCAGCCAGTGGTGAACATCCGTGCATCGCCACTCCGAGGGCACATCTTGACTTGCCATGCCTTGCTCGTCCCCATCATCAGAAGTGTCAAAGTTTGCTCCTCCTCCGGAAGGTATCTTGTAGCAAATTGCCTGCCAAAGGTCTGTTTTCGGATACAGTACAGTGTTCAACAAGTTAGCCAGTATATCCACAAACATGATCAACTTTATTTACACCAAGGGTTATGAAATTGCAATTCCAACTGCCAAGGCTTGTTTAGATGTGAATGTTCAAGATACCCTGTGATAACTACCATATAAAGGGTGGATGCTGAATAGTGAGTAGATGCAGACATCTTGCCTAACTCAAGATAACAAAGTATACCAACTACAGCCTATTGACAGGTACTAGTAATTAATGCTAAACAGTAACGGAAGTGTGTCCAGAAAAGAGCAAGACTTACTATAATGTAGAGCCCGTTGGTACCAACATTGCTCTTGTTCATTATTGACACATAAATGGGAACTTCAGATTGAATGGAGTGAACAATCTCTTCCACTTCTGTGATCTGTTCTTCAGTCAGAAAAGCTCTGTCTGATGACATGTAAGGCTTAGATCTCCCCCCAAAATCATCAAAATTCAGATGTTCCTGACACTTTCCTTGACCGTTGTTGCATTGATCTGAAGAAGTAACATTTTCTCGTCAATAAAAAAATTCACATGTAACAAAGAGAAACCAATGTATCACAACATTCAAGTGTAACGTACCATCATCCGGTTCCTCCTTGACACCGGTTGTCGAAATGCCCTTTGTCCCTCTCCTATCTTCAGTCGAGCTTACTCTTCTAGCACCAGTCACTTTCATCCTTGTTCTGCCATCTCTTGAGTCAACTCTTTTAGGACTAGTACGGAATGCACCGAAGGAGCGAGATTTTGTTTCACGTAGTAAATGTACTGTTAATTTGAATTTTCTCCCAGTAAACTTTGTTGGTTGAAAGATGCAGATATCTCCCTCCTTCACATGGTTGCCACGAACAAAGTCTATCCAACAACGCCCAAGAAGGATGTACCCAGCTTGATCTTTCCTAATGTAAAATCTGGGATGCCACTTCTTGCTCTTGCCTCGTCGCTGAAGTGTGATGGTTTGACTTTTATGTGGGAAGTGTGCAGATGCATAATTCTTAGCGATTACCTGATCCAGACAGATTATGATGCTGTAAATGTATTTTCATATTATGAAACTACATAGTTCATGGTTTGTGATGTAAAATTAGAGAAAAGTAAAGATAAATTTAGCATTGTGCAAAGGTCAATAAACCACAGAAACTTTAACAGCCTTCTCTACAGAAAAAAAAAAATCAAAAGCTGCATTTGTTTTACAACTGACCGAACACCACACACTATTCATGCTGTTTATAGAAAAATGGAGCTTGAATAACCGTATCTCCTCATTTTCTATGGATTACGAGCATTTCTAATCTAGCATCTCAAATGATTGCAGGGTACCTTTATTATTTCTATTACTTTCAAATTAATTCACTCTGTCGTATTACTTTCATTATATGTAGAAAAGAACAATTATACTTTGTATGTTGCATGGAATAAAGGGTGCATTCATAAGCCCCCAAAAGTAAGAACATGCAGATTTATCACCTATCTACTTGGCTAAAAAGGAAGTACTTACAAGAGAAGCATGATGTGAGTTAACATTGCTATGCTTCATGATGGCCACAAATACAGGAATTTCAGGTTGAATGTTCTGGACAAGCATATCTAGTTTCTCCTCCTGTGCTTCAGATAGAATAGTCCCACGTGATAAGACATAATCACGTATTGGAGGCGTCTGAGGATCATCTAGCTTGTAGGATGACTCATGTTCAGAAGTACTGCTGTCAGTGCCCTCCTCTCCTGTGCATTCTCAATATTAAAAAGTTGTAGAGAATCTATTTTTCAGATCACATAGAAGAGAATAAGGCAAATATAGATAAATATATTTTTCAGATCACTATTAAATCTAAAATAATAAGTTGTAGTCGAGGCATGGTTCAAAAAGGTTCACATAGAAGAGAATCAACAATTTAAACCTGATTCCCCAGATGAAGACATTGCTGCCAATTTTGCAGTTTTTCTATGCTGACTGCCACTAGCCCTTTGATACCTAACAAAATTTTCACTCCCTGATGATTGCGTGGTATCATCATGAGTGCTGCTTAAAATATCAATAGGATCTGCCTTTCTTTCTTGAACACTAGAAATCCTTTTTATGCCAGCACAGGGAAAGACTTTCTCACAACCATCAGAATCGAGGATCAGAACCTCAAAGCGGGAATTCTCAATGTGATGGAACAGTAAGGAGTCATTCTCTTCTATGTGATGGGCATCTACAAATGCCTCCCATCCGCACTGTAGAACTGTCTTATTCATGTGCTTGGTGACTTTGACAATATACACAATACCCTTGGGGGATTCTAGTTCAATGGTTCTTGACACCTTCCCTCCAAAATGGTCCAAGAACTTGTTTGGTATGATCTGTAGAAAAAAAAAACAGGGGAGCATAATGGTGCAAATAGAGCAATTCCTACTAGTTTCCTACAACAGTGAGGGAAAACGAAAATATGATGTAAAAGATAGCATTTAATATTAAAATGAAAAGTCCATTGTTATTTAGAAAACATGATATATTGATCCACTTCAGCTTAGGACTAAGGAGTACTTGGTACAATGATTCATCTTTACATGATAAACTGCTTTCATGAATCCCAAGGTTTTTAAATATGAAATTTTGCTCCCGTGCTAGCTCGCATTTCAGTATATTTGGTTAGCATACCGCCAATCGAACATAATCAATATCGCTAGAGCAGTAATAAACTAACCACTCGCAAAATCCAACCAACCCCCCCGAATAAAAGAGAGTGATCTTAGCTGCAGGGTTACCATGCTATGCACAAAATTAGCATTCATTTGCATGTGGAAGCACTTCATTTTTCCATTCAAATGTTCCACATATCTTTTGGAATAATCACAAGATTTCTTCATCTGGGAACCTTGTCCAGCCATGTGAACTGAAATTTGTAGCTTATGTCAACTGCAGATGCAACTAACCAACAAGTACTCTCATGTGTACCAAGCTGAACAAACCAAATTCTAAACACTGTTCGTTCAAAAAAAAAATCTAAGCACTAGCAAAAGGTAGTTTTGCATTCCTAAAGATCACTTCAGTCAGTTATAGACTTAGAATAATAGTACATGTCACTCCTCATCCATATTTCTCAGTGGTGGCATTCTTGTTGTGCTAACTTCAACAGAAATATATATATATATATATATATATATATATATAAAGAAATCAAAGCCAGGGAGGATGATGTTATTCATGTGCTGATATCCAACGACAACAATGTAGCATTTTCCTAAATGAAACTGATACCAAAAACAGCAACGGTAGCCCTCTCCCTTCTGGTAGGACGCATGACAGAAGAAGGCGGCCTTACCTTTGCACGCAGAAGTTCTACGAGCTTATGGTGATGCAGAGGAGAAGCCCAGAAACTACTGGTATAGTAGCAGATATATATATATATATATATGTACACACACATATGAAAACCATCATAAGTGACGGATGCAGTCAACGTGGATTATCATAAAGCATCTTTCAAAGGAAAAAAAAGAGAGAGATGAACCAAGTGCAGGTGTAATCAATAGCCATATCTATGCAGTAGTAAAAGAGAATCCCATGGAAAGACAGTTCATAGGCACTGGCACTGTATGAGAAGCATAGCCTTTTTCACTCAAGGTTGGCAGAGAATCCCATGATTTCTCTCGTAGAAACAAGCAAGACTAAGATAGAACAGCATTGACATATAGCAAGGAATAGATTCTCCAGTACTACTGTTTTACCACAAGGCGTATACTGTGGATGCAGTAGTTAGAGATTAGAAAAAGTACTATGAAGAAAGATTACTATATGAAATGAAGTTAGACACCTTCTAACCTAGGCTTGCATCAGGAATTCAGGAATCTGGACATCTGTACATATCGCTGCTTCAGAGTTGTGGTGACTGGTGAGTCACCACTTCGATGCAATATTACGGTAAGAATTTGTATGCAAGGAAGGAAAGGGTCTAAAAGTCATGAGCATTTAGAACGTCCAAGAAGGGTGCTATGGATTAGAGGATTAATACCCCACTAAGAGCAAGCAATTCAATGTGATTAATGATCAGTTATGCCAAGCATGAGAAATATGGACGATGGCGTTCCAGCAAAACCCATTTTTGAGAATGGCATATATCCAAATACCTGGCCATGCATTTGCACGTTAGAGCAAGTTTTAATGTCCGCATCAGGAAGAAAAAAGTTGCTACATAATAAAAAAAGAGCAGTGAAAAAGACAAAACGTAAAACAATATGAAGTCATTAATTTATCCATGACTCCGTAACCGCTGACCGGCGCAAGGCGGCTCCGTTGCCGGGGACCTGTGCTGCTAACCCTAGCGAGGAAGCTCGGCCGGCCCGCCTCCCTCCTGCGCCGCCGCTCGTTGCCTTCCGCGCCGCGCCATCACCGGCCTAGAGAACGGGGAAGGGGAAAGGTTAGGAGGACTGGGAGTAAAAAACAAAAAAGAGGGTGTCGCCAAAAAATGTTTTTTCATATTGTATGTTTGACTCGAACAAGAGTACGAAGTATACAATTATATCGCTGCAAGAGAAAGGAGGCGTACATATACTGGGGGATAAAACGAAAACAAGCCTTAGGAGCAGATATATTTATTTACATTTTTACCGTGGTAGGCTAGCTGATGATATGAACTCTTGTTCTAAGCTATAGCATCGTTTGCTATGATGACAATTGAGCCCCTCTACCAAATCATAGTCGTTGGACAACTGACAGTTTGCTTTCCTTCTTGTCATTAGCAAAGGTTGCATCTCTTCACCATCTCCTAGAACGATTTGAGATGAATTTAACCTTTTTGTTCGCAGAAATTGCAATGCCATCTCTACTTGCTTCATGGAAAGGCCTTTCTTCACCTTGAAGCCTCAAGCACATCTCTGCAAGAGAGATAACACAATTGGTCTCTTCCTTGGTTGCTTCCTCGAGAACTTGAGCAGCCAATATATCTTCAATAGGTTTCACTTTCAGCTCCGAAAGAAAGTAATTAGACAAGTTTTGCTTCAGACCTGATTCATTTGTAAAAATAGGCTCTTTCCTTAGAAGTAGCTCAACAAGTACCACACCAAAACTGTACACATCACTCTTCTCGTTTAACTGTCCAGTGTGATAATACTGGGGATCTAAGTACCCGAATGTGCCTTGTACACCTGTAGCAATATGGGTTTGATCAATTGGAACTAATCTTGAAGCACCGAAGTCTGAAACTTTGGCAGTATAGTTCGCGTCCAGCAATACGTTAGCGGATTTCACATCCCGATGGAAGATTGATACTGAAGCTGCAGAATGAAGATAATATAGCGCTCCTGCAGCTTCTGCAGCAATTCTTAGGCAATCCTCCCAGGACAATGAAAAATTGGTACTTGAATTTGCATGAAGAATTTCAAATAAAGAACCATTATTCACAAAGTCATACACGAGCAGTGGGACCTCAGTCTCAAGACAGCATCCGAAGAGCTTTACAATATGTCTGTGGTTTATCTGAGAGAGGATGGCAACTTCATTGATGAATTGATTGATCTCCCCTTCCTCAATAACCTTGGACCTTTTTATGGCTACCACTCGTTGGTCAGATAAAATACCTTTGTACACCATACCATGCCCTCCACTACCAAGGATGCGCGTTGGATCGAAGTTATTTGTTGCCTTTTCTAACTCTTGCAAGGAAAAGATCTTTGTCTTTTCATTCCCACTTTCATTTGACGAAATTAGTTGTTGAAAAAGAAGACCCTGATTTCTCTGGAAGTACTTTCTTTGTAATTGTTTTCGGATGGTTTGCTTCCATCTTTGGATGAGTAATGCTCCAATTAAGATGAGAACTAGAATACCAAAGCCACTGCTAAGTCCAATTATAACACCTGTAGTGACTATGTTTAAAATCTTTTCTTGTATCAACTTAGACTTACTGAATTTGAGTAGAGTACAGGGCTCACCTATGAGAAGACGATGGTTTTGTTTGTCTGTTGAAGAGCACCGCATTGTGGTAGCATCATATTCTGCTTTTTCAGGACATTCAGAACAAGTATAGCTTCCTAAGCTATTATGGCAAATTCCTCTGCAAATGTCTGGTGTCACGCATTCATCAATATCTGCAATAACAATTTCATAAGGTGAGAGCATAATCCAGACACAGGGTAAAAATTATACTATTCTACTGTACAGAAATTGGAAAACTAAACATTTCACATTTGACTTAAACCCTGGCTCATTTCAAGACAAATTTCAGACCTCAATTTCCAGTTCAGAGTATAGAGGAGTACCTCGACAACCATTTGCAACATAAGGATTTCCTTCAAAGCCAGGGGAGCATTTGCATCGATAACCGACGCTGTAGCCATGCGTGGAGTTGACACTCAAGCAGGTGCTGTTGATACTAACACATGCATAAGTAGATATATTTTTCTGTGCCTCCTGGCAAGTAAGGTTGGCAACAGCCCACTGCATAGAGCTTGACTCCCCAGAACCAATATATAGCTTAGGCTCTCCGTCTACAGACGCGAAGATTTCTTCTTCCTCGTGTGACATGTATTTAAGATCGATGAGGCTCTCAGCGACATTAATACGGGTCACAAGAAATTCATAGTTCAATTGTAGTGTGGAGGATGCCATATTTGTGCAGTTGAGCCAAAACAGTTTCCTCGCGAAACAACCTTCTTCCAGGCCAAAAGGGAATGGTACGCTGATGTCCCCACATGACTGCGAACAATTTGTCTTCTGTTGAATTGGACTGTATCCTGTTTTCGGAAAAAGGAGACATATATCAGCCAACCATTGCACAAAGCGGCAACAACAGGAAGAGCATTACTTGTTTGATCTTAACAAGTTAGAGTTGTTAACATATATATATATAGGTCAGGAAAGTCATCGACAGTTCACACTGCGATAAAATGGTATACAGCGACAGTATGAGCGTATGGCACTAGGGACACATCCATTGCAGAACTAAGGCCTCCTTTGGAATGAAGGAATTTTATAGAATTTTTGCGGGATTTGAATTAATTCCTATAAAGATCTTGTAAAATTACTGCGTTCCAAATGTTCGATAGTTCAGTTATTGGAGATTTTGTTTTTTCCGATCCAAAGGGCAGAGCTATCCAGGTCCCAAATTTCATTGAAACAGAGATCCCTCAGTAACATTTTGATCACTCAAAATAAAAAAAATAAAAAACTAAAGTTACATCAAATTTATACTAAATTGTAGTTTTTCTATTGTGCAACATTAGTTAACCAGCAAATATATAAAAAACCAAACAACCAACAAATTATATCAAAACTTTATTTCGATTGAACTGTTGGGAAGTGCTTGTTCCTATTTTTCTATAGTTTTTACATGAAGCGTTGAAAAACAATACGAGTTAATATACCTTGATCACGTGAGCAGCCATCCAGTAGGTAGGGATTGCCCATATAACCACTTGTACACTGGCAGAGGTAGCCAAGTCCTAACGACGAGTCCATGCACTTGCTCTGGCTGCTTACACAAGCGTAGCCACTAGTCATATTATCTAAGGTGCCGATGCATCTCAGTTGATCCATGATACTCCAAGTGACGTCGACACCTGAGCTTATATTGATGGTGTTCCAGGAGGAGCTTATGTTGTGCTCGCCATCCCTATGATGGCGGACAAAGCTGAGCTGAACGGAACCAGAGCCCTCCTCCAGCTCATTGTAGCTGAAGCATCCACTCCAGTTGCAAATCTTCGGTCCAATCATGATCATCTGATCTGCGATATCTTGGTCCAGGCATGTCGTTGTGCCCAGCAACTTGGCTGCACCATCATTGCTGTTATCTATCAAGTAGATGTCAAGACCACAGCCGGTGATATTTACCTCGATGTAACCAAAAGAGAAGGATCTCCCGGGAGGCAGAAAGGAGATGTTGTAGACGTCGATGCCGGCGGGCCCTCATTTGGATGCTACGGGAGAAGCTGGCCATTAAATCGATGAGGAGGAGGTTGTCACTAATGTCGACGCCGGTGACACCGATATCATTGACGACCTCGGTGGTGCCGTCATGTAAGAAGAGCTTGGCGTCACCGGTGTTGTTCTGCTCGCATATGAGATCGAAGTCAGGTTGCCGGAAGCAGCCGGGCCCGACGCCGAAGGGGTACTCGAAACTCAGGTTGCCGCATGTCTTGGGGCAACCGGCAAGCGTCGCGGTGGATGGGAGGGCGCTAGCAGACATGTCCGGGCTGATTTGGATGCCGGCCACTGCAGCCATCGTCTCCTTGAGCAGCACGAGCAGGAGGATTCCAGTTGCACCTGAGAGCCTCATGATTGATGACAAGTTCAGCTTTCTGAAAACTTTGAAGAATGTTGTGGTGTGATTTACAGCTGCACCCGAGAGCCTTTGATTTTACTATCCTTAAGTAGTGTTTAAAGGGGTATCAGAAGACGCTACCCTTTTTACTGTTAATGTATGGTACTTTACAATATATTAACACTTGTGTGATGCTAAGAGTTATAAAATATTTAATTAGAGTGGTATCTTCTGGTACCCTAGCATTAGCATTAGGAGATACCTGGAGATCACACCACAATTTTCATAAATAATATCTCCATGTCCCTGCTCTAGGACCAGAAAGAAATCTTCAATTTCCTTTAGAAACGCATTGAAAGATACCGAATTTCTTTAGTATTAACTTGTGTTATCTCTTGGTACTTACATACTACAAAGATACAGATACGTACCACGAATTAATAGTAGAAAATATTGTATCTATCAGTGGCCATAAAAATGCACCTTGTTTTATTCATACCTGGTGTGATCGTTTTCATATTTATTATCCTGATTCTTTCTTGATCAATTGGATACCTTTCATTTGGCTTAATTCAAGATAGTCCATGTATGCTTGGGGATTTTACTTTATATTGCAATTGGAGGTTCAGATGGGCGTAAAAGAGTGTAATGAACTTTGAGAAACCATATTGTGAGAATTTTGGCATGCTACTTTAGGCTTAATACGGATGATATATCATTTGAACTGAGGTTCAGTCGAGCTTAAAAATTTCACATGAAACATTTCATTCATAGAGAAAATTGGGAGAGATTTATTGCTTTAAAACAAGATCAGCTAGCACAAGATTCTTTTTCCATTGGAAGTTTGGATTATGTGACTAGTCAAAAGATTGTTTACACTGACTAGTCAAAAGTTTGGTCAACACGGGAGTGTCTAGCTACCTGTGGGTTAGCAAAAAGATTGGCACGTAATTTCGCTGATTCCGACCATTGACACTTACTTGTGAGAAAATTCCACGAAACTTCATGTGGACAGAATTTGTTCCCAATATGCTATGTAACTTCTTTTAGGGTGATGGAATAAATCCTCGCAAATATACGGATAGTCATAGTGCATTGTTACAAGTTTTTCTTAAAGTAAATTTCATAAAACCCCGGGTATTATAATCCAAGTTGTGCAAAACCACAGAGCTTTTGACATGTGACACATAACACCGAGTATTATGGTTATATAGTTTCACAAAACCACACGGCTAACCAATTTGACTGGCTACTGTAGCAAAATAAGAAATTCTAACTTAGATGACAAAAACTTTTTATACGATGGATCACTGAATTCATAGATTTGAGATTTGATGGGGCGGCGTTGTGAGGGGCGGGGTTGGTCACCCTTCTCTAGGTTTAGGAGTGGAAGTGGGCTGAGATGTTGGGCTTGGCCGGGCTGACTCAGCCCAAAACTAAACATGTGTTTGATTATTTTAATTTCCAAGCGTTACAAGCCGGATCTAGTAGGGGGGAGCTGCCATACCGCACATCGCCTCTTCTCCATGTCGTCGCCCCGTGCCCGACTAGCACCGCCCACACTGTTCTTCGCACCAGAACTAGGAGGCCATCCGAGCCCCGCCGCCGCCGTCCTAGCTGGCCGCTCGGTTTTCAGTGTGGAGCCCCGGCCACGGCGAGACGGAGGAGAAGGGAGGGGGTAGCGGCTGCTAGGGTTCGGTCCTCCCCCAAGTCACGGGCGACGCAAGAGGGAAAAATTATTGAAGTTTTTATTACACACAAAAACTTAAAAGCTTTGTAATAGCAAAAAAAGGGTTAATGGTTCATACCAAGCGAATAATAGTATGAAAATTAGATGTTATTATGGCTTCACAACCACCTTTTTATGTTTCTGTTTTTCTTCTCACATAGAGATTTCACCCCTACTTGATCTACCTTTTTTATTGCTATATAGCCTATCCTAAATTCAGGCTGCATATACATCCATCCATCAAACTAACCATGCCGTCTGTTGGCCGCCTTCCAGTTTTCTTTCAAAAAGTGTCACATCCATCCATCAAACTAACCATGCCGTCTTTTGGCCGCCTTCTAATTTTCTTTCAAAAAGTGTCACATCCATCCATCAAACTAACCATGCCGTCTGTTTGCCGCCTTCCAGTTTTCTTTCAAAAAGTGTCACATCCATCCATCAAACTAACCATGCCGTCTTTTGGCCGCCTTCTAATTTTCTTTCAAAAAGTGTCACATCCATCCATCAAACTAACCATGCCGTCTATTTGCCGCCTTCCAGTTTTCTTTCAAAAAGTGTCACATTCATCCATCAAACTAACCATGCCGTCTGTTGGCCGCCTTTCAGTTTTCTTTTAAAAAGTGTCGGTTGACGGCTTGAGAGAATCAAAGATGGATGCATTCAGTTATTGCAAATTCTTGGGTGAATGGGAAGTCTTTTGCTGCTGGTGTAGTACCGCTTGCGGTAGCTGGCCGGTCACTCACTCTTGTGACCGTGTCAAGGCCCTCGGCCCTTGGGCTGGCAGAGCCGCAGCACCAGCCCACCGTAACGTCAAGGCTCAAGAGCCAACCATCCAACAATTAACGTGAGGTGAGGTGTGACAAGATGTAGCTCAGGCAGGAGCGATGGGACAACCTACCATGCCATGGCCCATGACCGTGACGCCGTCTTTCCTCTTCATTTCATCGAAAATGATTGGATCTGGACGTCCGACATTTGTGACCGCGTCGAACGCCCCTCCACTCCTCCCTCCTCCCCTCCCACATTTCCTCCCTTCCTCCTCTCTACCACACGGAGCACAGCTAGCTAACGATCTTCGCCCCCATCGCCGTTGAGATCCGTGGGCAAGAAGGAAGCGAGTGCAGGGTTGGTACTGGTGTCACTCGAGAAGGACAAGGGAGGAGGAGACGCGGGGGAGGATGGGCAGCACGAGAAGGAACGTGCTTCCTCTGTCGGAAGCAATCGCCGGCACCGACACTGGAGTGGTGGAAGAAGAGGCAGAGGAAGCATGGTTTTGGAAGAAATGAAGTGCTCATCCAGTTACCGGAGGAGAGAAGAGGGCGTATCTAGCCACCGGAGTAGAGGAAGTAGACAATCAGTAGGCATATTATAATTTATTATTTTATCTTGTTGTGTTTAGGTGTATTCGAGTGATTCAACCTCTCTAAACGGTGTGTTTTTTCTAATGTTGTATATAGTATGGTTTTGTGTTGCAATTAATTTTTTTCAATTTTTCATCTGTTTGAAACATTTTTTTACCAAGCAATAAAATATTTTTAACATTTGAAACATTTGTTTGAAACATCTTTGAGGAAACATCTCATTTTTCCACCCAAATGTTCCAGGTATCTCTTGCAACAAGCACAAGACTTCTTCATATAAGAACCACCTCCAGCCATGTCAACTAAAATTTGCAGCTTAAATCAGATTCATATTGAATAGAAAAAAATCCCCACGAAACACGATCTTAAACCGCAGCAGATAGGTAATTTGCTCCTTAAAGATGAAGCTCCGATTCAGAGTTGAGAACTTCAGATTACTGCATGAACCATGGAAGCAGCGCATGCTACTACCTGCCCTGATTTTTCTTTAAACAAGATCTAAATTTCCGTAGACAACGCAGTGTCATATCACACCAAGAAGCTGCAATCAAGCAACCTAAAGAAGTAAAGAACTTGTCTTTTTTGAGGTACTAGCAGGGCCCGATCATACTAGCAAGAAACCAAAGAACTTCTCTTTCAGGAATAGGTTCCCCATTACAAATACCAGAGTACTATTTTAGTGAGAAAAACGCGCGTAAGGATGGAAGAAACAACCTGAAGAAAGGGCCGCAATAGAAACTTATTACTGGGAGGTCGAAATAAGCGATGAAGTCCAGATGAAGCTTGCGACCATACCTATGGAAGAAAGAAAACGAAGAGAGAGAGGGAGAGAGAGAGACAGAGAGAGAGTCAGAGATCAGAAGCATAAAGCATTTCACGTTTTGGACTTCAAAAGCGTGTTTCAGATTCCAAAACAGCACTGAGCAAGTAACGGAGTAATCCCTGCTCCCTAAATAAATGGATTCATATAATCCAAACAAAAAGTTAGCCCCTTTTCGATTGTTGGAAGTTTTAACCACATGTTCAAAGGTACAGCCTAGTATTTTATTTAGAGATAATTCTCTTATAACAATTAAGACGACGAAACCTCTAATCATTAATGCATTAAAATATTTTCTTATTACCTTTCTTTCATTTTCCTTATCTTCATGCAACAAAATTTTCTTTTATAAATGTTAAGAGTCGATATTAAACCGATGCTAAGCTTAACATCGATGTTTCTCTCTTATTTTCTTAATCTCTTTCATATCAGCAAATTTATCTTGTTGACAACTATAAAAGCATGCTATTAATTGCTGTTGTACATGCCTCATTGAAATAAAGGATTGGATCCTATCGTTTCTTTTAAAATTTCCATGGAATAGACAATCCTATAAAAATTTTGAAGAAAAATAAGCATGAAATTCTACCTTATATTTTATTCTTCTTATAACACTAAATTCTTGTGTTTCTCCTCTGTGCCAATCAAATCATAGTTTTGAACTTTTGTGTGTTTTCAGTTTCGGTAGAAACTTATTGGACATGATATTCTATTCCTAGGTTTTTCTATTTCTGAGTTTTCACAATTCTATGTTCTAAAGATGGCCTTATAGTAGAGAGAAAAAAAATTTAAAATATCCTTTATCAATATAAAAATCATATTGGTTGGTGCGTAGGTAATGGATATTAAAGGGATAAAACTTCTTAATTTGTGAACAAAAGATAAATAAGAGTACTCCGTCTCAATAAAAGCATTCCTTGCATCCTAAGACAACTCTAATAGAGAAGGAAAATGACCAAAATATATTAGTGGGTGGATAAGTAAGCGGTATAGAAGGGATAAAATTTCTTAAGGATCCAGAGTAGGTAATAAGATAGAAATCAATATAATTTGCGATAAAGTTTGAACTCTATAAATCAACTTATTTTGCGACAAAGAGAGTAGAAACCAACTTATTACTCAAACCCAGAAAGAACCGGTTCCTGACTTACTTTCCTGGAAATTGATTCCTTTTATGATAAAGGGAGTATTTTGGAATAAATTTTGAACTCTAGAAATCAACTTATTTTGGGACGGACAAACTCTACTCCCAAAATATGAAACTTTTGGCGTTCAAAATTTGTCCTAGAGTATAACAACTTTTCTACCTATTCTGCTGTCTCAACAAATCGTAGCCATTTTTTATTTAATTTTTTTACCTACTTCCTTATTTTAACCAATTATAATCATCTTCTATTTAATTTGATCTCTCTTTTTGATCCCTTAAAAACTCTATAGGTATTTATATTTTAGGACAAATAGAGTATTTAATTTTTGAAAAGATTTTTAATTAACTAATTAATGTGAAAGAAGTGGGAGCCTAGCCTTTTGAGGGAAAATGACAGAAGCAAAGGTGGTGGTGATGTGACCATGAGCATGAGTCCCCCTGCCGTGCCCGTGAGCCACACCCACAGAGAACCACACCCTATAGAGAAGGGTCATCATGGTCAAGCATGCTAGCTGTGTCTCCTGCGCAGAATCAGAAAAGCTACCGTGTACCGATACTGTTACTATATAGGAGTACTGGAGTATTCGTGTACTCCTATCTCCATCGCTAAAAGACTATAATTTTAGCCTAAAATTTATCTCATAAAAAGTTTATTTTTAGAGTGGGTATACTAGATTTCTTTAATACCACTTTATCATTTAACCATCCAACTAGTGGTACTCTCTCGTCTTCCTTCTTTTCTCTCTTCTCCTTATTTTCTCTCTCTATTAATTAAGAGTATAGTAGTATTTTAATCTCCTATTTAATCTCTCTTTGACTAGCTAAAATTACACTCTTTTAGTGACGAAGGGAGTAGTACTTTGGAATCTCTTTTTTTAGAGATTTTCCTAGACGTGTCTACTACCTCTGGCCTATAATGAATCTACTTTGAATTGAAGGATTGACAAATGATTTTGGAGGATTCAAATTCCTTACCATTTTTTTTCCTATAGATCCCTTTGATTTATAGGAAGAAGAAAAGAAATTTTATGTCAGTGTCATGGGTACAGGGTTCTCTGATACCCGCACGATAGGTCCAGGAGATGAGGCGTCGGTTCATCGTAGACGGCCCAACATGCTTGAAGAAAAGGACCGTGCACGAAAAAGATTGGAAGCAGACGCAGGGGGGGCGCGCCTAACCCGGGATAGCCTGCTCGGGAATTGATGCATGGCAACGCGCCCAGCTCGAGGCTGTCCACTTGGGTTGCTTGGGAGCATCCATGTGCGGCGCGCCCGGCCTGAGGTCACCCACGCAGGTCGCTCGGGAGCGGCTGCGTGGCACCCCCCTCTTCCCCGGTCCCATTCAGGGTTGTCTGCCGGGTTGTCCGAGGGTCAACACATGGCATCACGCCCTAGCTCCAAGTTGCCCCTGCAGGCTAACCTCGAAGGAGCTCAGGGGCCAGCATGTGGCGTGTCTGCGAGGAGGCATGCGGGAAGACTTGGAGGTCAGATGATGGAGACCTAGTGGGTCCTATGTTCTGACACCGGTGACAGAAGAGATATAGTGTCGTCTGCCCTGTCATTCCGGATTAATGAAGCGTTCACACAGTTGGTCAAGGATGACAAAGACTGGCAATACAATGGATTATGCTTCTCCCTCCACTGTCCAGCCCATTCTGACAGGGGGAGTGTACCGTTGTATCAATGATTGACTCGAGGGTAGAAGATACGGCGCGGTAAGATGGAATGACCCAATATCCATAATGATGTAGCTAACAGTGTCGTGCCGGGATCTCTCCATGTGGGTTTAATGTACAGGGCCACATATAAACCGGTGCAGGACGCCGGCACAAGAGCGAACAAAAGGAGAAAAGGGGATTCAGCCAATCCTAGGTCCCCGATATCTGTAAGCAAACTCAGTTTATCTTCTAGTGAGAAAGATAATTGAGCAGGAGTAGGAGTAGGGCTATTATCCTTTCAGAGACTCGAACCTGGGTAAATTTTCGTGTGCTTTTCGTGTGCTACTCTGACATTGGTGTGAGTTTATGACCCTAAACCCTCCATCACCAAGCACCATGTACCCCAAGGACCAGACTCGCACACAATGTCAACATTTTCTATAGGATCCTATAGTCAATTGCATATGAAAATAAGAAAGAGGTTAGACCTCTTGTAAATTTTGTTTTGGTTTATTTTTTCCTGTGGTGCAACCAAAGTGCTTCTGTTTTTTTCCCTATGTTTTCAATTCCTATAGGGTTGGAAAAACATGCCACTTTAGTTACTATGTTTTTCCTATTCCTGCATTTCAAACAGGGCCTTAGTAGTGAGGATAAAGGACTTAAATACCCCTTATTAATAGGATGTGGAGCATTGTAGTATTAGGGCCATTTTTTAGGATGTGGAGCATCTTTTCTTTTTCCTGCCCTTTTGTACCGCAATGCTGGCAGTACATAGGAATACATTGGGATTTACATATGGAATTCGTTTATGATTATAACAGTTAGAAATCACATTGGGCACAACTTCTTCATAGAAGTGTTGCAATATGCTGCTGGAACATCTGGAGAAGACGAAATGATTTCATTTTCAATAATGTTCAACCTTCTTTTCAGACCTGTGGGATATCCTTCAAGGAGGAGTTTGCTCTTCATATGTATAGGGCAAAGGCATTTTATTGACAATCTTGGCAATCATGGCTAGAAAATTTTTGTGTAATCTTTTCTTCTTTCTTTTGTATACACCCTATAAATATATATTATTTTAATATAGCGCAGTATGAGTAGAAAACCCTAAGTTTTGGGGCACATGTAACCCCCAGGTTTTTTTTGACCATATACCATTAATGCAACCTTCAAATTTTAGTTCTCGATGTCTAAAAGTTGAAGGCTACATTGATGGTATGCCTAAAATTTGAAGGCTGCATTGATGGTATATGGTCAGAAAAAAGGAAAAAAAAGATTGCCAATTTCAAGATTCGAACTCAACTTATTGGGATAAAAGAGTAGGGGGTTGTTTGGTTGCTTGCTTTAATTTACCAAACTTTTATAGCTAAGGTATGGCATGCCATAATTTGTGTGGCTAGAAAATCCTTGGCCATAAGTTAGACAAGTTTTGGCAAAGATATGTGCCTATGATTAGTGGGGGCATAAGATCAAAAGTGTGGCATGACAAACATGTAGCAACAAAACAAATATTGATTAAGTTGGTCAAAGTTACTTACCAAAGTTGTAGTAAAATGTGGCAACCATCCAAACACCTCCTAGATATCTCACCACCACATTGCACGTATATATCCATTTGAATAGGCATGTTAGCCCATTAAAACCCATATCAGCTCGGTGTCAAAGGACTTGGAGCTGAAAATCTATGCTCGGCCCTAGGATCTTTGGCGCCAATATGTTTTGGACGCCGGCGCTATCAACATTGGCACTGAGATTTGGATCCAATTTTTTAGTAAGTTCTGTCATAGGTTTATTTATAAAATAAGTTTTCTAAAAAGGTCAAATTGTCAAAAAAAAATCCATATACTACCTTTATACAGTAAAACTAAGTATTTTTCGAACCAAAGAAAAAAATAAGTCACATGTTACCTGATCGAACCCATAGAAAAGGATGAGAAATATAAGAACGAAAGAGAAAATTAGGAGCAGATACCATTTTTTTTATGCATGTGGGCTCATATAGAATTACTATTTGTTGTGCTAACCAGGGTTTAGGGAAATCGAAATGTGCTAGCCATGGAAATCGAACCGAACTAAACTTCAAACTTAGTCACCATCTCAGCTCGATTGGCATCAAGAAATAAGATGTCCTTAGATAAGTTCAGAAATCTTTAGAACTTATGAACTTTACTTTATTTTCATAGAAATTAGTTTATTTTCTACAAAATTCCCATAAAATTCCTTCATTTTAACTCAGAGCTCAACTTTTTTTTTCAACTTACAGCAGCTGCCGCATTGTATGAATAAGCGGAGAAAATATAAAGAGAAGTTGTGGAAATAAGGGGGGGGGGGGGGGGGGGGGGGTGTGGCGGGGGGGAAGGCCTACAAACATCAGCTCAAAGAAGGATGCCCCAGCTCTATGTGTCTCTTTTTTGATCGTTCACATGAGGGCAAATGGTGCCATTTCAACGTGTTCAAAAATTTTAGCACTACTACTAAATTACTCATTAGGATAATTTAACGAAGCAGCCGCAGCCAGTGGCTGCGAGCCTGATAAAGGTCGGCATATGGTTCGTCAACAAGAAAACTATTTATAGCTTGTGTTTGGTTCTGTCACGGCATTTTATAAAATTTTCTATAACCATGGCTATCACATTTATAGCCACAAAATGTGTTGCTTACCACATCAGGCACTGCGATGTGGTAATACGGGCTAAGAAACAAATAGCCATTTAGGTTCAACATAGGGTTGCAAATGGCCAAGCCAAACCAAGTGAAAACTAGACCGATTCAAGTGGGTTCGATCCACGCTAGTTCATCATATAATTCATAATTTTATATCTAATAGAAACTAAGGAGTGGGAGAAAAGTGCACTCTTAATTAAACGTCATGAGTTAGTGGGTATCCATAACCATAAGTGGGCAAGCTTACATCCCTAGCTCAACCGAGTCACCAAACCGACCTGGACAGGCCCGGAATGACCGGGCTACCGGGTCGTAATATATCAATTGGGCAGTGTATCCAACAAAAGAGTAATTTGATAGATGGATTTCTTGGTGCAGTACATATATATGCAGCAGCATAACTGCCTCAAGCTCCCCAGAACACTGAACCCACAAAATAGCAGCAGTGGCCAATCTTTCTCTGGTCTGCACCACCACAAAGCTAATCAACGCTGCTCACTGAAGATGGTGTGGACAGCCATGGTGAGCTTCCTCTCGTGCGTATTGAGCTCGAACAGGCAGATATCCCCAACGCGAAGGCGGTTGTCACGCACAAACCTGTCCCAGCCATTGATCAGAAACCGCCTCGTGCCACTCTTGACCTGCATCACGGTGGCCCATCGCTCCCCCATCCGCTGCAGCACCACAGTTTGCCTCCTGTCTGGAAGATGAACGGCAGCAGCATATCGTGCGCCTAATTCCTTTTGTCACACAGAAAGAAAGACAATGAATGTTGCAAACTTGCATGTAACAATGATAAATGATGAATCTAGAAGGGGAATTTATGGCCTATGTATAGTTGATCAGTCCATGAAGATTTGCCAATTATGTGATGTAATTATGTAACTGAGAAGGTAAAAATTCAAGCCAAATAGTTCGCCGATACCAAGTGCTAATAGTTGAGACATGATGATGAAAACCATGTTTATTTCGACAAATTGTATCTTAATAATAAGACAATAACCACAATATAGGATATAATATGCTAATAATTGAAGATCAGACAAGGAAAATAGCTTACTAGCTGGCAACGGCAACCAGTTAACCCAACACTGCTCCTCTTCATGATTGCTACATAAATGGGAGCCTTGGATTGGATGGATTGCACTTTGGCTTTGACTATCTTCTTTTGCGATGGAGACAGATGGTTCTTGCATGGTAGAATGTAGGGAGGATCAGCAGGACCTTCAGAGTCCTCACTCTCCTGAGCTTCATCAGAAACTCCATTCCTATTGTTTTCTGAGGAAACATTTTCTTCTGCAAAAAATTTAGATGATTATATATGAGAAAGCAATGATCTATAGTTGGGTTGGAAATCTAGCTATATATGTTTTTGTATGGTACCTTCAATTGGTTCCTCCTTAATACTGATCTCTGAAGCTGACTTCACATTTTTTCTTCCAAGATTTGAGCAGATTCTATCAACACCAGTACCAACCCTGGAATAAGTTGCCGATACGCGAAGCAGATGAACCGTAAACGTGAAATTGATTGCATCCTTAGTTGGCACTAAGACGCAGATATCTTCTTCTTGCACACGGTTGTCTTTGACAAAGTCTGACCAATATCCCCTAAGCACGTTCATACTTCCATCTTCTCTCTTGTAGAATCTGGGATACCACTTCTTGCTTTTGCATGGCCTCTGAAGTGTGACGGTTGCACTTTCTTGTGGAAAGTGTACTGCAGCATAGCCACTGGAGATGACCTAATAACAATATAGGGAGGGGTGTGATGCCATTAACAAATCTTAACCAAGAAATAAAAATTCAGGCTGAACTGAAAAAATATGGTTCCAATCATGAAGCAAGAAAAGATCATTTATAAGTTCTGAAGATTCATGAGAACTTGAAGAAATTTCCCGTATAATATTGAAAACATAAAACTGAATTTCCCATATAATATTGATAGCATAAGTTTACCAATTCAGCATTCAGTAAGCAACAAAAAGTATGCTGAAAGCATTGAGTTGTCCATTCAACAGAAAAGAACAGTAAATTACCAAAAAAGGAGCTGGTAATTGAACACTGGACTTCCTCATGATAGTCACAAAGACGGTAATTTCAGGCTGGATTTCCTGGATAAGCGCATCTACTTTCTCCTTTTGGACTTCAGACAAACAGCTCCCGCGTGATAATACATAAGGTTCTTGAGAGGTCTGAAGATCACCCAACTCAACAGATTCATGTTCAGAGGGACTGTCTTCTCCTGTACAAAATTTCATAAGAAACTATAGAACAAGCCTAAAAATTTAAGCATGTAAGCAAACAATTTAACAATGGACTTGCCTGAATCCTCAGATGAAGAAGATGAGGATGCCAAGTTTGTAGTTTTTCTACGATGACTGCAACTTCCCTTCTGATATCTAGCAAATCCTTCACTCTCTGATGATTGTGCAGTATCATCACAAGAGCTGCTTGAAATACTAACATGATCTGCACTTTTTTCTTGAATAGTACAGTTGTTTTTTATGCCAGCACAGGAAAATACTTTCTCACAACCATCAGAACCAAGTATCAGAACCCTAAAACGAGAGTTCTCAATGTGACGGAACAACAATGAGTCATTCTCTTTTATGTGATGGGCATCAACAAATGCCTCCCAACCACAATTGAGAACAGTCTTATTCATGCACTTAGTGACTTCAACGACATAGATAATACCATTAGGAGATTCCAGTTTTATGATTCCTGAGATATTTCCTCCAAAATGCTTCACAAATCTATCTGGCATGATCTGTAGCAACAGTATCAAGAAGTATCAGTATAGAGTTCTTGACCAGCCAGAGCAGGAGCAAATACGACAAATAAAGGAAAAGGTAATGATCAGGACATGTATTTGGAAGAGATTGTGGAACTGCCACCACGAAGATGTATGCATATCATCACAGAATATTCAGAGTAACTGTTTGTAATTCTGATAGATGATTCTTGTCCATTAAAGTAAGTTTCCCAGGCAAACAAAATGTATATCTGTGCATAGAATTATACAGATTGATTCTAAACAGAATGACAGACCATAATAATTGGTGAGTGCTTCACACTGATACTGTATCAATCTACAAGCATGTCAGAGCTAATTACAACTTACCATTGTAATTTTACAGCTTGGAATTTTGTCATATTTACTCTATATATTGGCCAATTGAACCAATTAATATCAATGGATCAATATTTCCTCCTAAACATATGGCGGTTGGATATATTTAGAGTAAATTTCACAAAACGATAGGTTTTAGGACATGTTTAACACAAAACCCCATGTATTGCGATTTGTTTCAAGTAGCCCCCTGTTTTAAGGGAAAATATTTCAAGGAACCCCACATTCAAGCTTATATTGTCTATTTGGATAATATGCTTATGCATTATGATTGTAAAAAAATAGTGTGTGATATTTTTAAGTATATATACACATTATAGTCACATTTTCCACATGTGTGAGTTATCGATAGAATGACCATTTTTGTGTATATGTAACTGGTTAATCTGTCATTAATTATGAGGATTGTGTTGAGTTTTTGCAATCATGCATTGCAGAGTGAGGATAAAGATAAATTAGGCAAGAGGGATGTGTATTTTGAGCCTACTTATATAATATATATATATATATATATATATATATATATATATATACCATATATAACAATGGAAATGAGTATTTTACATAAATATGGGGTTCCTTAAAAGAAATCACAATAGCTGGGGTTTTGCGTTATGCATGCCCCAAAACCTGGGGTTTTGTGAAATTTACTCATATATTTATGTGGGTCTAAATGCTTGAACACATATAAGGGTTTGTGCCTGACCTTTTGGTATCCCTTCCACCATTGATGAGAAAATTTCAATGATTTATTTTTTGAGATTTGTGATATATGGACTCTATGAAGCTTTGTATTAATGTCAAAAGATAGCCATAATTCATAGCGACAAAGAAAAAATGATTGGTATAGAACACAAAATACACCAATCATCTATCCTTTTTGCGTGAAGTATTCTACGTTGACGAATATAATTTGATGCAATAGCAGTAACTATTGGCTACTCATCAAAATCAACATATCATGTTTTTGACTATGTTGCTTGGTATCTCATGGATATTTTCCTCTTTTGCACTTTCAGTTATCGGTGTTCATAACTTGCCATCTTAAATTAAACTTATCGAAGAGCTGCATTTTTTTCGACATTGCTATAAGCCTATACGGTTATACATACAACCTAATGAGATATTTAACTATTTAGCTAAACTACTATCCAGCTGCAATTTTTTTGATATTGCTATAAGCCTATATACACAACTTAATGAGATATTTAACTATTTAAGAACAGAAGATAACTTGTGAGAGGAACTCCAACCAATCCTTTTTTTTTTTTTGCGAGGGAACCAATCCTAAATTTATAACCAGCTGAGATATTTAATAGAAAGCAATAAACTTGTCAGAGGCTTACCATGCTATGTCTAAAATCGGTTGTCATTCGCCTGAGGAACCAGTTCATCTTTCCACCCAAATGTTCCAAATATCTTTGGCAACAAGCACATGATTTCTTCGTACGTGATGCACTTCCAGCCATTTCAACTGAGATTTGCAACTTAAATCAGATGCCCATTCAATAGAAAACAAATCAATCTCCTGCATATGAAGCCAGAAGATAGTACTAGGCAAATAGTAGTATAGTACGATATGCATGCCACTACTACTCTAAAGAGGGGATAAGACCGGAAAATATCATGTGAACCGTTGAAGACAACCAAAGCAGAAACCGGATAATATTTTGAAACACAAAAATACACAGCAGTGTAGCTGCATTTGCAACTTTTCATTTTCTTGCTACTGATAAGAGAGCTAGTTGAGATGCCCTTACAGCCATAAATTTGATTCTCTGAAGAAAAGAATGTTCAGTGACCTAGCTAACAGTTTCGCAGATCACTGGAGTTTCATTTAATGAACAAGAAGTAGGTTCCCAATACAAATACTGCTACTATTTTAGAGTTAGAAATTAAACACATCCAAATGCGGTGGATAGGAGAAAGGAACTTATGACAAGGGTTAATTGCAGATAAAAACGATGGATCCAACAAAAACTTATTACGAGGTTGCAAGGAGCGGTGAAGACATCTCTGAACTCTGATGCTCTGAGGTAAAGGTCCAGATGGAACTTGAAGAAAGGGAAAACATACCCACACACGGCCAAGCCAAAATCACTTCAGCTTATATTCCACTAACTCCATCCACAGATAAAAGAGATTTTGGCTATACACAGAGATCTCTTACTTCCTCCGTCCAAAAATACAGATCTCTTACTTCCTCCATCCAAAAATAAAAGGACACAAGGCTATAAATCTGGACAAATGCTTGTCCATTTGGATGTAGTTATGAATTTGGACGGAGGGAGTACATTTCTATTTGTGAACGGACATAGTTATGAAAACAACTGCGAAAAGTAATCTAGAGTATACAACTCCCTCCGTTTTCTCAATCCTGTGTTTCAAAGAAGCTCTAATTCCACGTACTTTTTTAATACATGTAAATTGTTATACATTTTAGGACGGAGAACGGAGGGGATAATCAATTACTCCCTCCATCTCAAAATGTAGCTATTTCTAGGACTCAAGTTTTGTCCTAAAATATAGCTATTTCTAGCTATTTTGATGCCATTATGCCTATAACCCTACCAATCACCCCACACCCACCAACCACCCTACTCCCCCCAAGTCATCCTTGCATTAATGAAGGGCAATGTAGTCTTTTCATCCATATTCCTTAATCCCTCCAAAACAATCTTGAAATAGCTACATTTGGGACGAGGGGAGTCATGTGCAAGGTATGGGAGCTTGTCAGCTAATAAGACAAAAGAGAAGAACCGAGCTCAACGATGGCGATGCCATGGAAGCGGAAGATTCAAGAGAGAGTGAATTGATCATGGTACAAAGCTCGGCCACGGGTAGATTCTTGGTGGTTGACCACATATGCTCCCCTTTGACTTTTTAGAGTGTTCTGTGGAGGTGGCCTTGCGTTTCTCGCCCCTTTGCCTTAGGATTCATTAATTCTCTTTCTCGAGGGGACGGGGAAGGGATATAACTCAGCGGTAGAGTGTCACCTTGACGTGGTGGAAGTCATCAAATCGAGCCTGATTATCCCTAAACCCAATGTGAGTTTTTTCTATTTTGACTTACTCCCCTGCCACGATCGAACGGGAATGGATAAGAGACTTGTGGGATTGACGTGATAGGGTAATGACCTGAAGCGCATGGATGTAAGTTATCCTTGGAAGGAAAGACAATTCCGAATCCGCTTTGTCTACGAATAAGGAAGCTATAAGTAATGCAACTATGAATCTCATGGAGAGTTCGATTCTGGCTCAGGATGAACACTGGCGGCATGCTTAACACATGCAAGTTGAACAGGAAGTGGTGCTTCCAAGTCCTAAGAGAATACTAGGATATCCCGAAAGTCATGATGATATTACTCAGGAACGTCTTTATCAGAACATTTTTGCTTCACTTTGGGCAAAGTTCAAGTTAAGTCTGACATGGGCAGAATCAGAAAGGCCATCGATACTTCAGAATCTTTCAGAATCTTTTGGGGGCTTTTCCACCGAGCCTAGCTGAAATTACATGACAAAACCGGGTGGCACTAGCTACAATTTCTAGGCCCGCGAAAGTACAGATTCTTCTGCCTGGTTCAGCTGGGTTACCGACCTTACCGAACTTGTCTCAAGTGCCATATAGGTCTAAACGTGCTCCAACCTGCTTCGTGCGCGAACGTGCCATGGCACAGTGGATCCCCCGTGGACTTCATCCTACGTGGTGCGCACATGGTGCTTGCTTGCAATTACAGTCAGCAGAAAAAATACGGTGGGACCCACATGTTAGTCGTAATTGTACGATAAAAATTAAAAGAATTTATGGGACATATGTCAGTCACATGGAGAAAAATTAAAATAAAAAAATCTCTACTCCCTCTCTTCTCTCTCCTCTCCCTCTCTTCCCCTAATCTAGCGATGACAATAGGCCGAGACCAAGCTCAACGCCAGCGGCCTCCGCACCGCATGTAAGCACGCATCTGGCGCCGCTCACCTCGACCTTTACTTCCCCTGGACCTTGCTCCTCCTCACAGCCGTATCCGTCTTCATCGTCGAGCTCCTCCGTCCACCTCTCCTCTAGGAACAACAACCTTAGCCTCGAGCTCCTCCGTTCTCTCTCCTTCTCAAGGTTGCGATCAAGGAGCCAAGGCGCATGACGACAGCCCCCTCCCCAGACTTGGCCGGCAATGTGGCCTCTAGAGTTGCAGCGCCATAGATGGGGTCGAGCGGAGAGGATGGCCGGCAATACGGCCTCTAGATCCAGTTGATTCCGCCCGCCACCGGCCTTGACATCGCTCTACACGTCGCCGTAGAGGAGAGAAGGTGATAGGAAGAAGAGGATGAGGAGCTGACAAGTGAGCCCAACCCAGTCCCACGTTTCTTAAACCATCCCCTTCTATGACATATGGCTCCACTAATCCACTGTGACATGCCACGTCAGCACGCGAAGCGTGTTGGAGCCCGTTTGGACCTGTATGGCACCCGGGACAAGTTTGGGGACCTGTAAATGCATTTTGAGAATTTGGAAACCTAGATGACACAATCGGACAAATTTAGGAACCGCCCGTGCACTTTACTCTTTCCAAATCAATATTGAGGTGGCGAGCTGCTCTCTCTTTGATATCAAGTCATTCTCCTTTGCACGCCAAGGTAACGACGCACCGGGGCTTGATATTGGAAGCGACAAGAAAGGTAACCATGTTAAATAGGGTGCAAATTGTTCCCCAATCCCCCCAGCGAATACAGCAGCCCACCGCTACACCATATACTAACAAGAGTACGCTTGTTCAATAAAAAAATGAAGCAAACTCCACTCTAGTTGCTTTAGAGGTCAACAACAATCAAAACGGGATCACTTTAACCAGTCGTTAAACCGCCCAAAACTTGGCAGACAAACGTGATCCTAAAGATAAGAAGAGTTTGTGTGATCACATCCTATCCTCTCTCCTACGGGAGAAAGTGAAATTAAAACTAAACAGCATACTCCAAATTTCGGCGCGAAACCTATTCTGATCCTTGTCCTATTTAGTGTGGTGACATAATAACAAAATCAGAAATAACTCATACACACATATTGCTCCTTTTGGGAGAAGATACAGAAAATGATTGTCAAAATGCCAACCTTTTGTGCGATTTTGAACCAAGCCAACATTCTCACATACAAGTATACTACTCCAAAGCCAAGATACCTTGCAAACATTTGTGCAGTGCACTACCGGAAGCAGAAAATAGTGACTACCCTCGCCTTTTGGCCATTACAAGTTGCAGCAAGAGATGAAGTACGGTTTCATCTCTTGCTAAACTAAATTTTTCTCTGAAAGATAACGAACAGGCAAGTTCCAATCAATCAACCGTAAACTAAATATCACATTTTTCCTAGGATTACGAGCTGCGTTCTTGTTTTTCCGAAAGGTAATACGCCCATCAAGGAAGGGGCGGACCAACCGTGGCGCATGGGGTTCAGCTGAACCCCAAATTTTTTTAAGGAAACGAACTGCAATTAGTACTAAGGTTAAGAAAAGTGAAAGGCTTCCAGATGTAGAAGAGAAGCTAAGGGTACACAAAGAGACAAGACCTGAGTAGAGAGAACTGAGAAGAGGATGATCGTACGCGCGCTCACCAACGAGGATGCGGCAGATGCAGCAGGGACGCCGGCGGGATGGAGATCAGCGCTGCTCGGAGAACGGAAGTCGAGGCCGAGGGGACTGGGAGATCGACTAGGGTTTACGGAGCAAGGGAGTCATAGGCCAATTACGCTGGGCTGTTTGGCTGAACCGGAGCGGCGGCGCGGAGGAGATGGAGAGGGGAGTCGGATCTCAGTCGCCGGGGAGTCGGGGAGTCCGGGTTTCTTGGGGAGGGAAACCGATCGCGGAGCGGCGGCGGCGGCGGCGTTGAGCTCGCGAGAGGTTTGGGCCTTTGGGGTCGAGGCACAGCAGACAGCACCGATGGATCTTGGGCTCACGGGAAAAAAATCAGTGGCATTCGGAAAAAGTCCATTCCATGTTTATTATCAAATATGTCTGGAGTTTTATTCGCGTCTTTTAACAGTAAAACTTGATATATGGCATTCTCTAACTATCAAAATGGAGTGTCTCGATGGTTTTGTCTGTATAGGTTGACTTGATCTCCATCTCATTTAGCATCTCACGTGAAGCTCATTTAACATCTAAGTGAAGCTTATGTGCTAGGTTGACGTGAAATATATTAGCAGCACAACCAGCGAAAAATAAAAAATAATACAAAGGACCTAAATATAAGTGGCCATCTCCCTCTCCCCTCTCTTCTCCACGGCGGACGAGCTCGAGCTCTAGATGGCACCCTTGATCTGGCGCAGCGGAGCAGCCCCACTGGCATGACGAGGAGCAGCCACCGGCGCTGGCAAAGACGGCGGTGCAGTGAGCTGGTGGTGGCAGAGGCCTAAGCAGTTGGAGGCCGCTGGCGCTGGCAAGGACGGTGGCGTCAATAGGTTGGCGATGGCAAAGGCCTAAGCAGTTGGAGACCACCGTTGCCACCTTTCTCTCGCCCTCGCCTCCCCACTGAGAGGTCGGCCGTTGAGGAGCAGGTGGTAGGCCCTCGTCGTCGTTGGCCTCTAGATCCCGAGAGGGAACCCAGCAACGGCAGCCTACAGCGACAGGGCGGTGGAGAGGAGGTCGGGGGGCGGAGGAGGAGACGGTGTGCCCATGGCCCCTCCGTCATCCCCATCACCGATTTGCGCTACCCCGTGTTGGAATTACTAAGTGGGCTGAGGCCCATGTGGAGAATAATTTCTAGAAAAATCTCAAAGGCCCACCTCATGTGGAGTAGCATGAGAAATTTAGTACCACCTTGCTAGTTCTAGGAGAGGGAGACCTTATAAGGGTGAGCTCTCTCCTAGCCACTTGAGACATAGATAGTGGAGAGAACTAGAGAAACACACGCACGCGCTTGCTCGCCTCGCCACGCCAGGCCAGGCCAGGCGGCTCGCGTACGCGACATGCGCGTGAATGGTCCGCCAAAATTAGCTTCTCATGCTTACGTAGATGGAGCTTTATCCAGAGTTTGTTTTGAACTCACAGGATAATTTGATAAGCGTGAAGTTCGGATAAGATACGCGCAGCTTATTTGCCATCTTTTCTGTTCTAAGCCGTCATTCGTCGTTTGCTCCGTCCCGTTCGTCGGCGTGCACCGATAGATTGGGAGAGCAGGTTTCCGGAACCCTCGCCTTCGACGTCCTGCACTGGGAGAGGACGAATAAGGTTTTTGGGAAGTGCTACGCGCGACTGCTCGCTGTGCGCCCATCACGGCTTGTCTTCCTCCACGTTTAGGCACTGCGCATTGTCGTCATCACCTCCTCCACGTTCGGGCGCTGCGCGTCGTCGTCATCACCCGGTGCCGCGTGTCGTTCGTGCGGTATGTGCTGTGCCCGTGTCTGCTCCAAAACAGGGCTGTAGATACGCGTACACTATGTGTCGATGTTTTACACCGGCAATAAATATATGGGGGTAGTCGGCGGATGGAAACTCGGTGGATTGCAAAGGAACACACAGAGATTTTATACTGGTTCAGGCCCTCAATGTGAGGTAATACCCTACGTCCAGTTGTGGTGTTATTCCTTTGAGGATGTTTGGTGGTGATTCTGGTGAACCAACTCAACCTGCCCTCATGGGGCGCCCTGCCTCCCCTTATATACTGGGGGACAGGGTTACAAGGTAGGAGTCCCAACCGGATACGGCCAAGGGATCTCCTCTTTAGAGATATAACGCACCCGACTAGGACTGTATATTCCTTTCTATACAAGGCAAAGTCTGCCGAATCTAGCTATATCTCTAATTACAAGGCCAGGCCCATCCTCTATCCGAGTGGCCCATATGCTTGTCATGAGGTACCCGGGGCCCATGGCACCCACAGTAGCCCCCGAGACCTTCATAGTTGAGTCACAGCTGATGCCGAGTGCTCATCCTCCACGGTGAAGTCTTCCCGAGTGCATTGCTCCCGAGTACTCTTTGTCTGAGTGCTGCTTCTCCCGAGTCCTGCTTCATGTCAGCTGGCAGCGAGGCTATGAAGGGCTCCATGTAGATGTAGGAATAGTGTGCACCGAATAGGCGCACCTATTAGGTGTAGCCCCCGACTTTGTGCTTAATTGTGAAGACAATTAAACATAAAGTCAAAGATCTTTAACCTTGAAGTCTTTCCCGAGTAGATTACTACTGGTACATGAGACTCTTCAGTATCATGTCAACCGGAATATGATTTATAGTCTTGCCGAGTAGGGAACTACTCGTATATAGGACTCTTCGACTTCATGTCAGTCGGAATGTGTGTTTATAGTCTTGCCGAGTAGGATGCTACTCGTATATGGGACTCTTCAGCGTCATGTCAGCTGGAAAGGGGGTGTTTATAGTCTTTCCCGAGTAGTATATTACTCGAAAATTAGACTCGTCAGCTTCATGTCAGCTGGAAAAGGTGTTTATAGTCTTTCCCGAGCGGCGTCCCTTTCGGAAGTTAGACTCTTCAGCTCGTCAGCTGGAAGAATGTTTATAGTCTTTCCCGAGTAGTATACTACTCGAAAGTTAGACTCCTCCGCATCATGTCAGCGGGAATGAGAAATTTATAGTCTCTCCCGAGTAGTGCACTACTCGAAAGTTAGACTCTTCAGCGTCATGTCGGCTGGAATAATGTTACTCATGGCAACTGGTGGCCACGCATGTAGGCCGAGTACCACTTTATGAAAATAAATCCACGGCGTGGTCAGGTGTACCCGAGAAAGATACCTGCATCCCCAATTTTAATGAAGACCAGCTTGTGATCCTTGTAAGGATATATCCTCGAGACCTGGTGGATAAAACAGATACCCAAACATATATGTTTAGCAATAAGGCTCTCATGAAGCATATCTGTTTACCTCATCGGCTCCTGTTGGTAGCACCAGCGCTATAATTTCAACTCAGCCTGCGGACGGCCCACATGGAGCATGCTACTGTAGGAACTCATATCTTGGTGGCTACTACCAAATAAGCCGGCCTGAGCCGACCTATCCAGCATAGCTCTATAGAAGTATCATCCATCGCATGTCAGGATGAGTTTTTTGGTGTTGGTAACCGCAATCAGCCAGAGAAATCCTTATTCGCAAGCCTTTCCGACTTATGTTCTGGATGCAGCCTGATTGCCACAAGTGCCTGAGCAGGTGTGTTGCAGGATCTGCTTGCCCTCCTCAGGTGTGACGCAGTGCATGAGAACTCCGGATGCGCTTTGACGATGTAAGTCTTCTCTGACTTCAGGAGAGCCGAGCAGGGTACCCGAACCTTGCATTAGCATAGGATTCAGCTAGCGACCCTCATGGGGCATACCCTACCCAACAGAGTTATAGCCAAGCGAGGTACCCGAACCTTGCATTAGCATAAGATTCGGCTAGTGACCCTCATGGGGCGTACCTCACCCAGCCGAGTGATATACGACCCCCGACTAGTGCCGGAAGTCGGTTGTCAGCTCACATGGAGCATAGCCGCGGAAGATGACGTCCCGACTGGCGCAAGTACTCGGTAAGTAGCCCTCATGGAGCATCCCGAGTGTATTTTGGCAGACTTGTCCAGCCCCCGAGCGTAGGAGATAGGCTCGCAGCCCTGAGTTCCTGTCGCGCGTATCCGGAGCTGGCCTGCAATATAAAGATATCGGATGAGTAGCATCTGATGATGGAAATAATCACCCGAATAAAATGTATTTTACAATATATGTAAATACGAGTTTTTTCTCTTTTTGATATTAATTTCCCCGAGTAGTTGACCCCTTACGTTTAAACACTCTGCCCGACTAGTCATAGCCCCCTAGCGTCGGGAGTTGGCTCATGGCTCTTTCCCAGATACGCGTTTTGGGTGACTTGAGTTCGTCTTTCATGGAGCAAAGTTTCACGGATTAGGGTTTATGCTACTCAAGTACTTTTGCAATCATTTAAGAGCAAAAACAGAGAAGAGTGTAGCTTGTGCACCTATTAGGTGTAAGCGGCATTGGCAAGGCCGAGTGAAGAAATATTTATCAGGAAGTGACTTAGCTGTTCGGTATTTCGGAGTGGGGATGCCATCCTTGCGTTTGAGCTTGTGAGCCCCCGAGCATGTCACTTGTTGTTCTGATAATCTTCAGTTGTTGAAAGTCGAAGACGATTGTGGCCGACTGCCACAATGAAGCCGTCTGACTTGCGTTTGCGATTCCCGGCTTTAGTTGGGACCGCGTCGTTGGTGCCCTCCCGCTTCTTCTGTCAGGATGCCTTTTTATCTTCAAGGGCCTCAGCAACAGCGTGGGCTGAGTCGGCGTATTTGTTCGCCATGTCGAATAAAGCCTTGACAGAGTTGGGAGGCTTCCGTGTGAATTTGTCGATGAACGAGGTGTCTTTGACTCCTTTTCGAAAGGCGGCGATGACGACCTCATCCTTGACGTTAGGGATTGAGTTCTTCTTCTCAGAAAACCTCTTAATGAAGTCACGAAGAGACTCGTTCTTCCTTTGATGCAACTAATATAAGTCGTACTCGGAAGATGGCCTCTCGTATGTCCCCTGGAAGTTGGCGATGAAGCGTTCTCGGAGTTCTCCCCAGGAGCTGATTGATTGCTTGGGAAGTCCTGTTAGCCATGTCCTCGCTGAGTCGGCTAAAGCGACCGGGAGGTAGTTAGCCATGACTTTGTGATCTCCTCCAGCTGCTCGGATTGCCATAGTATAGACCGTGAGCCAAGACTCGGGATTGGTCTTGCCGTCGTATTTTTCGACTCCTGTAGGCTTGAAACCCAATGGCCAGTCGGCCTGTTGTAGCTCCTGGGTGAAGGCCGGTACTCCTTCATCTTCATGAGGACTCCGACCCCGACTACGGCGGCGAAACCGCTCGTGGTGGAGGCCGAAACGCTCATTCTCGTCTTCCGGTTGGCGTTGCTCATCATCTTCTCGTTCGCGGTGTCGAGCGTTGATGTCCTGCCGAAGATCATGTCGTTGTCGGCCTCGAAGGTCCTGATCATCCCGACGGTTGCTTTGACGTCGCCGGTTGTCGTTGGGGCTGCCGAGTGACGCCTGACGTGCCTCCGTATGCAGCTGACTGAAGCCAGCCGCTCGGCGTCGCTTTGAGGTAGATGAGACTGCCGTTGGGAATGTCGACCGGTTGGTCGGTATGAGGGTATCACCCGACTGTTGGTGCTGCTGACATGCAGCAGCGGTAAGTAGGGCTTTTATCCTTGCGATCGTCGGGGTGGCCTGGTGATCAGGCCCAAGTTGGACCGTGTCCAGTAGGGTCGCGGCGGCCACGACGTTTTGTTGAGGAGTAATGAAGACGTCGTGGTTGCTGACTCGGGTTTGGAGTATTCGTTGCTGAGCAGTCTGCCCAGCCCTGCGTAGGGCGTCAAGTCGGCGTCTTGCTTCTTCCTCCTGTTGTTCTCGCAGTCGACAGGCTTCCTCCTCTTGTTGCTCGTGTCGTCGGCATGATTCCTGAATAGGAGTAGAGCCTCTGGATGCCATGAAAATTTCTCGCGGTGGAGTGAAGCTTGCCGAGCTGGTATCCGACTTGGAGTCGGAATCCGACTGGGAGTCGTAGTCCGACTGAGAGTCGTGGTCAGAGTAGTTGATGGGGTTGAATATAACTCCAACCTCCCTAGATCCGATCTCGAGCGGCTCTGGGCCGTATCCGAGTCGAACTCCAGAGGATCGGGTTTGCCGCGTTGGATGTAGATTGTAGATATCCGCGGCGTCGCTGAGTCCGAACGGGAAATTGACGATCTCTTCCTTTTTTGGCCCGATCTCGGCCGGCTCAAAACCGAGTCCGAGTCGAACACCGAAAGAAAGAGTTGTCCATGGACTTGGGCGTATGGGAGATCGCCACAGCATGTCGTGAAAGATCGCCGCAGCATCGTGTAGGCCGACTGGCGCGGAGTCGGCTGGTTCCCCGGTAGATCGGATCGAGTCCGAGTCGGCCAAGGTGAGATTGCCGATCTGGTCAGCGACGAAGTCGAGGCTTCCAAATGCGATTGTATCTCTGGGGGAGAGTTTGCCGCCGTTGACTTCGGTTGCTGGATCCATCGAGCTTGTAGATGTAGATCGCGCCGAGGCCCCTACCTGGTGCGCCAACTGTCGATGTTTTACACCGGCAATAAATATATGGGGGTAGTCGGCGGATGGAAACTCGGTGGATTGCAAAGGAACACACAGAGTTTTTATACTGGTTCAGGCCCTCAATGTGAGGTAATACCCTACGTCCAGTTGTGGTGTTATTCCTTTGAGGATGTTTGGTGGTGATTCTGGTGAACCAACTCAACCTGCCCTTATGGGGCGCCCAGCCTCCCCTTATATACTGGGGGACAGGGTTACAAGGTAGGAGTCCTAACCGGATACGGCCAAGGGATCTCCTCTTTAGAGATATAAAGCACCCGACTAGGACTGTATATTCCTTTCTATACAAGGCAAAGTCTGCCGAATCTAGCTATATCTCTAATTACAAGGCCAGGCCCATCCTCTATCCGAGTGGCCCATATGCTTGTCATGAGGTACCTGGGGCCCATGGCACCTCCTCCACGTTCGGGCGCTGCGCGTCGTCGTCATCACCCGGTGCCGCGTGTCGTTCGTGCGGTATGTGCTGTGCCCGTGTCTGCTCTAAAACAGGGCTGTAGATACGCGTACACTATGTCTCTTGTGTTTGATCTATTCATGTTAATTGCTGTCATATACATGTTTAGATTAGATTACATTGTTCTGTTTACTTATGCTATTAATGTCATGATTTATTTATGGAATAAATTAAATCTACATGTGCTTATATTTTCAACAATCCAAAAACCTTATTATAAGCACTGTGATTTTTCGATCGCTGGTTTTGCCGATGCACTGAGGCCGGATAAATTTACCGGTGTGCATTTTAAGAGATGGCAGATCAAGGTCACTCTGTGGCTGACAGCTATGAAGTGCTTTTGGGTGAGTACTGGCAAACCTGAAGGAGTTCTCTTTACTGAACAGCAGAAAGAATTTGAGAAAGCCACTACTCTCTTTATGGGATGCATTCTTAGCGTTCTTGGTGATCGTCTGGTCAAGGTATACATGCATATAACCGACGCTAAGGAGTTATGGGATGCACTGAATACCAAATTCGGTGCTACTGATGCTAATAACGAGTTGTACGTCATGGAGCAGCTTCACGATTTCAGCATGATTGACAACTGTTTTATGGTCGAATAGGCTCATGAACTACAAACCATTGCTAAGAAACTCGAACTCCTAAAGTGTGCTCTTCTCGACAAATTTGTGGCTGCATGCATTATTGCAAAACTACCTTCTTTATGGAGGAGTTTTGGTACTGCACTCAAACACAAGAGACAGGAGTACTCTGTTGAGGGGTTAATTGCGTCTCTTGACGTTGAGGAGAAAGCTTGGGCAAAGGCGCTGCGTCAAAAGGCGATGGTGGGCAGTTTAGTGCCAATGTGGTGCAAAAGACTGTAAACAAGAACAATAAAGGGAAATTTGTCAAAGCCCAATAAAACACCAACTTCAAGAAAAAGAGAAACAACAACAACAAGGAGAAGGATGTCAGAACTTGCTTTGTGTGTGGCTTGCCTGGTCATATTACTAGGAAGTGTCCACAACGTAAGGGCATGAAGGCATCTGTAGGACAGACCTCTAAGTCTGTCAATATGACCATTGGCAATACTGGAGATGAAACCGGGTATGGTAATTTACCTACTGTTCTCTCAGTTAATCAGTCTACTAATTGGTGGGTTGATACGGGCGCCAATGTTCATGTTTGTGTTGGCATATCTTTGTTTTCCTCTTATCAGGTCAGCCGGGATTTGAAGTTTACTTCGGGAAAGATCGTGCAGCTGAAGAACGTGCAGCATGTCCCTACTATCGACAAAAATCTCGTTAGTAGTTCCCGTCTATGTAGAGACGGATTTAAGTTGGTATTTGAGTCTAATAAAATAGTTGTGTCTAAATATGGATATTTTATTAGTAAAGGCTATGAGTACGGAGCCTTGTTCCTTTTTCCCTTTCTGATTTCTGCAATAAGTCTGTGAACCATATTTGTGGCAGTGTGGATGATGATGCCAGTATCTGGCATTCACGTTTATGTCATGTTAATTTTGGTTTGATATCTCGGCTTTCTAGTTTGAATTTAATTTCAAGTTTTTCATTGTCAAAGGTTCTAAGTACCATAGTTGTGTGCAATCAAAGCAACCTCGCAAGCCCTACAAGGCTGCCGAGGAGAGAAAGTTGGCACCACTAGACTCCTACATTCAGATCTTTGTGAAATGAATAGGGTGTTGACGAAGGGTGGAAAACGATATTTCATGACTTTGATTGATGATGCAACTAGATTCTATTATGTGTATTTATTGCAAACGAAAGATGAGGCCCTAGACTATTTTAAAATTTATAAGGCAGAAGTTGAAAACCAACTTGACAGAAAGATAAAAAGAATTAGGTCAGATCGTGGTGGAGAGTTTTTCTAATGTTTTTGATTTATTCTGTGAGGAACATGGTATTATACATGAGCGAACGCCTCCCTATTCTTCCGAATCTAATGGGGTTGCCGAAAGGAAGAACTGTACGTTGACTGACTTGGTGAATGCCATGTTAGACACTGCGGGATTACCTAAGGCATGGTGGAGGGAGGCTTTGTTGACCTCGAATCATGTATTGAATAGAATTTCTAACAAAAATAAGGATAAAACACCATACGAGGTATGGATTGGGAGAAAACCATCACTTTCTTACTTGTGTACATGGGGGTGCTTGGCGAAAATCAATGTACCAATAACAAAAAAACGCAAGTTAGGACCTAAGACTGTGAACTATGTCTTTCTAGGATATGCTCATCATAGTATTGCTTATATATTTTTAATAGTTAAATCTGAGGTACCTGACATGAATATGGGTACAATTTTAAAGTCTCATGATGCTACGTTTTTTGTGGGAATTTTCCTAATGAAGGATACACATAGCACTTCTAATCAATCTTCTGATTTAATCACACCACCAGAACAAACTGAACATACACTTGAACATCTTGCTAAGGAGGATGACAGTGAAGCTCCTAGAAGGAGCAAGAGACAAAGGATAGCTAAGTCCTTTGGTGACGACTTCACTGTGTATCTTGTGGATGACACTCCCAAGTCAATTTCAGAAGCTTATGCATCCTCTGATGTTGACTACTAGAAAGAGACCGTCTGTAGCAAAATGGACTTCATTATCGCTAACGGGACTTGGAAGGTGACAGAGCGACCTTATGGGTGCAAATCTGTAGGTTGCAAGTGGGTGTTTAAGAAGAAGCTAAGGTCTGACGGTACTATTGAAAAGTACAAGGTTCGGCTTGTGGCCAAGGGCTATACTCAGAAAGAAGGCGAAGATTTCTTTGACATTTACTCACCTGTTGCTAGATTGATCACAATTTGCGTGCTTCTCTCCTTGACTGTCTCACATGGTTTTCTCGTTCATCAGATGGACATTAAGACATCTTTTCTTAATGGAGAGCTGGATGAGGAAATTTATATGGAGCAGCCTGATGGATTTGTAGTAGAAGATCAAGAAGGCAAGATGCTACAGTTGTTAAAATCTTTGTATGGTCTGAAACAAGCTCCTAAGCAGTAGCATGAGAAATTCGATAGAACACTAACTTCTGCGGGCTATGCAGTCAACAAGGCAGATAAGTGTGTATACTATCGCTATGGTGGGGGTGAGGGAGTTATTCTGTGCTTGTATGTTGATGACATACCAATTTTTGGGACAAACCTTGAGGTGATTAATGAGGTTAAATCATTCTTGTCTCAAAACTTTGACATGAAAGATCTGGGAGTAACTGATGTTATCTTAAACATTAAGCTAATCAGAGGTGAGGATGGGATTACACTCTTGCAATCTCATTATGTGAAAAAAGTCTTGAGCCGTTTTGGCTATATTGATAACAAGCCTTCTCCAACTCCTTATGATCCTAGTCTTTTGCTTCACAAAAACAAAAGAATTACTAGGAATCAGCTAGAGTACTCCCAGATGATTGGCTCACTTATGTATCTAGCTAATGCAACTAGGCCAGACATCTCCTTTGCTTTGAGCAAATTGAGCCGGTTTACCTCTAATCCGGGAGATAATTATTGGCGCGCGCTTGAGCGAGTTATGCGCTATCTAAAGGGTACTATGAATCTTGGACTTCACTATACTGGGTACCCGTCAGTATTGAAGGGATATAGTGATTCCAAGTGGATCTCTAATGTTGATGAGATCAAAGCCACTAGTGGATATGTTTTTACACTAGGTGGTGGTGCTGTTTCATGGAGGTCGTGTAAACAGATTATTTTGATGAGATCAACCGTGGAAGCAGAGCTTACGGCACTAGATGCTGCTACTGTTGAGGCAGAATGGCTGCATGATCTATTAATGGATTTGTCTATGGTTGATAAACCAGTGCCGGCTATCCTTATGAACTGTGACAATCAAACTGTCATTGCTAAGGTGAATAGTTCTAAGGATAACATGAAATCGTCTAAGCATGTGAAAAGACGATTAAAACCTGTCAGGAAATTGAGAAATTCCGGAATTATAAGTTTGCATTATGTCCAAACAACTAGCAACCTAGTAGATCCCTTTACGAAGGGGCTATCACGAAATATGATAGATAATGCATCGAGGGAGATGGGAATGCGATCCATGTGAATTACACTATGGTGGTAACCTAACCTATGTGATCAGCGAACCCGTGAATTAGGACCTGGAAAGAACAAGCTATTAGTTAACGGGAGGAGAGTACCTTTAACTGTCTCTAAGTGAAGATGTATATACTCTTACAAGCTGTAAGTTAGGTTGGTCTTTGCCTTAATGTGTTTTGTTAGCTTTAATTAGCGAAGATGCTCTTCTACAGAGCATTCTTGAAAGAACACACCTATATGAGTTCAACCGTTGATCGCGGTTTATGGAGATTTTGGGTGAATATCCTAGAAAGCTCATGAAAGACCAAGGAGTATGACTTATAAGCTCCAACCGAGGGGTAGGCTACTGACGGCCTAGTATCAGTCAAGGCTTTGAGTGAAACTTGCTTGCACAAAACTTGCAATTCAAGACGTAGTCCATTGTTCAAGTTGTGAGTAAGTGTAGCTTGAAGTTCTAGATGGATGTTCAACCTTAACCGGTCTCCATCGAAATACTGGTATATAAACAGTACTTTGGAGAATGGCAAATCTCTTTGGGACTTTGAGATTTGGTGGGGGATTGTTGGAATTACTAAGTGGGCTAAGGCCCATGTGGAGAATAATTTCTAGAAAAATCTCAAAGACCCACCTCATGGGGAGTGGCATAGGAAGTTTAATACCACCTTGCTAGTT
This sequence comes from Oryza meyeriana var. granulata, assembly GCA_003991445.1. NCBI lineage: Eukaryota > Viridiplantae > Streptophyta > Magnoliopsida > Poales > Poaceae > Oryza > Oryza meyeriana. The sequence continues at coordinate 178,040 of RYFJ01001546.1, forward strand.
CTAGGAGAGGAAGACCTTCTTATAAGGGTGAGCTCTTTCCTAGCCACTTGAGACATGCATAGTAGAGAGAACTAGAGGAACACACGCGCGTGCGCTCGCCTCGCCACGCCAGGCGGGGCAGCACGCTTATGCGACATGCGCGTGAATGGTCCGCCAAAATTGGCTTCTCATGCTTGCGTAGATACAGCTTCTTCTTGCAATTCTGTTTTGCTGCAAATCTTAACAACTTATCCGGAGTTTGTTTTGAACTCACGGGATAATTTGATAAGCGTGAAGATCGGATAACATACGCGCGGCTTATCCGGTTCAGTTACGAGATAGAGATCATGCGGCGTCCTGATCACGCGTCATAATATCTCTATAAATACCGAGCTGTTGTCTCCACGCAACATATGTGAAAATCTAGGACTTGCCATCTCTTCTGTTCTAAGCCGTCGTTCGTCGTTTACTCCGTCCCGTTCGTCGGCGTGCACCGACGGATTGGGAGAGCAGGTCTCCGGAATCCTCACCTTCGACGTCCTGCACTAGGAGAGGGCGAATAAGGTTTTTGGGAAGCGCTATGCACGACTGTTCGTTGTGCGCCCATCACGGCTCGTCTTCCTCCACGTTCGGGCGCTGCGCGTCGTCGTCATCACCCGGTGTCGCGTGTCGTTCATGCGATATGTGCTGCGCCTGTGTCTGCTCCAAAACAGGGCTGTAGGTACGCGTGCACTATGTCTCCTGTGTTTGATCTATTCATATTAATTGCTATCATATTGTTGACGCCGAAAATCGCCGGGTGTGCCAAAAGCTTGCTGACGATCTGGTTCGGCGCCTAGAGACACGTGAAGGCCTGGGAGATTTGCTTCACTCCAGTGCAGGTCCTAAATTATTGAGGTTCGTAGGCGTGCCAGTCAATTTGACCCAGCAATTGACAAGGAGATAGAAAATATTAGCCAACAACCCAATCGGTCGACATACTGATGTAAACTCTTTCCAACCGATTGCCGATAGCTCCTGTACCGAATTCCCCTGAACCGACTGCCCGACTTGCCCGGGCCCTCGCCTGTGTCCGCGCCCGGGTCTTCGCCTGTTGCCCACGCTCAGGTTCTCGTCTGTTGCCCGAGCCCGGGACCTCGCGTCCGCGCCCTGATCTCTGTGCCCGCGCTCGGGTCTTCGTGCCTGCGTCCGGGTACTTGCCTGCTTGTTTATGCCCGTGCCCTGGTTCTCGCTTGCACCCGCTCCCGGCTACCAGCAGCGATCGGCCGATAAGCCGATAGAGTCTTCCTTCAGCCGATGGCGCCAACAGTGCTCGCACATCGGCTACGCCTGTACCCGGGCCCTCGTCCTCGGCGTGCTCACGTCCGGGTCCTTGTTGGTCCTCGTGCCCGGGTACGCGTGCCTGACTGTCAGCAATACTTGCGCATCGGCTAAGAAACCGATAATATAGTCGATGATAATATAAACAGATAAAAAGCCAGCCGACTGATAAATAAACACTTGGACATCGGCTAGAGGCCGATGATATAGTAGATAGGCAAAATAATGAATATTGTGCAGTCGGCTTTATGTAGTACATAAAAGAATTGCAATATAAGTTAGCCGATTACTGATAGAACATGTGTATCGACTGGGAAGCCGATGATAGTGTAAAACAAAGATGCAATCGGCTGTGACAACAGATAACCTATCGGCTAAGCGCTCCGATAGAACATCGCATAAAACCCATCGACCCATCAAGGATAAACTTATCATTATCAATCTAGTAGTTCAAACCTAACTGATGCAGCATAGATTAATAATGATAAAAGAACCTCGATGAGACGATAGACCTAATGCAACTGTGATGTAATAAGATAATTTACCGGCTATACATTCCGATAAGACGCTTGCGCAAAAACCATCAACCTAGCAGGAACGATTTATCGCTGACAGCTCAGTAGGTCGGACCCAACCGATGCAGCACGAACTGATGATAAATCGCCCCCAGTAAGCTGATAAGATCTACGCACGCGTGATGTGGTATACCTGATCGGTCTAAGAGGTCGGACCGAACCGATGCAGCCGTAGACAGGGCAGATACACCTGGGTAAGGGGTGACGAGTCTTACCCTCTCGCAGGAGTTCGGACCTAACCGATGCAGCCCCGCTCGAGAAGCAAGAACCCATCGAAAGGGTGGCGATGCGCCAAATTTGATTGATCTGTGTGGATAGTTTACAAGGTCTCCGGGCATACGTATATATACCCCGAGTTACAAGAGTCCTTATAGGACATGGAACAGGACTTTCCTAACTAGAAAAGGAAAACTAACAGACCTGATCGGACAAGAGATCAGGTTTCCTAAAAGATAAAACTATCTAATAGATAAGATAAATAACTGCCATAACGTGGTCTTCACGATTCCTTCCCAAGCTCGGACTCTTCTGGATTAGTTTCCAATGGCTGATATCGCTTCTTTCCTTAACCGAACATGGTAACGACCCGTACCAAATTTTGGCGTTAACACATATACATGTTTAGATCAGATTACATGGTTTTGTTTACTTATGCTTTAATGTCATGATTTATTTATGGAATAAATTAAATCTACATGTGCTTATATTTTCAACACCCTGACCGTTGGCCTCGCCCGCCTCTCACGCGCCAAATCTGGACTATGCCAATGACGCCAACATCGAAGGTGGAGAGGGGCGGCGAGATGGAGTCGACGAGTTTGATGGACCGCACACTAGAGCTCGACCTCCCGTGGCGACCGTGTCTCGAGTACAACACTTCTTCACATGCACGACCACTTGATCTCGCGGTGGCCGACGTCATCGGTCACTCCCTTGCCACGGCTCCCATCGGGGCGAGGCTGAGGATGGCGGAGGTTCGCCGGCCAGCTGGTAGCTCGGTGATCGGAAGAAACGGGGAGGGAGGAAGATGTGGGGAGAGAGTGGAAGGGGTAGAGGAGGAATGAGAGGTGTTGCTACTGACATGTGTCATTGAGTTTTTTATTTTTTATTTTTCTTCTAGTACCACGTAAGCCCCACATAGACCCACATAGACGCTACATGGGATGAAAAACAAGCCAACACTTCACGTAGGCGTCACATAGGACGATACCGTTGTCCAAACAGCCGAGGGGCTCGAGTCGTGCTGATTTTGACAATTGGGGGACGTTGTATATCCGGTTTTACGGTTGAGTGACACGAATGAAACTCAATCAATAGTTAAGAGATGTAAAGTGGACTTTTTCCATGGCATTCTCTTGAAGTTATCTTCTTCGGCCCATTTTGCTAGTATACGAAGTGGGCCGACACGATAGCTGCTGCAGCGTCATCTCTTCTGTGCGGTGCGTCGTATCTTGTGCATGATTTTTTCCTAGGCCGGGGTGAAGGGGAAACGCCGGAGTGGGCTGGGTTAGAATCCCGACTGGGCTTAACCGAACGCGCATTCTCCCATGGGTCGGGATTCTTTTCATACAGGGTTGATCCATAGGGGTTGTGGCCAAATCTTGGTCATTCCAGGTCTAACTGAACAAGGCCTAAGGAAGGTTCATGACCAACACATTATTTATCAGTCTTTCATGCCCTGAAACCTAGCCTACATTTGAAAGGCCAGTTTTGACACACAGGTGTGGGGCCCAATTGTCATACAAACATAATTTTTTTATTTATATATATATATATATATTAAATATTTACAAAAGTATATTTTCATTTCCAATATTTATAGATATATACCCCCAATGCCCTCTAGAAGGGTTTGTTTATAAAAAAAATGCCCTTCTAGAGGACGTTTTATATGACGTGACAGACGGTCGTTAGTCCAAGTTGACAGGGGGCGGCCGACGCGGCTGGATTTTTGCAGGCGACCCCCTTGTCGGCCTGGCTGAGGGCATTTTTTGCTCAGCCAGGGGGTGCCTGCAAAACCACCACCGTCTGGCCGTGGAGGCCTAGGCCCGTGACAAACGACGCCCTCTGGCAGGGCGTTTTTTGAATAAAACCCTCCCAGAGGCGGCAAGCTCATAAAATTGTTTTAAAATAAAAAGGATTGTGTCGATTGCTTAAAAGGTGATAAAAATTAAACTTCCCATTAGATAACTGTCAACATGGCATACATAGATATTTTGTGATATGAAAATACAATACATAGATAATAGTACAGTACATACATATCAATTCCCGACATACATACATGGTGAATAGTTTTTGATAGGAGTACCAGGGATTGAGTAATGGATTTCGATCCCTAGCAGTATGACAATTTTCATCAAATTTTGATAATTTCGATCAAATTTCGGTCGAATTTTACTGTTTTAAATTTGATTTCTCGAAAACCATTCAAAATCTCACTCGGAATCTACTTTCATCCTGCGTTGAAACCTCGAAATTTCGCGGTTTTCGATCAGTTTTCATCAAAAACGTAAACCCTAAGGAGTACACCGTTGCACCGTCAATCGTGAACGAAGTAAAGAAGTTTTTGCACTAAGCATAGGATAAATACAACGTGGTGTACAAAAGAGAGAACATAGGTACAACAAGCTAACTACTACTGCTACAACGTACTACTAGCCCTGGCTGTACAATCTAGCCCTCTTCGTATTCTTACACTATGCTCACACGTAGCCTTGGGAGGAGGTGAGCCAGTCTAGTGGTATGGCGCAGCTAGCGCGGCCCTCATGCACGGGTGTGGCAGCGGGCTGCTCCTGTGTCTGCGGTGGCAGAGCTCCTCCAAGCTGCGACGAGCCGAGTACCTCCTGGATTTCCGCGTCCTCCAAGTCCTCAGTCTCGAAAGGATCACCTGCCCAACCACTGCCATGTGGGCCCTACGTGGAAGAGCCAGCACCAGTAAACATCCCCGGTGGTGTAGCATGGAACCCAGTGAAAAAATTGGTTGATCATTGCAAACTGGAATTTTGTGCGGCAAAAGGAAACTACATACCGTGCATCTAACCTGAAGGACCTCCCATGATAACCTCGGAGGCAATGCTCATGCCCGGTTGCGCGTGCGGACATACGTAGTGCGCTCCTTGTGTGGATATGCCAACTCCTCAGGAATCAAGGCACGGTGTAGCGAAAGCTGTACGGAAGCGTATTGCTGTAAAACGGCGTGCAAACGGTAGAAGGAAACATCATACGAACTGGTAGATAACAGAATTTACCTCTGGGATGAGGAGCTAGCTGACTGGAACCCTGCTGGTGGACTCCTGGGGAAATGGTGGAGGAAGGCAGGCGAACTCCTGCTCCAGCGGCCTGTGGAGGGTGCTGAGGTACCGCTACAGGAGAAACCGCGTCAATAGTAGCACGAGAAGTGAGCACACGCATAACCGCACGTATGGAGCTACGGATCCTGACGAAAGACATTCTCTGCTCCCCTGCAATCAGCACTATCCCAACGTCCAACTGTCTGAATGCCGCCTCCACATCGGCATCAACCTAGCACGCAGCGTTGGCCTATTTCAAATGCTATTTCATATGTGTTACAACCATGGACACATACAAAGGAGCTAACAAAGTGCAAAGAGAACATGACTCATCGCGCAGAAGTAGTCATGGTCACACTGTCTAGGGTACGTGTTTCTCACGGTAGCGATGTGTGGCTGCGGATTGGCAAGAGTGAACGTCACATGTGTGCAGGTGCGAGGCTGGTATCACCTGAGGTATCCTAGGTAAGCGGCCTCTGTGTGTGGCCAGACTTTGTTGATGACTTTCTCCGTCGCCAACAACCAGTCATCAACGTAACCCACAGAGTGATGGTTGCTTGTCCCCTATGAGTATAGCTAGTTGCACAAAGTGTATTAGAATTTATAAGTAGGGTCCTAAATAATGGTATGAAGTTCACAGTTGTACTAACCGGTGAACACCGGGCAGCACACCCTGCTCCGTGACCACAGGAAAGTGCTGACGTAGACTAAACTATCGCATCATGTGCTGTGGACAGTGGGGCTCAACGAAGATGTCGAACACCATCGGCATTGTCGTCATCCAGTACTCCTGATCACGTGTGCACAGAGCCAAGAGGCCAAGTGGTGCACGAGCCGAGATGGCCTGCGCACTGTATGGCTCTCAGACGACATTGTTGGACTGCAGGTGATTGAACTCCATCACAAAGTCGGAGTAGGCCTTCCTAACTTGCACGTGGGCATAACGACGCTGCAAAGTACGACAGAAAGAACACTTCAGTATTTGCTCGTAAGTAATAAACCTCGAATTTGCACGTTATGTACCTCATAGTGACACCAGACTTCCCCATCGTGGGACGGTTCTTGACCGATTGCCCATACAGGCTATCCTCGTAGGGATAGTGCTAAATCACAGGGTGACCAATCGTGAACCACTCAGCCGCCCAGAGCTACAGAAGAAGAGGGCAACCGGTGATGACTTTGAGCCTTATTACTTTTATGTAGCATATACTTAATTAGTAATGTGCCGAAAAAAAGACCATTGTCTACCATGGAAGGGCTAGCTGATTTGTACCATGTTTGAAATACGTGCATGTGTCATACAAGATAAATTCAATAATGCCAACAAATGGGAGCTCACAAACACCACGCATCACCCAGTTGTAAACTTGTGCTAAATTTGTGGTCATTATGCCAAATCAAGAACCATCTTTGTCAAACGATAAGGCATATTTCTTCTTTGGCTCATTCTCAATTCACTCCAAAAATTTTCTAATCGACGATACCGACCCTTCTCATAGGAGGCCCATCACTTAGGAGAGATCCATTAGCTTGTACAACTCATCCCCTACAGGTGTTGGCCTCCTGGACTGCTCGTCTATTTGTTTGTCAGTCAGCTCGTCCAACCTCCTCCAAAGCTTATTAAATTTCTTCTTTTGATTCTGAGCATATAGCCTCTTGAAAAGATTCATAAGGTGCTTGTTCTTGAACTGACTATAGAAATTAGCACCCATATGACGCATGCACCATCTACTTCGAATATCTGACCACCTTAGTGGGCAGCCTTTCTCCACACAGCCATCCCTCAATTCCTCAATTGCCCGCAGCAAGCCGGCGTGACGGTCATGTGCTAGGCATACATCTGGCCTCATCCGTACAACTGTAGACTTTACCCACTCTAAAAACTAGTATTAACTATTAGTGTTCTCGCTCTCATCGAAAGCAAAAGCTACAAGTAACATTTGGTTGTTCCCATCAACTCCAATGTTGTCAATATCTGTCCTCTGTACTTTTCAGTTAGGAATGTCCCGTCGATGTAGAGGATGGGACAACAATATACAAATGCCTAAATGCAAGCACCTAATGCAAAGAATGCCCGTTACAGCACACCCTGGTTATGATGTTCAATTGATGGAAATGCTTTAAGGTCGTAGTAAGTCTCTGAATTCCTCTAAAAAATGCAAGCTAGAAGACAAGGCAAATTATCATATGATGTTTTAAATGTGTCAAACCTCATCTATAAAACCCTCCATGCCTTTGCATAGTTAATTGTGTACTTGAATTTCTTAATGTGCCTAATAATTGACCTTGGTTCGTACCCCAAGTTATTCACAATGTGGGGGTACATCTCTGTTACAACAAATATAAATGTCATGTTTCTGTAGTATTTCTCGACCGCTTGTAAGTGTCAAATATGCTCGGTCATGATCGACACTTGCCAATAATTCTTCCATTTAACCTTAAATGCATGCACCCGTCATGGACACCCATCCTTCACGCACTTTACTTCGTACATCGACTTGCTTGACTTCACGACCCAAAACTCCTACTGAAGTAACACCGACCAGTGTTTCACTGCTTCCTTCAAATCCTCTACGTATGCATACTTAGCCCCCTGAATGACCTCGTTCTTCTTATGCTCCCATAGCATATGATGCCCCTTGGAGATAACAAGTTCGAAGAAGTTCTTGTTGATCTATTCTGCAGGCATTACATTCTCCTTCTCGTCATTCGACGATTCGTCATCTTCTGCATGCTCATTATCACCATCGTCCCTATCCAATTCCTCAACGGTGGTGCTGATTATCTCGGCCTCGTCCGCTGCTCCTATTGGCTGCCTATCTTCTTCCTTGTGTTTTTTCTTGTTTTCCTTCGTTGTTTTGGCATCACCTCCCGTCACACTAGGACCATTTTCATCTTGCACGATCATTGGAACGGTGTTATCCTTCTCGTATATTGACACAAGTATGTCAAGTGGCCAACCACGTTGAAATGAATTCTCCATGTACATCTCCAAGTGGCAGTGTAATCCACTGGCATAAGTTCCCAAAAAACCCTTTGGTTGCACGACTCACTATAACATACATAGTTATTGCATTGATCTAGGGGTCAACTTAGAATCCTCACATCAACTAGTTGTACACCGACCCGAATTTCTCTCGGCCGGCCTATCAATACCCTTAGCTGTTGAGCTGAACTTCGACAGATCTATACCTTGAGGACTATACTTAACATTCCCTTGGCCGTGAAATAAACGAATACCGCTTTATTTAACACATTTGTTGAGGAAAAAATGGAGTTAAACTAAGTACCAACATGCTCATCAGATTTAATACCGTGTAATTGATTTTTTATAAGCACTCTATCTGAAAAAATTACAGCGTCTAATGGGTTACAACAAATTTTAAAGACCTACCGAACTACATATGTACGAACGAAACAATTTTTTTTTCATACCGTATGATACACGTAACTAGTACAATATAACACATACTACATCACTACATCAATACAAATGGACATTACAAAGTGACAAAAGCTTTAACCTGCAGACGAGTCTGCAATCCGGCAGGACTTTGACGCTTTCCTTCATTCCCCCCAGCCCTCTCTTCTTTATTTTTTGGAATTTTTCAGAATTTTAAGAATTTTTGGTCGGCTGGAAGGGGGTTTTATACCCAACCGCCCAAAAATCGCCCTAGGGAAGGGCAGCCAAATGGCCTATTTGCAGGCGGTCCCCTCTCCTTCGTCCCTTCCACAGCTGGGCGGCGTCGGTTTTGAAGGCGCCCCCATGGCCGAGCAAAAAACACCCTCAGCCACGGCGGCAAGGAGGCCACCTGTAAAAATCAACCGTGTCGGCCACCTCCCGTCAACTTGGACTCATGGCCATCTGCCACGTCATATAAAACACCTTAGAGGACGCTTTTTATAAAAAAAAAACTCCTACAAGACGTTGGGGGTATAGATATGTAAATATTGAAACCGAAGATATACTTTTGTAAGTATTTAAAAAATATAAAAATAAAATAATTCATACCAACACAGTATTCCATCGTGGACTCGTGGCGGACCTAGCCAGGCACGTCCTCATAGGTGCAGCGGGCCAAGCAGGCCTTAGGCTTTATCCTATCAACAGGGGGTAAGGTTATTATACCTAGCGGTAAGCGTGGTTACCACAATAAATCGTGACAAACCGTACAAAATTTATTAAAAAATTAAATTATTTTTTAAATTTATTTAAATTTAATAGAGATGTCGTGGTAATACCGTTGTGATTCTCTGACGATAAGCGCGGTAAGGCAAAGGCCTGACGGACCTACGGCTACGGTACGCGCGGCTAGCTTAGCTCCAAGTGCAAGCCGCCAATGCAGCCACGCGCGCCTCGCACTCCGTACCGTCCGACCGGTCGCGGCGTGCCGGCCGGCCGGACGGCGGGATGAGAGCGGGCGAGGGCGAGGAGGGCCCATGCGCTGGAATCCTTGTCTGCGTCAGCTCAGGCAGGGCCCATCTCAGGCGCGACCGCGGACCACGCTTCTCCGCGTCGCCAAAACATCATCTGGCCATTACACATCCACACTCCACAGTGTCCACCACCTGACCTGTACGCAACGCAATGGCCGGCGTCCTCGTGGTCCGCGCCGGCGTAGGTGAGGCGGCCGGCACGCTGCGCTCTCTCCCATGTCACGGCGTGGCGTGGGGGACGCGCGATCGATAGGTCGGGCGACGCGATCCGTCAAAGGCTGCCGCGGCGCTGGTCCATGCCGGCCGGCCGGGCCTGCCTGCCTGCGAGCAAGCGAGACGACGGATGAGGCACTACTACTACCAGTAGCAGTAGTAGCTATAGCTGCCGCCTGCCGGTTGTGCTGATGCTTAGCTAGGCTAGCTGTGGAGAGGAAGAGGGAGGGAGGCAGGCATGGCAGTGAGTGACAGGAACACATCAGCTGAGACCGGGGTCAGTGTGTAGGCTCCTATTTGCCCCCTCCTCGGTCTGCGAACCCTTGTCCTCTTCTTGGCCTGCTCGCTCGCTTCCCTAGGTTTTGTCACATGCAATATCTTGCTTGCAATCTGCCGAAATTTTGACAAAACGACCCATTTAGAAAACTTATTTAAACAATAAACCATGTTAAAAATTAATGGTTGAAATGGACAGTCCTCTCCATACCAAATCGATGGCGCTTAGTTATAATGACTAAGTGTTAATAATATTGACGCTGAGATCTTATTTAAACAATAAACCATGTCAAAAATTAATCGTTGAAATAGACCGTCCTCTCAATGACAAATTGATGGCACTGAGTTATAATGACTCAGTGACTCAGTGTTATTCGAGGTGACATGAGTTTTTTTAGAGGTTAATGCCAATGCTATTGACACCGAGCTCTCTACTAGTTAGAAGGCCGTGCATCCCTCCTTGACATCAAAATTAGGTTAGTATTGTGGTGGAGTCTTTTGGCTATCATCCTATGGGTTCAGGAATATTTAACTTTTTGCCACTCCAGAAGGATGTGACAAAAGATTTGCCACTTTGTGAGAGGGGATGTTGTGAGAGGGATTAAACATGTTTGGTGCAGAGTGGCAAATAGTTAAATGTCCCATGGGTTCAGGCTTCAAGTCTCTATGTTTGCATCTTTTTTAGGTTTTTTCTCTTGACTACTTGCTCTCTCAATTTTCTTTTAAACCATCACATGTTCCATTTGTAAATTTGTTTTATTATGAATTTGAAAAGGTATGAAAAGAAGTATATTATATGTTCTTTTCAAACTTTTACGTTTTCAAATATGCTATTGTCAAATTTTCATCAAGTACATTAATTTATAGATATTAACATAAATATTACTCTCTTCGTTCCAAAATATAAGAAATTCTCAGATTCAAATCTTATTCCATAAATTAGCACTGTTCTCAATACTACTTATCCCATCAATCACTTTCTATTCAAATTTCTTTCCATCTTTCCCTACCTATCCTCCCACCTCCATTTATTTCATATTTATTAAGGGGCACCAAAGTCTTTTTTTCTTAACCTTAATCTCTGCTAAATAACCACATATCCTCCCACCTCGGTCTATTTCATATTTATTGAGGGACACCAAAGTCTTTTCTCCTTAATATTAATCTCTGCTAAACAACCACATATCCTCCCACCTCCGTCTATTTCATATTTATTGAGGGATACCAAAGTCTTTTCTCCTTAATATTAATCTCTACTAAACAACCTAGAAATGCTTATATTTTAAAATGAAGAGAGTACATAATTTAAGTTCTTAATTTTTTATATTTTTCAAATTTAAAATAAAACAAATTTACAAACATGTCATTTTTTATAAAAAATATTAGGAGAGTAAGTAGGTAAGGCAAGGTGCAAGGCTGGGTTTCAAACCCTAGACCTTTGAGTTAGGGCCAAAGACCTCCACTATTGCACTAACCTCACTTTGTTGTCAAAGAAGACATATCTATCTTTTAACTACTACCTCCATCCTAAAAAGACTTTATTTTTAGCCCACCTCACACATACCAATACAAAACTAAAATACTAGAATGTCCTTTACTTTAGCAAACTTTAATGTATTTGTCTCCCACTTTAATAAACCCAATGCATTTGTCTCTTACTTTAACAAACTCTAATGTATTTGTTCCTACTTTCATAAACTCTAATACAATGATTGCTCCAAAAATAAAGTCTTTGTGGGACAAATTAGATGGTAAAAGATGAAGTTATTTTGGAACGAAGGAAGTAGTAGAGAGCTTAGCGCCAATGGTATTGACGTCGATACTAAGGACTTAGCAAATTTGTGCCACCTCGAACAAGATATCAACATTGGCGTTGAGACATACAGCTTGGCGCGCACTGAACTAACGCTTTATTTCTACAATTGGTTTTTGGTATGATTCATTATTTAAATAAATGTTCCAAAAGGATTATTTTATCAAAATTTCCGTGCAACCTCCCTCCATTCTTTATTCTCGTACTCGCATGACAACAACATGCCAATACACCGATTACATTTCGTTTCAGCTTGTCTTATCTGATCAATTGATTAACTGGGTACAGTAACAAAAACAACACAGGCAGAGAGTGTAGTTCAACAGTAAAGACATTATGAGCATATGTATGCATCCAGATGCCATGGTCATTGCGAAAATTGTCATCTTGCATATACAGGGTCACACAAGACAGTACTACTGGACACGTCAGCATTCAGAGAAGATAGTACAGTAGCCTACTATGATTCCTTGCTCTGACTGCAAAGAAAGCTACTGGACATAGGCAGGTGCAGTCAGGGCAGGCCACCCTCATTCCACTCTATTCTCTGCTCTGCACCCTGCCTACCCTTCTCGCCAGCCTTCTGTCATCCTCCGTACCATCACCTACAACACCTCTGCTCATTGTGCGGAGCATCTCCACCCCTGTATCTGTATCTGTATATGTATATATAGTACACCATGCTCACACTCCTGCTAAATCACACACGTTATTAATTCATCCAAGTGGCTATAGTAGCTAGCAAGAGCTCTTCTAATAGGCTGTGTGTGTAGTTATGCCAGGACAGGTCATGGAAGCCGCGTTGCAGCAGCTGCCGGCCATGGCGGCTGGAGGGCTCCTGCTGCCTCCCAGCTTCAAGCACGATGTCGCCGCCGCGGCGTCCACGGACATGCAGGCCTGCCTCCAGCCGCTTCCGGCGGCATCTGGCGGCGGGAGGGAGCAGTGCCCGCGGTGCGCGTCGCACGACACCAAGTTCTGCTACTACAACAACTACAACACGTCGCAGCCGCGTCACTTCTGCCGCGCCTGCCGCCGCTACTGGACGCTCGGCGGATCCCTCCGCAACGTCCCCATCGGCGGTTCCACCCGCAAACGCCCTCGCCCGGCGGTGCGCCGCCCACCCGTCCACTTCACCGCCGCCCCACTGCAGGCTCATCATCCCGCGCCGCAGCCTTCTTCCCAGCAGGCGGGCCTGCTCGGCTCGCTGTTCGCTCTCGGCGCGGCGCCGCTTCTGGAGGGGTGCGTCGGCTTTGACCTCGGCCTCGGCCTGCCCGGTCCGGGCCACGTCGTCACCGGCGGCGCCGCAGGCGAGGTGGCGGCGGGCCTCCACGGTCTCGGTCCCAGCAGGGGCGGCGTATCATCAGCAACGACAGTGACGACGTCGTCGCCTCTGCTCTGGTCCACTGGGCTGTTGGACAGCAGCAATAACGTGGAAACATGGAAGCTGGCGGCCGGTGGCGGGGCTCCTATGTGGCCGGAGTTCTCTGCCACAGCGACGGCGCAGCAGGTGGGCGGCGTGATTCATGGAGGGGCCCAGCAACCCCAGCTTCTGTGACACAGTGGATATATACGCATATGCATGGCAAGATGGAATTGCGTGGCCTAGCGTACGTTAGCTTCTGTTGGCCGTGTCGTTTCCTGCCTACGTGTGCATGTGTGCAGCACAGGAGAGCGTACGTACGTACTAGTACAAGAGTAGTATTATGATCGACTAGATAGCTTGTGTTTTCGGTGCTACAACAAGGACGTACCCTCTATATCGAGGTTGACTAGCGCTGGTTACGTTCGTCACTGCGTACGTGTCAATGTTTTGCTGTACTCTGTTTCAAAAGAAATGTTATTGCTATGAATTAAAGATCCTTTTTTGAAACCGCCTTGTTTGTGTCATCAACATTTACTTGGACTCTTGGACCAGTTCCTTCTTCTAGTTATTTAAATTATTTTCTTCACCTTTTTCTATTGAGCTGTTAACTGAAATCAAGAAAATCTCATTAAATATGTCTTAGCTTTTGGATTGTCATCTAACGGTTTTTGGTGTATCTTATACCGACATCTCTATCATCTATTATGCCAACAAGCAACAACCTAGCCTTTTTCACCTCGAGCTAAAATGGCCGAATTAGGTCACTCACGGTGGAGAGAGAAGTGAGAGGGGCAGGAGTGCTGAAAAAAAGTTCGCTAGTGTCATGTATAAAAGGTAGGCCATGACCTATGGCAGATCGGTAGTCAGGTGGTGTTGTGAGGTGGCGGCGGATTTGGTAGCGTGAGCCGTCGGAGATGAGGCGGTACAAGGCTGGAGGTGAAAGAAGAGTTGGGCACCATTAGACGATGCTCCAACGATGGAAACGAAGTCGACCCATAGAATAAAAGTTTGTACTGCCAAGCCTATTAATACTGTCTATATCTATACTAATAAGGTACTTCAAAGGAGCACTCATATTAATATGAAAGATCTGGTCATTCATTAGGTGAATTATTACAACTTTCATTAGGTGAATTATCACAACTTATATTCAGAGCTTGTGTTAGATACAACGTACAGCTGGTCTGAAATTCAAAATTAATAATTAGCAAGTTATAACTAAGATGGACTCTTTTTTTAATATAATAATCTATAATTTAAAAACACCTAACATTAATAGCAATCGAGTTAATATTTTAATATTTATAATATCAGCAATACTAGCTAGTGCAATGCATAGGTTGATGACTAGTTTTAACTGATCCTTAAAAATATAATTTGCTTACGCACAATTTAAGGACTTCTTTGAAATTCGTAAATTTTACAAAGATTTTTCACAAGAATCAGTCCAATTTCCACATAAATCCTTCAAAAATTCTTCATTCCAAGGGGAAGAAAAATTACACATGACTTAGGTCCTCTGCTCGTCCAAAGGATGTTGCTCGTCTGTGTGAGACGTGGCTGGCACAAACCTTGGAGCAAGTCTTCTCACTCAAGCAGACGAGCAGATTCTCGTCTTGCTTGCGCGCTGCAACTGCACGACGGTGAGCTTAGGCCCTGTGCTTGACCATGGAGGGACGGTGGCGGCAAAACACGGGCAAGATCTGGACGAGCTCAACACCGGCCTCTGCGAGTCCCAACACAGTTCGCTAGCATGTCTACCACGGTCGGGCTCAAGCTCAATGTCACCGTCGGACTGAAGCTCGACTGCTCGAGGTCGCTGCCATGCTGCCATAGTCGGGAGGATCGAGCTCGTCGCCCGCTTGCCCAACGATGGGACGCGAGCCCGCTGCCCGCCGCCATCCAGGATTGAGCTCTCTCGGCGGTCGGCCTCGAGCTCGCTTGGCGGTTGGGCTTGAGATCACAAGCTCTCTGCACCTCTTGTGCGGCAATCGCACACAACCACCACCAGGCACCAGCCACTAGGTCGCTCATTGGCTCACAAGGTCAGGCACTCATGCCAGCATCGGTAGAGCAAAAGGGCGAAGTGCTCGAGGTAGAAGAGATGCTTCGAGATGCGCTTTTGCTAGAGATTTGCCGATAGATTACACTGAGACAGCAGATTTGATATCAATCAAACGTTTAATTTTTTTATTCTATCAAACAATAATGCTAGCCATTAGATTAAACTTTAAGATTTGAGACGGGTAAAACAAGTTCTAAGCTATACTTTTAACTTATATTAGTTGTACTTTTAATTTGTTATAGCCGCTATTATCGATTACATGTAATTTTAATTATAAATTTATGCAACTCATTTATAAATATATGCACTGCATCTAACTCGTAACTTTAGTTATAAATTTATGTAGCTCAATCATAAATATATATAACTATGATTGATTGATAGATTCATTTTTTTAAACATTTGACTAATAGACGGTCTCTTAGATAGAGACATGTGCTTCCGTATGTCATGTTGGAAGAAAATGTGACCAAGTGGCGAGTCGATCCCATGACCTCGGCTTGAGAGAACAACAATAATATTTTTTATTTTTAATTATTAAATATAAACTATGCAATATATCTTAGTATACGAGAGCTTAATAACATGACTAAAAAATTTTGATTAGGAAACCATACTCCAAATTTTAGTGTAAATACAACGTTCTTACACTATAATTTATATAAAGTTAGAATGTAATTTATATAAAATTATACTGTAACTTTTTAGATTTCCATGTAACATTTTTAAATCTATTTTTAAACAAAATTTAATTATTTTGTACTTCGCTACTTATTTTTTAAATCTTTTTAATGAGTATTATGTGTTTTATATTGTTCTAATGTAAGCCACTAGTCGTGGTTTAAAAATCTGTGTGATTTTTCATTCAAAATTTGTCGAGTGACCAATAGGTAGTCCCTCGATGTTTGTGTTGGACACCCGTTAGGCATTGTTCCTTTTAGGCACCATTCTTTTTAGCTTATGGCTACTAACTTATTATGGGCATGTTTTTTAAACTACTAAACGATACGTTTTTTACAAAATCTTTCTATATATAAGTTTCTTTAAAAACATCAAATAAATCCTTTTTTAAATTTATAATAATTACTACTTAATTAATCATATGTTAATGACCTATCTTATTTTGTGTGTGACACATAAGCCCAGCTTATAATCCTGTTCGAACGCTACCTTAGGCTGCATTCGCTCCGGCAGTTGGGATGAGCTTATTCACGGCACGCAAAACGAGACAAGCCATTAGCGCATGATTAATCAAGTATTAACTATTATAAACTTGAAAAATAGATCTATTTGATTTTTTAGATAAACTTTTATATAGAAAGTTTTTGCATAAAACACACCGTTTAGCAGTTTGAAGAGCGTGCTAATGGAAACCGAGAAAGTAGCTAAGCTAATTGGTACAAAAGAAAGCAGCCTTAGAGGTTAGAGCGAGTAGCCGCTTGACTTATTCGAGAAGACACTTAATTAGTACATGATTAATTAAGTATTAATTATTACAGACTTGAAACATGAATTTATTTATACTTAAAAAAAGTTTATAGAGAAAGTTTTTTAAAAATTGTATTGCCCATAATTAGCTTAGTAGCCATAAACTAAAAAAGAATAGGATCTTAAAGCTGCAATTAGTGTAATCCATCTTGGGAATCTGCAACTTTGCATGGCAGCCCAGCTCAAATAATGGTCTGCGCTTAATTTCCACTACTGGTTCTACAGCCGTGGGAGTCGATGCCGAGGGTAATGACTAGAGACGGCAGGCTGCGGACCCAAGTCCCGGCCTACGGCCCAAAATTTCCTTTGGGTCTGGCGGCTTGCTACATGGCTATCAGCCCAGCCCAGACAACGCTGTTCCTGCGTGCGTCCCGTACACCACGTAACATCGCGACCACGTCCTGACCCGTGAGAAGTCCGTGACACGCTCCGCTAAGCAAAGTACTTTGAGAAAACGACGGCTGATTTTTCTTTTTTTTTTTTTAAAGAAACACAGTATAAAGACATGTGCTCATACAAAAGCATGCCCAGGATTTAAAAAACGGGTCCAGAATTTTGAAGTTGTGCATATAAAATATGAAAAGGTAAAAAAAATTTACAGCCAAATGGCTAATATTTGACATGTACAATATTACACAATACTAATTATATAATATATAGTAGTTATAACATACGATCAGGGTTTCCCTTACCGTTTGGGGAGGTTACCGTCCCTAACAATAAAGCGGTTATTGCGCGGTAACCACCAAAAACCACGTAAATTTCATTTCCAAAAATTTGAATTCAGAATTTTCAAATCTTACAGTAAGATCGCAGTTATCACGTAATAAGCCACGGTAATCGCACGGTAACTACGATATGTTGAAATTGAAAAGAAAAAATTACAAAAAAACTAAAAAAATTGTAAAGCACATTAAAAATTCTAGAAAATTGTGGAAAATTTAGGAAAATTGTGGATATCATAACCCTTTCTATGTTTTTACACTTAAACAAAGTAAAAATTATATCCCAACTCGTCTCTTATTTTTTTCAGTTTCGATGGAGCTCTAAAATATAAAGTAAACTTTATTATTTTCACAAACTTTGTTCACCAGATAACAATAGAAATTAGATACTACTTGTAGGAATTTTAAAAAAATTTTCTATCTTTTCTTTTAAATTTGAATTCGAACAAAATTCATCAAACCCTACCAGCGGTTACTTTTACCGAATCCTCGCGGTTACTGTGGTAAGGTGAACCCTGCACACGATTGAGCATAATTTCATATATTCATAGAATTGATCATAACTTGAAATTGTTTAACATATGAAAAATACTAATTGTTCAACATATGAAATATATGGAGGATAGAAAATGCCAAAATGATAAGAAATCTTACAGTTTAGAGGACAACTTTCCGATTCTTTATTTTTGTGAAAATGAGTGATGATGTCCTCATCCTTAACTTACAATAAGAATTCACTTTCAATTCAAGTATTGTTGCCCTATCTTGCTTCTTAGCTTGTTTTTTTTATATAGTTCATTGAAGAAAAAACCCTCTCAACACTGCCAGCTGCAATAGGGAGAACAAACCAATTTGAGAAGTCTGTAAGCAAAGTTATACCAAAGAACCTTCTTTGTTTTGACAAGTATCATAGATAGCTCTGCTAGACTTCTCAAATATATGAATCTTTCATCTTTACTCACGTCACTAATATAACGATTCAGTTGAAAATGAGCTGGTTCATTTCTTCAAAATCAAAAACGAGAGTATAGAACCCAACAAGCTTAACTAAACTCTCAACATTAAAAGCAGAAAAGGAATTGGTTGGACTGAATGATGACATGCATCTAAGTAGTTCTATGTTTACCTCATCAAACCTGTTATTAAGCTCTTGAAGTTGCTTATCAATGACACTCAAAAACATATCAGCATGAAACTGACGGTAATTAATTGCATCTTTATAGAACCTCTTTGCTCTTTGTATAGGCTTATACTTCCCAACCATATCAAAAACTTTAACTTTATACTTCACACAAAAAGAAGTGACCTTCTCAAGGAATTCTTGCCATTCGGAATCTTCTCTCAAAACACCTAGTTCTAACTTTGTGAACTCAAGAAGATTCATTGCATTCACAATATCTTGCTCCTTCCTTTGCAAAGCATTGCAGAAGTCATTTGTGTATCCAAATATTTCATTCACCAAGTGCAGCAGGAAAACAAATTCAAATGACTGAAATACTTCTAGCATACTTTGAGCTCCTAAAGCCTTAGCCCCCTGACTGTATTTCCCAACCTTGAAGAGAACTTTCTTGATTGAAGGATGTAGAGACATAACATGCATTACAGTTCTGTAGTGAAATCGCTAACGTGTATCATCTACCAACATATGTTAAAGTATTGAGTACTAAATAGTACATGATAGAGATATTAGCATAGAGGTAACAAGGTAATCACCTGGCCTTGCTAAGCCCATCTCTTGATTTAGACCTTGGCCACTTTTAGTTTCACCCAATTTCAATGTTTAAATCATATACTCAGCTTAATCTATGCGAAGCATGTAGATCTTTTTACAAGACATTCCAAGAACATTCAGCAAGTATGCAAGTTGCCCAAAGAACCATTCAAAATCAATATTCTCCTTAGCAACAACTACAAGGGTTAGTTGAAGTTGATGGGCAAAGCAATGAACATAATAAACAGAAGGAGACTCTTCCGTAATTAGTTTCTTCAAACCATTAACATGACCCTTCATGTTACTAGCACCGTCATATCCTTGTCCATGTATCTTGGATAAGGACAATTGGTACTTAATAAGCAAGAACTTAATTGCTTCTTTAAGAGTAAATGATGTAGTATCTTCAACTTGGACAAGACCAAGAAACCGCTCAACCGGCCGTCCTATTTTATTGACAAACTGCAAGCAAAGAGCTAATTGTTCTTGTTGGTAGGCATCACTTGATTCACCAGCAAGAATTGCAAAACACTCATCACCAAGTTACGCTATGATATATTTAGTTGTTTCATGAGAACAACAACCAATGAGTTGTTTCTGAATCTTGTGATCTACCATCTGACAATTGGTTGGAGCATTTCCTAGAACCACCTTATTAACTTCATCAAAGTTCCTTGCCAGCCATTGCCCAAGTTCCCTGAAATTCCCTTTATTGTCTAAATCTTTTGACTCATCATGACCACGAAAAGCCAACCCCTGTTGTAGAAGATATCTTATGCACTTAAGTGACCATGTCAAGCGAGCTAGATATTGAGCCTTAAACTATGTGATGTTTGAGGCAAATGATTCACAAATTGATGCTTTAGGTTTCATGAACAAATTGTATTTGTCTTCGGCTTCACATTGAGCACTACTGACAACACCAGCATGCTTACAGAATCTGCTTTTCATGTTCCAATTTCTGAACCCTCCATTGACAAAAGCATCTCCACCATGCGTGCTATCTTTGAACAAATAGCAAACAAAGCAATATGCATCATCTCTATGCACACTATACTCAGGCCACTTGAACTCAGCAAACCATTTTGGCATGAAGCGACGCATACCTCCACAATTATGTTGTGGAAAATCATTCTTCTCCATCTTTGGCCGACATGGCCCCAATGCAGTGTATGCCCTTCTCACCGAATCTTGGTCATTGACATCATATCCTGAGATAGGAGTCCTCAATCTAGGATCATGCTCTATGTCATCAAATTACCGGTTATTAGCAATGACTCACCACCAAGGGAGAATATGGACATCAACATGGTGCGCGCTTTACCATCAGAGTTCCATGTCATGGATGAGGCTGGAATTGCGCAACTTTCGCATGGCCCAAGAGATGCGGTATTTGAGAAGCTCGATGTCGGTGCCATGGGCCCTGGGTACTTCATGAGAAGCATTTGGGCCACTCGGATAGAGGATAGGCCTAACATTGTAATTAGGGACATAATAGGACTCGGCATACATACCCTTGTACGACAAGGGAAGGATATACTCCTAGTCGGGACCGCTGTATTCCTAGAAGAAAATCTCTTGGTCGGAGTCCGACTGGGATTCCTACTTTGTAACCCTGTCCCTCAATATATAAGAGGAGGCAGGGTGCCCCCTGAGGGCAAGATCACCAAGATCAAAATCATACAACCTCAAAGGCAATACACTACAACTGGATGTAGGGTATTACCTCATCTCGAGGGTCTAAACTAGTATAAATTATTCATGTTCCTTTGTAATCTATCAAGTTTAAGTCTCACGAGTAGCCCTATAAATTTATTGCCGATACAAAACATCGACAGTTGGCGCGCCAGGTAGGGGCTTCGTCAAGATCATCTTCATCAAGCTTGATGGATCCAATTAAGGGAGTCGATGGCATCAACTTCTTCCCCGGGCAAACAATCAGCTTCGGGAGCCTTGACTTCATCGCCGACGAATTCGGCAACCTTACCCTGCCCGACTCGGATCCAATCCGATCCGATCGGCCATGGACCAAGCCGACTCCGCGCCGGTCGGCCTACTCAATGCTGCAGCAATCTTTGGCAACATGTTGCGGCGATCTCCAATATGCCCGAGTCTAGGGACAACTCTTTCTTTTGGTGTTCGACTCGGACTCGGTTTTGAGTTGGCCGAGATTGGGCTAAGAGAGGAAGAGATCGTCAATCTCCCATTCGGACTCGGCATTGCCGTGGATAACTTCAATCAACATCTGATGCGGCAAACCCGATCCCCTGGAGTTCAACTCGGATACGGCTTAGAGCCGCTCAAGATTGGATCTAGGGAGGTTGGGGTCGTTATTACCCCCCTCAACTATTCCGACTCCGACTCTCAGTCGGACAGCAGTTCGGCAAGCATCTCTCCGTCACGTGAAGTCTTTATGATATCCAAGGGTTCAACTCCCACTCATGAAACACGCCGACTACGAGAACAACAAGCAGAGGAAGCTAGCCGACTACGAGAACAACAGGAGGAAGACGCAAGACGCTTACAGGCCAAGCGCGATGCCTGCAACGACGATTTGTGCAAGGCTGAGCGGACTGCTCAACAAGATATCCTCCAGACTCGAGTCGGCGACCACAACATTTTCGTAACTCCTCAACAGAACGTTGTGGCAGTTGTAACTCTACTAGATACACTGCAATTTGGGCCTGATCACCAGGCCACCCCGACGATAGCAAGGATTAAAGCCATGATCACCGCTGCTGCATGCCAACAGTGTCAACAGTCGGGCGACACACTTATTCCGACTAACAAGTTGGCTTCTCCAATGGCGATCCCATCTGCCTCAACGCGGCGCCAAGCGGCCGGCTCTAGTCAGCCGCACACGGAGTCACGTCACACGTCACTTGGCAACCACAATAATGACCGGTGGCATCGACATCAAGACGACTGTCGGGATAACCAGGACGTTCGAGGCCGACTACGACGTGATCTTCGGCAAGACATCAACGCATGACGCCACGAACGCGAGGAGGACGAGCATCGCCGACCGGAAGACGAGAATGAGCACTTCGGCCTCCACCACGAGCGGTTTCACCACCGTAGTCAGAGTCAAAGTCCTCATACAGATGAAGGAGTACCAGCCTTCACCCATGAGTTGCAACAAGTCGACTGACTATCAGGCTTCAAGCCGACTGAAATTGAAAAATACGATGGGAAGACCAACCCCCCGTCCTGGCTCACAGTTTACACTCTGGCGATCCGAGCAGCTAGAGGAGATCACAAGGCCATGGATAACTACCTCCCAGTTGCTCTAGACGACTCAGTGAGGATATGGATAACAGGACTTCCTAAGAGATCAATCGGCTCCTAAGGAGAACTCCGGGAACGTTTCATTGCCAATTTCCAAGGAATGTACGAGAGACCATCTTCCTTGTACGATCTGTATCAGTTGCATTAAAGAAAGAACGAGTCTCTACGTAATTTCATCAAGAGGTTTTCTGAGAATAGGAATTCAATCCCAATGATCAAGGACAAGGTCGTCATTACCGCCTTTCAAAAAGGAGTCAAAGACACCCCGTTCATTGCTAAATTCACTCAGAAGCCTCCCAACTCGGTCAATGCTTTGTTAGACATGACGAACAAATACGTTGACTCGGCCGACGCTGTTGTTGAGGCCTTTGATGACAAAAAGGCACCCCGACAGAAAGAGCGGAAGGACACCGATGACGCGACCCCGACTAAAGACGAGAACCGCAAACGCAAGTTAGATGACTCATTGAGGAAGTCGGTCACAACTATCTTCAACCTCTTAGAACTAAAGATTATCAGAACGACAAGTGACATGTTCGGGGGCTCACAAGCTCAAATGCAAGAATGGCATTCCCACTCCCAACTTGTGCAATACCGAACAGCTAAGTTGTTTTCTGATAAATATTTCTCACTCGGCCTCGCCAATGCCGCAGCAGCTTACACCTAATAGGTGTACATTCTGCACATTTTATGTTTTTGCTCTTAATGATTGCAAAAGTACTTGAGTAGCATAAATTCCGATCCGTGAAACTTTGCTCTATGAAAGACGAACTCAAGTCACCCAAAACGCGTGTCTGGGAAAGAGCCATGAGCCGACTCCCGACGCTAGGGGGCTATGACTAGTCGGGCAGAGTGTTTAAACGTAAGGGGTCAACTACTCGGGGAAATTAATATCAATAAGAGGAAGAACACATATTTACATCTATTGTAAAATACATAAATTTTCTTTGGGTGATTGTTTTCTTCATCTGATGCTACTCATCCGATATGTTTATAATGCAGGGCCAGTTTTGGATACGCGTAACAGGAACTCAGGGCTACAAGCCTATCTCCTACGCTTGGGGCTGGACCAGTTTGCCATGATACACTTGGAGTGCGACGCTTCAAGAATTACTTGGAATGCTCCATGAGAGTTATTGTCTGAGTATTCGCGCCAGTCGGGACTCGAATGTCACCTTTACTTTGGTACTCTCCATGTGGGCTAATAACCGACCTCCGGCAGCAGTCGGGGCTCGGGTACCACTTGGCTGGGTAGGGTACGCCCCATGAGAGTCGCCAGCCGAATCCTATGCTAATGCGAGGTTTGGGCACCTTATTCGGCTAATAACCGACCTCCGGCACCAGTCGGAGCTCGGGTACCACTTTGCTGGGTAGGGTACGTCCCATGAGGGTCACCAGCCGAATCCTATGCTGATGCAAGGTTTGGGTATCTTATTTAGTCATAACTCTGTTGGGTAGGATACGCCCCATGAGGGTCACCAGCCGAATCCTATGCTAATGCGAGGTTCGGGTACCTTATTCAGCTAATAACCGACCTCTAGTACCAGTCGGAGCTCGGGTACCACTCTGCTGGGTAGGGTACGCCCTATGAGGGTCGCTAGCCGAATCCTATGCTAATGCGAGATTTGGGTACTTTATTCAGCTACAATTTTGTCAGGTTGGGTATGCCCCAAGAGGGTCGCCAGCTGAATCCTGCGCTAACGCAGCGTTCGGGTACCTATCTGGCAAAAACATGGCAACAAGCCACTACTGGAGCTTTCAGTCGGGAGTAGCGTCAAACCCAGAATCTATGGAGGTGCTCATTATTTTTCAAGACTGGGAGACTCCAATCGTTCGATTTTCACTCGAAGACAAACTTCCTAAAGATTACAACGAAGCCGAGTGAATCAAGCGACGGAGCAAAACCTTTATCGTAGTCAGAGAAGACCTACATCATCGAAGCGCATCCGAAATTCTCATGCACTGCGTCACACCTGAGGAGGGCAAGCAGATCCTATAATATACCTACTTGGGCATCTGTGATAACCATGCTGCATCCAGAACGTAAGTCGGAAAGGCTTGCGAACAAGGATTCTTCTGGCTGATTGCGGTTACCAACGCTGAAATACTCATTCTGACATACGAGGGGTGCTAATTTTATAGGGCTGCGCTGGGTAGGTCGGTTTAGGCTGGCTTATTCAGTAGTAGGCCAAAGATATGAATTCTTAAATAGCATGCCCTAGTGGGTTGCCCGCTGGTCATGTTAAAATCGCGATGCAGGTGCTATTTTACAAGAACCGATAAAATAATCAGATATTGTAACGCCCTGAAAATCGTCTTAATTAAAAATTATCATGGGTAAATGGAAATACAAGAATACACTAGAAAATTTTTGTTTGAGAAAAGAGTTTGAATAAAATTTTGAAATTTCCAATATTAAAAATCCCGAGTTTAAATCTTTAAATAAATACTTGGATGCTTTTATATTCCAGGGGTTTTGTCGGAATATTTTAAGCGTTTAAGTATTTACAATAATAAATTCTTTGTGTTTTGTGGTGGCATTTACTTTTGGTAAATTCCTCGTGATTTAATAAACTCTCTAAAATTTTCTCGGATTTTTCGGAGCTACAGAATTAATTTTAATGCTATAAAGATCACTAAAGTAATTAAATAAATATAAATAAATTTATTTTCCTTTTCCCTGTTTAGGTCGTTCCTGATTCAGTCCTTTGAAGTCTCCCTGTTCATCGTGAACTCTGACTCACTTTTTCTTCTAGGGTTTTGTGTCGTTCCCAGAACCCTAAAGTCACCTCGAAAACCTAAATTCGGAGTCACCGGATTTATCCATTTTTGAAACCCTAGAACTCTTTTGGACTCCCAATCCGAGATCCTTTGTATTCGAAATATCCATATTTTCCTTTGAGATAAATCCTAGATATTTCCTTAAACCCCTTTTTTTGTCAAAATAAATCCAAATCTCCAATCGTCAAAACATCCTCGTCAATTTCCTAATTCAGAAATATTTTATTCGGAATATTCTATTTCCTAGTTCCCGGAAAATCTCCTTCAGTTCCCAACTCAAAGAATAATCTGATAGTTGATTCCCCAAATATTTCTCGAATATTATGATATTCTACTCCCCAAAATTCCCTCGAGAAAATGTTCTTCATTCTCTAAATCCCACAAAATATTCCGTCTCCCAGACCCCACTACATATATTCTGTTTTCTAATTACTTACGAATACTGTTCGATTTCCAATATATATTTATACCTATGTATATATATTATATATATATATGTATGTATGTATGAATATATATATATATTCTCATATTCGGAGAAACCCCTCTCTTTTCCTTTCTTTTTTTCCCATCTTTTCTTTTATTTTCCTTTTATCCCTCTCTCTCTCTCCTGTTCATCTTCCTTCTCTGGATCTCTCTCTCTCTCACTCGGATGCCCCGGCCCGGCCTGCCACCGCCTGCCCCGGCCCCGAGCCCCTCGGCCTCCGCGTCGGCCTGCGCCCAATCTCGGCCCCGCCGCCCCTGCGCCTCCGCCCTGCAACGGCCGCCGCCGAATCCGCCGCCAAGTCGCCCCATATATATAGCCGCCACCAGCCCTTGTGCCCTAGTGCCA
This sequence comes from Oryza meyeriana var. granulata, assembly GCA_003991445.1. Taxonomy (NCBI): domain Eukaryota; kingdom Viridiplantae; phylum Streptophyta; class Magnoliopsida; order Poales; family Poaceae; genus Oryza; species Oryza meyeriana. The sequence continues at coordinate 204,199 of RYFJ01001546.1, forward strand.
TCCCAGGAAGCCGCCGCCGTCCCTGCACGTCCTCCGCCGCGCTAGTGCCGCCGCCTCCTCTGCTGCCGCTCGCCAGGCCGTCGCCGCCTGTGGCCTTGCTCCCTGCCGCCGCCGCTGTCCAGCGCCTTGCCGCGTCGCCTCGTCCTGCGCGCAGCCACCGCTGACTGCCCCTGTGGAAGCCGTCGCCGCCGATGAGCACCTGCCACGCCGCCCTGCTCTGATGTCCTGCGCCTGCTCCCGTGTGTCGTCGCCGTCACTGCCCTATCCGTGTCTGCCACTGCGTCCCCATCGTCGTTGTCGTCGTCGGTTTTGTCGCTGGTGAGCCCGTGCCCCTCTGGCGCCTCTGTCCTTTCCCCATCGTCGTCATCGGCATCGCCGTCGTCATCTACACCGGCGCCTCGTCTTTTCCCCTATTCGTCGTTGTCGTCACCGTCGGTTCCGCCATCGTCGTCTCCTCCCCGGTGCTGCCGCCCGTTGTGCCCTGCCCCGGCCGCCGCTCCCGCTCCTGCACAAGCGCTGCTCCTGCCCCTGCTGCCTGGCGCCATCGCTTTGGGAGCTGTCATCCGCTGCTGCTCCAAGCCCTCGCCGCCCTCACCGCTGCAAGCCGCCTGCGGTCGTCGTCTCCGCGTTCCTGCCGCCGTGGTGAGCACCTCCCCACCCTGGCGTCTCGTCTTTCTCCCTCTCAGCTCGGCATCGTCACCATCGACCTCTACGCCCGAGCCGGCGCCCCGTCTTCCTCTCTACCAAGTGCGTCGTCAGATCGATGTCCTCGCATCGGCCGTCACCTCCTTCGTCATCGTCCCAGCCACATCGCCCCGGTGTCACTGTCCTTCTCCGTCCGCCCTCGGCTGCTGACGCCTCGCCGTCGGACAGTCCCCTCCACTGCGCCGGCCATGGCCGCACATGCCTGCCCTTGTCGACTGGGAGCCACAGCCGTGTGGGTCCCATCGGTGCATCCCCCTTCTCTGTGTGTCATGTGGACCCTGGTGTCCGGATGCTCTTTTGTTCTCAGCCCTACGATGAATTCCGAGAGAATATTCCCGAGAATATTCTTTTTCCAATTCTTTTAAGATGTACTCTAAATTCAATATTCCAAAAACCGTATCTTTTCTGTCTGAAGTCCGAATCAACCTGTTCTTCTTCCTAAATTTATCTAAAATCATAATTTACTTGTTTATGTATTTTTATGTATTGTTTATTTGGAGTTTCTTAGGTTTTTTACCGTTTTGCATGTAGTCGCGTATATCGTCGTTTCGGAAGATCGTGGAGTCTGCGGAAGAGTTCGGAAGAGCAATTGAAGACATTTTCTATTGCAAAGCAAGTCACACGACAATCTCCTTGAGCATGTTGATCCCATTTGCGAAATCTATTTTATTTTAAAGTTATTGCATGAAATGTTTTTAAATGTCATTATATGCGTATTTATTTATTATCCTTTGATCCTTGACTATTATGGCCATGTCGATATTGATTCCTTTACCTTGATACCCCGGGTAATAATATTGACTAGCTGGATGTTAAATTAACTATCTGGCTAGATTATTTAGGATTTGCTTAGCCATGCCTAGAAACTATAGTGACATTTTACGTGGGAAAACAATTCAATTATCAATGACCCTTTAATATTAAATGGCTATATTTTCACGACAGTGAGTCATGGTTGATTAATTAACTATGTCAAATAAAACTTGACTGATGGTGGGTTGGGAGCACCAGGGATTGTGAATGTTGCTAGTGGTGCTCATGACAGTTAAGGACCGGTTTGCAGACTACTTGTTGCGAAGCAATACCCGTGCTAACCACAAGCCAGTATGGGTAATGGTGGGAACCAAAGTGTAGTACGTTCAACCGGGGTCCACCATGGTGTGTTGTGGCTGTGTCAATAAGACCACCATGGCTGCATCAATAAGTCAATGTCTTGGGCGTTGGATCGTCTCCCTGACTAGGTATCTGATCAATCCTACCGGAGACTGGTGGTTCAGCGGGTGGCTCCCTTGTTGTGCGGGTTACATGGAGGGTCTTATCACAATTCCTTTCCGAGGTACCATGGTGGTATTAAGGCGCACAGTGATGTGTTGTGGAGTTATGTCTTGTGGGTAAATTGGTACACCTTTGGCCAGAGTAAAACTGTTCGAATAGCCGTGCCCACGGTTAAGGGCGGGCCTAGCAATATTTTCTGTGATTAGTCCCACACTATTTAATAATGATGATAAATGATGGCTTCTCTTTGAAGAAGTTATGGTTTGGGCCTGAACTGCTTTGGAGCGTTGTTCAGATATTGGTTAAATATTGATAATAATTAAACTACACTGTTTTTAATGGTTTTAAAGTGTAAATATTTTAAATGTTGTTTTACGCAAATAAGCCATACTATGCCTTTCCTTTGAAATTCCTGTTGCATTTCATTGCATTTCCCTAGTATGGCTTGTTGAGTACGGTGGGTGGTACTCAGTCTTGCATTATTGCAATCTTTAGAGTGAAGATTTGCGAGGAGGAGAAGTTTGTTGTTTGGCTTATACCCTAGTTGAGCTGCCTGTGGCTTGGTGCTGAAGCTACGTTAATTGCCGTTCCGCTGCTGTTTTCTCCTGTGTGAGGACTAAGTGCCTCTATTGTAAGTATTTATCGTTATTTCGTATTTGGTTATGTTTATCAAATTGTCGATTTGTGTACCTCGGCTGATTCCTGAACGAGGATTTATTGCACAAATTAGCTTTAGAAATTCTGGTGAATTTCTAGGCATGACAGATATGCTTCATGTTAAGCCTACAGTCGGGTGTATACATTCGGGTATCTTGATTATTTTAAGGTATTGAGGATATATCCTTATAAGGATCGACAGCTGGTCTCCATTAAAATTGGGGATGCAGGAATCTCTAAAGTACACCGGATCACATATTGGGTTAAAATCCATGAAGTGATACTCGGCTTACATGCTTAGCCAATAATTGTCCTGAGACAAAATTATTCCAGCTGACATGATGCTGAAGAGTCTACATACCGTGTAGTATACTACTCAGGAAAGACTATAACGTTAAAGATCTTTGACTTTATGTTTAATTGTTTCACAATTAAGCACAAAGTCAGGGCTACATCTAATAGGTGCGCCTATTCGGCGCATACTATTCATATTTTTCTATGAAGCCCTTCATAGCCTCATTGCCAGCTGACATGAAGCAGAACTCGAGAGAAGAAGCACTCGGACAAAGAGTACTCGGGAGCAATGCACTGGGGAATTCTTCACCGTGGAGGATAAGCACTCGGCATCAGCTGTGACTCAACTATGAAGGTCTCAGGGCCTACTGTCGGTGCCATGGGCCCTGGGTACCTTATGAGAAGCATTTGGGCCACTCGGACAGAGGATAGGCCTAATCTTGTAATTAGGGACACAATAGGACTCGGCATGCATATCCTTGAACGACAAAGGAAGGATATACTCCTAGTCGGGAACGTTGTATTCCTAGAAGAAAATCCCTTGGTCGGAGTTCGACTGGAATTCCTACTTTGTAACCCTGTCCTCTAATATATAAGGGAAGGCAAGGCGCCCCATGAGGGCAAGATCACCAAGATCAAAACCATACAACCTCAAAGGCAATACACCACAACTGGACGTAGGGTATTACCTCATCTCGAGGGCCTGAACCAATATAAATCGTTTGTGTTCCTTTACAATCCATCAAGTTTAGGTCCCACTAATAGCCCTATATATCTGTATTTGGGCTTTATAAACAACTGCCTTGTCGCTTTAATTCTAATATATATGATCGTGTCAAAGAGGAGATAGACCCATTATTGAAGGCGGGGTTCATTAGGCCATAATGATATGCAAAGTGGGTTTCCAATATCATCTCGGTTGAAAAGAAAGGGAGTGGTAAGATTAAAGTTTATATTGACTTTAGAGATTTAAATAAAGCTACTCCTAAATATAAATATCCCATGCCTATAGCCTATATGTTAATTAATGATGCTTGGGACATAGAGTCATTAGTTTTCTAGATGGTGATGCCGATTATAATCAAATATTCATGGTCGAAGAGGACATGTTCAAAACGGCCTTTAGGTGTCCCAGTTTTGTCAGCTTGTTTGAGTGGGTTGTTATGACTTTCGGTTTGAAAAATACCGAGGCTACATATCAAAAAGCAATGAATTTGATCTTTCATGATTTGCTCACTATAATCTTAGAAATCTAGAGTGATGATATTGTTGTCAAATCAGATGGTATGGATGGTCACTTAGCTGATTTGCGCTTAACTTTTGAAATGATGCGCCGGTATGGTTTAAAGATTAATCTACTCAAGTGTGACTTTAGTGTGTTGGCAGAGAAGTTCTTAGGATTCATGATACATGAGAGAGGTGTAGAAATTGATCCTAGGAAGATAGAAAAGATTAGAGAGTTCAAAGCACCGACATGTAAAAATGAAGTCCAGAAGTTGCTAGGCAAGGTAAATTATTTGAGAAGATTCATATCCAATTTGTATGGCAAGATTGATGCTTTTTTTTCCTATACTTCGGTTAAAGAAAGAAGCCGGTTTTGCTTGGGGGCAAAACAACAAGAGGCGTTTGATGAAATCAAATGATACTTATCAACTCCACCTGTTGTAAGAGTGCCTAAAGTCGGAATTCCATAACAGTTATATATCACTGCTGAAGATAATGTCATTGGTGTTGTTTTGACACAAGAGGACGATGGCAAGGAGCATATCATCACATTCTTGAGCCGCCGTTTAATTGATGCCGAGACAAGATATGTGTTTGTCGAAAACCTTTGTTTATCCTTATACTATGGTTGCACCAAATTGAGACATTATTTGTTATCTAGTACTTGCATAGTTACTTGTCAGATCAATGTTATAAAGTACATGTTGAAAATGCCAATTTTCAATGGGAGAATTGGAAAATGGGTGTATGCTTTAATTCAATATGATTTGGCTTATGAATTCTTAAAGTCTATGAAAGGCCAAATTGTAACTAATTTTATTTTGGATCATCACATTGATGTTGATTATGATAATGAGGATCACATTAAAAGCCCGTTGATGTCGCCTAGAGGGAGGGGGGGTGAATAGGCCTTCCATAAAAAATCTCGAAAAGCAGCGGTAAAATTCTGGTAGGAACCTCCGACCCAAATGGTAGGAAACTCCGACCGGCTCTCTCGGGCTGGCTGGAGGCTCTGACCTGGAACGCCGGAGGTTCCAACCCTGTGGTTCTGACTCTACCAAGACACTTCAATAAGGGATAAATTGACAGAGATCAAGTCTAGTGCAAACAATAAGGTAGGAGATAGATGCAGGCAAGTGCAGAGACAAAATAACACAATAACGAGCAAGCACAAGGGAGACACAAATATTTTTTTTTCCCGAAGTTCGGATCACAAAGATCCTATGTCTCCACTGAGGAGCTCCGGAGAGCTGGGTCCCGATTGACCCCTTGTCTCACCAAGCGACCACGAAAATCAGCTTGGTATCTACTCAAATTTACTTCTTTTCCTTGCGGATGCAAGGTTAACCTTTACAAACTCTTCCCAGGACAATTCACAACTTGAGAAAGCTCGCGGGCGATGCCTAACCGTCTAGGAGATTTTCCTCCAAGAGAAATAAGCTCCAAGCAGCTGATCCGTGTCCATCCTCAAGTGCACAAGATCCTCCTAATCTTCTCTCAAGAAAATTCACTCAATTTCCCACTAGATCCTCACAAGAATCACAAAGGTGGCACTAGAATTAGTTGGGAGAGCTCAAAGGACTTTAGGAGAGGCTAGGAGACAGTGAATAGGAGTGAAATCACTAAGCAAAGGCTAGAAACAAAGTTTGGGCTTTATATGCATTGGCATACGTCACTTAGTCGTTACTCACAGATTTTGGTCAGGAGGTTCCAACCCCAGCAGCAAGAACCTCCGGTCAACACTTAGCCGCTGGCTGAAAGGGTTGGTCAGAGCCTCCGACCCCAGGGGTAGGAACCTTCGATCCTGACACTAAAACTGCCCTAAACCAAGTGTAAGTATTGTGCCAAAGTGATATACTCTTAGCTATTTGGATCTTAAGCACTTGAGTAGTCTTAGAACACTGTTTGCAGCCCTCTTGACACTAAAGCTGCCCGAACCCAAGTGTAAATGTTGTGCCAAAGTGTGACATGATGAACAACATATATAAAATGCATATGATATGGCAAGCATGCAAAAAGGGAAAAGAACATCACATCGCATGACATCACATAAATAGATCTAAGGACTAAAATTAAATTAGAACAGTAATGAAATAGTCATTACATTCCAGCATACAGTCAATACATGTCCACGAAGGAATAGGAAGACTAAGAGACCTAACATAGGAGGGAGGGTCGGAGCTTCCGGCTGCCAGGGCCGGAACCCCCGACCATACTGCAACGGCAGTAAAAAATGGTGAAAAGAGGCCCCTTCATTCTGAACTTTTCTTCCCTTTTGGCATCAAGGCACCAAAAAAAGAGGAAAGATAGGGGAAGAAGGGACTCAGTCGTCGTCGGAGGGGATGATCTCAGTGTCGCCGGACGCTGGACTGCCTGCAGTACCGGTCTCATCATCAGGAGAAATGATCTCTGTGTCTCCATTGACGGTGTCATTATCCCTCTCGATAATGGGAGGAATGTCGTATACTGGCTGAAAAGATAGAACCTCTGGCGCAATCTCATCATCCTCATCATCCTTCCCATCATTATCATCATGGTAAGAATTCCTCTCGGTGTCCTCATCAGAATCTGCCTCGGACTCAGAATCACCAAAAGCTCTAGCGATAGAACGACCTGCGCCACTAGCGATGTGCTGAGCAAACTCATAGGCAGCAAAGGGATTCTCAAATACCTCATCCTCAGAGTCATCGGAGATAGTCTTGCCAGCATCCCTCAACATCTCTTTCTGCCGGTGTTTCATCTTCTTGATCTTCATGGCATTCTTGGTGCAGATGTTGAAGATAGCCTTAAGTGCCTTCTTGATAGGCGACTCTGAACTCTAGGACGAAGAACCAGATTGTGAGGAAGCTGAAGGAAACTTCACTGCAGGAGGAGCTGGTGGATGGTAAGACTTGTGCTTCACTTCCTTCTCAAACACTAGCCCGGATACTTCCTCAATCATCTTCTTGATATATGGAGCATAGGCACATGCTCTCCTTGGCTCTATCACAATGTTGAAAATCTCAAACCAGATATACTTCATCACATTGATGGGCGGCTGATTCCTCCTCAATCCCTCAAGCAAAGTGTAGTGGCGAGCGGGGAGAGCTGTGGCATAGCCAGCTTTGGGAGAGAGAGTAGCCTTGATCATGTTCAGAAGAATCTTATAAGAGGGAAGCAGCCCCTTGGTGGTCCCCATGGAGTTTCTAGGAGCTCCATCAGCGTAGAGAAACATGGTCCGCTAAATGGGGAGAGTCTTCTCACTATGTAGGTTTGGCCTATTGAGATCATCTTCATCCAACCCCAAAATGGCTGCAAACTGAGAGATGGTGACGGTGTACTCCACTCTCTGAGTCCGCCATCTCATCTAAAGCTCATGTCGTGGACTTTCTTCAAAGAACACTGTGGCAAAGAACTGACCGATGATCTCCTCACTCCAATCATACTGCAACCCCATAATCTCTCCAAAGTCTTTGCCCAAACAGAGCTTGATCACATCCTTGAATATCTGGCCCTTCTGGCACTGCATATACTCCTAGTTGATATACTTCATCTCTATCACAGGCTTGGGACGACTCATGAAGACTGAGTTGTACCAATCCACCTGAACGGCAGTGACAAACCGAGGGTCTGACAACTCTTGAGGAAGGGTATCTTGATTCTGCTTCCTGTCTCTGCCTCTCCTTGCAACATCGTGGAGATAATCAAAGTGTTGTCTTGCAATGTGGCCAAAGGGAGTAGTGCTGACTGCCCTGTGCTTGTTGACTCAGATTGGGTCATCGAATGTCCCACTGCTTGAACTGTGAGCACCACCATTGCAAGATCCACCACGCCTTGGAGGCGGAGGTGCATCAGGATCCCTGATGACCAAGGCAGAGCTGTGGGTCTGTCGAGTAGTGAGAGGCTGTGTAGCTGCCCTCTTTCCTCCTCCTACCCTCTTGCTGCTGCCAGCTCGAGCCGGTCCCTTTTCTCTGTCTGCTCTCCGAGGGGCAGGAGTAGGAGGTGAATCCTGATCACTCTGTGTACCAGAGGTGGAAATGTCTTGTCTCACCTTCTGACGTTTCTCTCTAGCCATTGACAATGAAATGCAACCAAGAATCAAGGAAGAAATTGAGTGCAAGGGTATAACGGTAGAATCATAGACTACACGGCTAGCAGAACAGGCCGGTCAGAGGATCCAACCATAGGGTCGGAGCCTCCGGCCAGGCCGAGAGTGCTGGTCGGAACCTCTGGCTAGCACAGGGTGAAAAAAAGGTGATCTCAAAACTAGCCAATGTATTTGATGCAACACTATAGATCGACGATCTAGGAGTGTGCAGGAAGGTTTCTAACCAGGGGGAACTGGTCCTAGGTTCACAGATTTAGAGATCGGGGCAAAAATAGAAAAATAACTAAGAAATAAGATTGAAACCAATACCTTGAGATGAGGATTCGCAAAAACGTCGACGGGACGGAGTCTCCGACCACCCAAGAGAAGGGAAATGTAGAGGCCCGAAGGTTTTGACGGTGGGAATGAAAAATCTCCTTAGGAGGGAGTGAAAGTGAGTTAGGGTTGAGAGGAGAAGAAGTGAGGAGAGAGAATGACGCTCAGCCCCAAGCCAGGAACAAAAACTGACAGCCGGCTGGAACCTCCAGATTGGGGAGCCGGAGCTTCCGGCCCGGTTTTTAAACTGGGAAGAAAGGGTCAGAGCCTTCGAGCTAGCGGCTGGAGTCTCCGACTAGAAATTTCTGGAAGGGGGAAAACAAGGTCATTTTAGCACAAAGGAAGTGGACATAATTCTCCGTTGACCCACATGTGACTATCAGTAATCAATTAGTACATAACAATGGTCACAATACAAATCAACAATGAAAAGAACCAAATTTTGGCAATAAAAACTAGCACACAAGAATTTTCACAAATATTTTTTTAAAAAATAAGTTTTTAAGATATAAGGGGAATGTTGGAGCTCCGTTCATGGTGTTAAGACTATTTTGTACACTAGAAGAGGCCTTAAAGACACAGTAGCTCAATTTGATTTACATTCTTATGATTCATACTTTACTATTGATTAATCAAGCACTTAGTCATGCAATGTTTCGAGAATCTAGGATATTGAGCTCACTCCTAAGCTCACAAAACCTCTTCTCATATAAGGGCTTGGTGAAGATATTAGCAAGTTGGTGCTCAGTTCTCACATGGGTAATGGCGACATCTCCTTTGGCTTCGTGGTCTCTCAAGAAGTGATGTCTTATGTCAATATGTTTGGTTTTTGAGTATTGGACAGGATTGTTGGCTATTTTGATGGCACACTCATTTTCACAAAGGAGTGGAATTTTGGTCATTGTGTAGCCATAGTCTTGGAGGGTTTGTTTCATCCAAATGAGTTGAGCACAACACGAGCCGGCAGCTATGTATTCCGCCTCGGCGGTGGATAGGGCAATGGCGTTTTACTTCTTGATGGCCCAAAAAACTAGAAACCATCCAAGAAATTGATAAGTCCCTGTTTTGCTCTTGCGGTTAACCTTACACCTGGCATAATTAGAATCAAAATATCCAATTAGCTCAAAATCACAACCCATAGGATACCATAGGCCGAAATTAGGAGTGTCACCAAGTATCTTAGGATTCTCTTAACGGTAACAAGATGACATTCTTTAGGTGCTGCTTGAAAGCGAGCACACATGCACACACAAAACACAATATCCGGTCTAGATGCACAAAGGTAAAGAAGAGATCCAATCATGGAGCGATATACCTTTTAATCCACCGGTTTGCCGTTGTTGTCGAGGTCGAGATGCACATTTGTTGGCATTGGAGTCTTGATGGGTTTGGCTCCCTCCATCTGGAACTTCTTAGAGATGTTCTTGAGATACTTCGATTGCGAGATGAAGGTTTCCTTTTGTTGCTTGACTTAAAGCCCGAGAAAGAAGGTGAGCTCCCCCATCATCGACATCTTGAACCTTCTAGTCATAATCTTGCTAAACTCTTCACTAAAAGAAGAATTAGTGGAACCAAATATTATGTTATCAATATAAATTTAGCACACAAATAGATCATTCTTGAATTTTTTAGTGAAGAGAGTAGTGTCGGTTTTGCCTATTTCAAAGCCATTTTTGAGAAGGAAGTCACGAAGGCATTCATACCAAGATCTAGAGGCTTGCTCGAGCTCGTACAGTACCTTGTGAAGCTTGTATACGTGATTAAGATATTTGGGATCTTCAATCCCGGGCGGTTGCTCAACATACACCAACTCGGTGATCGGTCCATTTAGAAAGGCGCTCTTGATATCCATTTGATAAAGCTTGAAATCATGGTTAGCGGCATAGGCTAATAAGATTCGAACGGATTCAAGGTAAGCAACCGGCACAAATGTTTCACCAAAATTGAGACTCTCGACTTGGGTGAACCCTTGAGCCACTAACCATGCTTTGTTGTGAGTAACCAGCTCCATTTTCGTCTTCCTTGTTGCGGAAGACCCATTTGGTGCCGATGATGTTTTGATTGGGTCTCTCCACCAATAACCACACTTGATTACGGGTGAAATTGTTCAACTCCTCTTGCATGGCCATCACCCAATTCGGATCATCAAGTGCTTCCTCCACCCTAATTGGCTCCAAAGACGAGACAAAAGAGTAATTCTCATAAAAGTTAGCAACCCGGGAGCGAGTAGTTACCCCTCTTTGAATATCACCAAAAATGTTGTTAACGGGATGATATCTTTGCACAGTATGGTGAATTCTTGGATGGTGCGCGAGGGGACTTGAGCTCGCACGGTGTCTCTTGGCTCACTAGTGCCCTCGGCATCAATCCCATCCACTCATGCTAGATCATCCACTTGATCAATTGTTGTACTTGGAGGCACCACTTGAGTAGAAGGAGTTTGGTCGGTGTTTCTTTGCTCCTCCACCTCTTCTAGTGGCCTCACCTCTCTAATTGCCTTTTTTGTTAATGTCGTGTCCTGTGACTCCTTCACCTAGCATCTCATACTCAACTTGCTCCACTTGTGAGCCGTTAGTTTCATCAAATGTCACGTCTCTTGTGGTTTTAACGATTCCGAAGACTTTGTTGGCGTGAGCATTTGACTCATAACCGAGTAAGAAACCCTCATCCACTTTTGGGGTAAACTTGGGTGAGTGAGGTCTCTTACTCAAAATGAAGTATTTGCAACCAAAGACACGAAAGTAGGAGACATTGGGTTTGTTACCGGTGAGGAGTTAATATGTTGTCTTTTTGAGAAGGTTGTGGAGGTAGAGATGGTTGAGCGGGTGACATGCGGAGTTCACCACCTCCACACAAAAGATGTCTGGGGTCTTGTATTCATCTAGCATAGTTCTTGCCATCTCGACAAGAAACCGGTTTTTCACTCTGCAACTCCATTTTGAGGAGGATCATATGGAGCGAAGAACTCGTTCTTAACCCTCTCGTTATCAAGGAATTCCTACACTTGAGTATTCTTGAACTCACCTCTATTGTCACTCCTAACTTTGTTGATCTTGAGCTCAAACTCATTTTGGACTCGCTTTGCGAATTTCTTAAATATTCCTTGAGTTTCACTTTTATCTTGCAAAAAAAAAATCCAAGTGAAGCGAGAAAAGTCATCGACAATCACAAGCCCATATTTGTTACTTTCGATGCTTAGATAGGCCACAGTACCAAAGAGATCCATGTGAAGTAGCTCCAACGGCCTTGAAGTGGTCATTATGTTTTTCACGGGGTGTGGACTCCCAACTTGCTTTCCAGCTTGACAAACGCTACCACATGGTCTTTCTCAAATGTGACATTAGATAGCCCGAGTAGGTGTTCCCCCTTTAGAAGATTCAATAAGTTTCTCATCCCCACATGGGCTAGCCTTCGATGCCAAAGCCACCCCATTGAGGACTTTGCAATCAAGAAAGCTTCCGGGTTCACTTTATCTAGATCAAAGTCTACTAGATAAAGATCTCCCTTCAATCTCCCCTTGAATGCAACGAAATTATCATCTCTTCTAAAGACAGTAACATCCTCGTCGGTAAACAAACAATTATAGCCTAATTTGCACAATTGAGACACCGATAGTAAATCGTACCTCAAAGACTTGACGAAAAGGACATTAGAGAGAGATAAATTGTTGGAGATGGCAATTTTACCTAGCCCATTACCTTACCCTTGCCATCATCTCCAAACACAATATTGTCGTCATTTCCTCTATTCTCGTTAAGAGTTGCAAACATACTCCTCTCGCCCGTCATGTGATTGATTCATCCACTGTCAACAACCCAACTCGATCCACCGGTGGAGTATGTCTACAAAAGGAATCAAACTTGGGATTTAGGTACCCAAATTTGTCTAAGTTTGGGTCCTTGAGCATTAGTCACAAGCGCCTTGGGTACCCACACACAAGTCCTGTACTCCTCATAGCAATCACCAATGAAATAAGTAATCACTTTACCATAGTGATCCTCGGTGATCTCATATGAGTCATAGTACAGTTTTTCTGGTCAGCGCCTCCTACCATTTGGGTCGGAGCCTCCTACCAGCTCTCTTTGTTTGTCTGGGTAGGCTGGTCAAAACCTCCGGACCTTATGGTCAGAGCCTCCGGCCCCTAGGCCGACCGAGGGTGTTTTTACCTCCTTGGTTTGTGTTGAATTCTCTTTTTTCACGAACTTCAGGCATTGCTTCCCATTCACCATTGTTCTTCGGGATGGAGTGCTTTCATGAGGAGAAAAGCCAAAACCATAGCCGTTCTTGTTGATGCGGGTGGTAATAGTTTTGTAGAGAGCATCCTTGGATTAGTAAGTCTTCAAACATCCAAAAATCACCAAGGTACCCAATCGTTCATTCTCCTTTTTGAGATCTTCCAAAGCTTCAAAGTTAGTAGCATAGGTATTCAAATCATAATTATAACACTTAGCACAACCGTTGCTTGTGGAGGCATTAGAGGTCTTAGTGTCCTCATTGGAGATGGAGGTGCTATTCAAAGAGTGTCAAATTGCACTTCAGGAGCCTTGTGATTTTGGTCTAATTTTACAAAGTTTTCTTGAAGTGTTTTATTCACTCCCTTTAGGTTGGCAATCGAGTTATTGACCAAGGAGAGCTCTTTGGTCAATGCCTCAACCCTTTCCTTCTCCTTAGCCAATGTCTCCTCTAGAGCAAGGTTTGTCTCCTTCTCAAGGATGAGCAAGTCCTCTTGCCTTTCAAAAGACTTTTCTTTTACCTCCAATGCATTCACAAGCTTTGCCAATTGCAACATGGCAGGCTTGCTAAAGCCCTTGAACATACCATCCACATCATTCTTACTTTCATCATCACTAGGATCATCGTCACCAATTTGAGGAGATTTAGATGGGGAGGTTAACTTTCGCCCTTGTGCCATAAGGCAAGTGGGCTCATAGTAGTCGTTGCCGCTCAAGTTGTCAAAGAGACGCTATTCGAACGCAGACGAAGACTTGATGGCAATTATGACAACCCCTCATTCATCGCCTTGTTACTTGTCGTCGTCCTTATCGTTAGAGAACTACTCCTCTCCAATATGAGCACGCCCGGTCTTCTTCTTGGTCACTTTGAACTTGGCGCCCTTGTTCTAGAGCTTGGGGCAATCAGCGATGAAGTAGTCGTACTTCTTGCATTCATAGCATGCCCGCTTGGATTAACTCCTTCCTTTGTCATCGTCCTTCTTGTCATTGCCAAAGCTGTCTCGATGAAGAAAATGCTTGAACTTCCTCGCCATAAGAGCGAAATCTTCATCTTTACTCTCGGAATCGCTTGAGGCTTGCTCCTTCTTGGGCTTAAAAGCAACTTCCTTGTTCTTGGTGATTGCGGCATTCTTGGCGAGTTGCTTGACCTCCTTGGCTTTCTCTTCAAGGAGCTCATGTGAGATGATCCTCGAGAGCACATCACTTGGAGTGAGTCTCTTGAAATTCTTCATCTCCTAGATGAGGGTCACCAAAGTTGGATTCCTTGGGGCGATCGCGCGGAGAAGTCTCTTAATGACCACATGATCGGTCACATCTTCACCACCAAGACCACGGATCTTGTTAACAATGACCATTATGTGATCAAACATCTCTTGCGGCGTCTCGTCATCCTTCATCACAAACCGCCCCAGTTGCCCTTCAAGCAACTCGATCTTCGACTCTTGTACGCCGAGGATCCTTCATGCACCAATTGAAGCGTGTACCAAATCTCCTTAGCCTCCTCAAGTTGGTCCACCTTGTTGAACTCCTCAGGGCTTAAGGAGTTGAGAATGATGCTTGCGGCTTGAGCGTTGCGGTGGACGAGAGTCTCTTGAGCCGGTGTAGGTTTCTCTCCTTCCTCCGGCTCATCTGTCACACCTATGCACACAATTTTCCACACACCTAGATGTAACGAGATTATATGTAATTTCATCTTGTGCTTCCACGCGCTATAGAATGTCCCGTCAAAATGGGGAGAATGTCCGGAAGGCACGAAAATGAATTGCTGAGGAGGGATAAACGTGTTGTAATCAAGGTCAAAAGCCGCTCCCTTTCTTCCTCTCGACTTGCTAGTCGAGCTATCTCCGCCTTCTTGAACTTCCGTAGAATTAACCACCTTTTCAATTGACATCTTCGGATCAACTCCAACGGTTAAGCTTCTTAGGAGTTCAGGCTTTGATACCAATTGAAAGCCCGTTGATACGCCTAGGGGGGGTGAATAGGTGTTCCTGAAAAAATCTTGAAAAACAGCAGTAAAATTCTGGTAGAAACTTCCGACCCAAATGGTAGGAAGCTCCGACCGGCTCTCTCAGGCTGGCCGGAGGCTCTGACCTAGAACGCCGGAGGTTCCAACCCTGTGGTTCTAACTCTACCAAGACACTTCAATAAGGGATAAATTGATAGAAATCAAGTCTATTGCAAACAATAAGGTAGGTGATAGATGCAGGCAAGTGCAGAGACAAAATAACACAATAACGAGCAAGCACAAGGAAGACACAAAGATTTTTTTTCCCGAAGTTCGTATCACAAAGATGCTACGTCTCTGTTGAGTAGCTCCGGATAGCCGAGTCTTGATTGACCCCTTGCCTTACCAAGCGACCACGAAGATCAGCTTGGTATCCACTACGAATTTACTTCTTTTCCTTGCGGATGCGAGGTTAACCTTCACAAACTCTTCCCGGGATAATCCACAACTTGAGGAAGCTCGCGAACAACGCCTAACCATCTAGGAGATTTCACTCCAAGAGAAATAAGCTCCAAGCAGTTGATCCTCGTCCATCCTCAAGTGCACAAGATCCTCCTAGCCTTCTCTCAAGAAAATTCACTCAATTTCCCACTAGTTCCATACAAGAATCACAAAAGTGGCACTAGAAATAGTTGGGAGAGCTCAAAGGACCTTAGGAGACGCTAGGAGACAGTGGAATAGAAGTGGAATCGCCAAGCAATGGCTAGAAACAAAGTTTGGGCTTTATAGGCATTAGCATATGTCACTTAGCCGTTACTCACAGATTTGGCCAGGAGGTTCCGACCCCAAGGGTAAGAACTTCCGGTCAACACTTAGCTGCTGGCTAAAAGGATTGGTCGAAACCTCCAACCCTAGGGGTAGGAACCTCTGACCTTGACACTAAAACTGCCCTAACCCAAGTGTAAGTGTTGTGCCAAAGTGATATACTCTCAGCTATTTGGATCTTAAGCACTTGAATAGTCTTGGAACACTGTTTGTAGCCCCTCTTGATGGTACGGCTTTTTTACGACTCAAAAGAAATTTCAAAAGAAATTAAAATAAATTCCAAGTCGCTTCGCCGCTTTGCGTCATGTTTTTGTGGGGGTCTCCATGCACCACACCAAGCAACCTGAGACTAATCTCTGCACATTCCTAGATAAACTCATTAGTCGCTTAACCGTTTTGTCATTAATCCATCAAAACCCACTTAGGGGCTAGATGCACTTTCACACATGATTGATATTACACCTTAGAAATTTTATTTTGATGGTTCTTCTTGCAAAGGAGGACAAGGGATAGGTGTGGTGTTGATTTTGCCTAATGGTGCTATTTTTGAAACATCGGTTCATTTAGAATATCATTGTACTAACAATCAAGCCGAATGCGATGCTTTGTTATTCGGTTTACAAGTGATGAAAGCTATTAGGGTTAAACATGGAATATCCTTTGGTGATTCGCAATTAGTGGTGCAACATGTTATCGGTGTATATCAATACTTTGATGGATCAGTAAATAGATATCTAGAGCAATGTTTGGACATTATCGCCAATTTTGATGATTTCATCATTAGACATATTTTTAGAGATGAAAATTCAAGAACTAATGACTTGGCACAACAAGCATCTAGTTATCATATTGAAAGAGGCTTATTTCTTGTTCTGGAAAAGCCGATGCTTGGTTGTGAAAGTTTGGGCGAAATTGGCGAGTTCACAAACCTGGAGTGGTCTGACCAGCGTTTAATGGCCGGTCCGACCGGGGATCAACAGCGGTCCGACCGGACCTCAGTAGGAAGCTGGGGGGCACGATTGTATACGTGCTTTAGAAGCTGAATTAAGTCCTAATTCGGTTGTTTGTGCTATTGATCATACTGGTGATTGGAGAATCCCTTTGATCGAGTATTTGAAAAATCTTTGTAGCAAAGTTGATCAAAAACTTCGACGACAACCTTTTAAGTATACTTTGCTTGACGATGTGTTATATTGCCGAAATGTAGACGGGATACTATTGAACTACTTAGATGATGATCAATCTAAAATTGTAATAGAAGAAGTTCACAAGGAGATTTGTGGAACTCATCACTCGGCCCACAAGATGAATTGGCTATTAAGGAGAGCCAGTTTCTATTGGTCGAAGATGATTGATGATTGTTTCAAATACTATAAAGGACATGAATTTTACCAAAGGTCCGACAATGTTCAATTGGCACCCACTGTCGTGTTGAATCCAATTATTAAACCATGGATGTTCCGAGATTGGGCTCTAGATTTTGTTGGACAAGTACACCCTTCTTCTTTAAAAGGGCATCGGTTCGTGTTGGTAGCAATGGATTACTTCACAAAGTGTGCCAAGGCCGTGCCTCTCAAGAATATGACGCATAAGAAAGTAAATGATTTTATCTTGAAGCACATTATGCATAGATTCGGTATTTCTCAAACTCTAACCACAGATCAACGATCTTTTATGTTTAAGGAGGTGAAATATTTTGCTGAATCTTATGGTATTAAATTGTTAAATTCTTCTGCTTACTACGCTCAGGCTAATGGTCTAGCCGAGTCGAGTAATAAGATTTTGTTAAAACTAGTCAAGAAAAAGATTGAGGAATACCCTAAAAGGTGGCAGGAGGTGCTTTCCGAGGCGTTATGGGCATATAGGATATCTAGACATGGTGCCACCAAGGTGACTCTGGTGAACTAGTTTATGGATAAGAAACCGTTTTACCAGTTGAGGTAAATCTTGGCTCTCTAAGGTTAGTCAAATAAGATGATTTATCGGTCAATGACTACAAAGCATTGATGATGGATAATCTCGATGAAGTGACCGATAAACGCTTGATGGTTTTGGTAGCAATTGAAAGGGATAAAAGAATAGTAGCCAAAGCCTATAACAAGAGAGTTCAAGCAAAATCAATTCAGATCGGAGACTTAGTGTGGAAAACAATTTTGCCATTGGGTTCCAAAAGCAAGGAATTCGATATATGGTCACCTAGTTGGGAAGGTCCTTACCGGATAATCGAAATCGTTCATGGGAATGCATATCTTGTTGAGATATTGCAAGGAGAACGATTTCAAAGAGCGATTAACTGGAAATATCTCAAGAAATACTTCTTAAGTGTTTGGCAAGAATCTTAGGAGGTTTAAATGGTCGATAATGGTTTATCACCCTAAGACCCATGTTTTCGTGCTTTTTGGCTCTCAAGTTTGCCAAAAAGGCAAGGGGCCTATGTTGACACCCAAATTTGGCACTATGGGAAAATATATAGAAAAAGAAGCCAAATTTGGAAAAGGCCCGAGTCTTCTTCAAAAGGCCGATCGGACTGCCCTTAGGGGACTGGTCGGACCGGCGATAAGACAGGCATAAGCCCGATGGTCAGACCGACAGCTGAAACACCCCTGCCCTGGCACCAGCTACAGTGACACCAGAGATGGTGTTCCGCAGGAGATTGGCATGAACCAACTTCCACGGAACTGCGTTGCCGGTACCAGTCCCAGGAAACCTTGCTGGTACACGCGGTCAACCGAGATGTATCATAGCAGCTAAATAAAATATTTATATAGATTATACCTTTATAAGTTGCGACTTCAGGCAAGCCCTGAGCAGCAACCTACAAATAGAACAGTAGCAGCGGAACGACAGCGCAGCGAGAACCCAATCCACAAATAACGGCTTAGAATTAGGAAAGAAACCCTAATCTTCACTTCAACTTCACTCTTCCTGAAGCGGAAAAAAGATAATGGATTGAGTACATGCGTACTCAGCAAGTCACGGGAATTGTGAGTTATGCAGGCCATCGAGGAATGCTGTGGTTTCTTTTGCAAACATTTTATTTTAACACATTTTCCAAAACCTAGATGTGGGTTGATCCAGTTGTAACTGGAAAGAGGCTCTCGCTTCGATCCTGTCCACGAATTGCTTTGCAATAACTCAAGCGGACGAATAAATTTTTAATTGATTCAGTGGGTCTGCCCTCAAGCAGCTCCACTGTATTTTCATTTATTACTTTATTTTCACTTTCGTCCTCTCCAGGATATAATCTTATTTTTCCTCTATTATTTTTCTTTCACTTTCGTCCTTTCCAGGACATCATTCATCTCAACTTCGGTTCCCAGAGCCATTATATCTCCATCTCAACACATACTGCTTCCATTCGGGAAGCCTAACAATGATGCCATCTAACATCCCGATCCACACAGGACCGTTTCAGACCACGTACTGGTCGTCCATCAGTCGACCTGGCCAATTCTGGTAACAATTCCTAAATCCATAAACCACTTTTACAAACATTTGCAACCAAAACTATGCTAGAGGAATCACTTCACATCGCCCTTGACCATGGGCACGGCTGTTCGAACAGTTCGATACTCTGCAGAGGTGTACGCTTTTCCCACATGACGCGAGCTTACTTCCCTCACTCGTCAGTGGGACAAGGTTCGCAACAAGGCCTTTCAAAAGCCATCCCAGGGAACCTCATGCCCGATAGATGGGCCAAACTCAGTCAAGCATTCGGCTTACAAATAATCCCCAAACTCCTAGACCAAGTAATGGGCAAGCTTCCCTTCCTTGCTCTACTCAGAAACCCGAAGATACCCCCAAACACCTTATCCCGGCGTTCCACATCTACTGGCATGCGAGGTAACCCTGTTTTGGCTGAATACTTAGCAGGGGCGTCCCATACAGCCCGTGTGGTCGCAGTGTATTATGGTTAGTGCAATTCCCCAAGGAATCGGTCCTTATATACGAATACAAAGCATCCCAGTCCAGGCGATCACTTTGCATCATGAGGTTTTCGCAAACAATGCTTATTTCGCAAGCTTATCGACACCGCGTGTCGGGTTGAAAGGTTTCATAAACCCAGGTTTTTCCATTGCGACAGCACATGTGATTTAAGTGGAACCGTCGATACCCATGCTCGTAGAGCACGGATGCTGAGGTAACACAGAGGTGGAGCGATAAGGAATAGGGTTTTTCAAGCCTATGGGTTATTGCAACTACTAGGTAGGTCTGTCGGTTCGTCGCGCGAACCGAGGCTAAATCCAATTTAACGTGCGCACTAAAATGTAGTTTGGCAAACAAAAATATTTTATAACTAGGAGCAATATTGTTTCAAAGGAGTGACTTGCCTCAGACTTCGTCTTCAAAATCTGCAAATTCCAACGTCTGAAGCAATATCCATCATCGTCGACTACGCGCAACGAAAGTAAACACATAAAAACCCTAGAAACAAAATACTATTATTAATAGAAAATAGTGTCATGAGGTAGATCTCAATTTTAGAAAAATTTTGAGACTTGAACGGGTCAATCAGAGTTACGGTTGAAAAGATATGAATTTTTGAAGATTAATTGATTTTCTGAAATTAAAAAGGATCAACTGAATTTTGGAAAAGTAATATTCCTAGGAATATTCTTGGCTGACAGGTGGGCCCTATGTCAGAGAGAGGGAGAGGGGCTGAGAGGTGTAGGGCCCATATGGCAGAGAGAGAGGAAGAGAGAATGACAGGGAGGGCCCACATGTCATTAGCTTGAATTTGAAATAGGGAGTAGATATTATTTGCTGTGAGGGCCCACATGTCAGTGGAAAGGTGGATCCACATGTCATTAGAGAGAGAAAGGGATGGGTCCCACCTGTAATTGTGTTCTTTTTAATTTTTTAAAAAAGGGTTTAATTGGTTGGGCCTACATGTCATAGGTAGTGAGATAGGTGAGCTAGGCCACATGCCAGTGTCATCGAGAGGAGATGGCCGGGCCCACCTTGTAAGCCGGACAGCTCGGAAAGGAAGCGGGGCCACCCAGTCAGAGGAAGAAAGAGAGAGGGCGAGAGAGAGAGGCCTGGGGGGTGGGAATCGACGGCCGAGCCGTCTCGGCGAACGGCGGCTCACCGGAGGGAGCTGTGGGCGGCGGCGGGGAGCGGAGGTAACGGGGAGAACGATAAGCGGCTCGGATTGGGGACCCTGGGCGCCGGAGGTGGCCGGCGGCACGCGGCACAGAGCAGAGGGAAGAGGAGAGATGGCATGCAGCGGCGGCGGGACTACGGACGCCGGCGGCGGGATGGGTCAACGGCGGCGGAGCGCGGCTGTGGGGATTTTTGGGTTCGGGTGGCGCTGAGGAGAAGAGAGGTGAAGGAAGGAGATGGGGTGCTCACCGAGAGGACAAAAGCGGCGGCGGGCGGCGGTGCTCGAGCTCAGGCCGAGCTCGGTCTGGCGCGACGACGAGGGGGAGGACGACACAGCCACGGTGGGAAGGAAGAAAGGGAGGGCGGCAGCGGCTTTATAGGCGCGCGTGGCCGCTAAAGGACGAGGGAGAGAGGCGATGCACGCGGTTCGAAGCACAGCCATGGTGGTGGCGCGAGGCTCGGGATGGCGGGCAGCTACGCCGTCCGAGGAGGCTCGGATTGCGCGTGGCGCAGCGTGCAGGGATGGCGGTGAGGTCGAGGAAGCCTCGGGGTAGCGGCGATTGACCGGCATCGACGCGACGGGACGATGGCGGCGCCGTGGCTTCACGTGGGCACGGGGTCGAACAGGCTATGGGCGAGCGAGAGGGAGGCCCGAGGAAGACGACGGCCACGCGGCGTGCGGGGGGCGGGCGCGTGGCTACGTGGGCCCCGGTTGTCGGCCGTAAGCGGTGTGGTACAGGCGACCGCGTGCGGTGCACGGCTGCCAAACGGGGCCCGCTGTCAGTGCGTGCTGGTGAGGTGCGGCGGTGGGGCCCGGTTGGCAGCGTATGCGGGTGAGGGGAGGCCGAGGGGAGGTGCGGGCCAGGAGAGAGAGAAGGGCCCACTATGAACAGTAGAATTTCTTATTTTTCTTAGGATTTTCAGAGAGAGGTTTAGGGAGTTTTGGATGGGTATTTAATTTTCAAATTTTGATTTTTGAGTTTTCAAAATGCTAGGAATTTAATACAAAGGCTTCCACGCTTGAGATACATATATATACATATGTTTGTGTATATATATATATATATATATATATATATATATATGTGTGTGTGTGTGTTTTTTAGGGGTTTGAATTCAAGGAAGAGAGTATTGAGGGACTTCAAAGGAGGATTCGGATTTCCAAAATTTGAAAATGGAACCTTGGATTTGAGAAGAACCGAATACTTGATTTTTCCTGGAAAATAAGGAAAATTTACTGGAGAGTTTTTGGAAGGGGAATTCGAATTTGAGTTTCAAATTTTGGTTCGGGATTTTTGGTCGGGGATTTAATTGAGATCTCGGCATTTTAGTCCTTAGATCACATACAAAGACTCAAACTTTTGAAATCAGGGTTTTATTAAAATAGGTTTTTAACAGCCCGAAAAATCGAGGCATTACAACAGCCCGAGCCGGAGTGCAATTATGACAGCTCTCGTGTTTCCTTCGGTGTGCATAAGATTTGATGAGTCTTAATTGGTCTATAACCTAAATAGAATGTGAAAAAGACTGAAGGAACATAAGTCCAATTCCTTTATAAGGGTTATGGCTAGTTCAATTGACAAGACACAATCAACCAACAACACAACACCAATTTAGTCAATTGAATTGTTCGTTCAGCTTTACACATACCTTTTGCATAGTTTGTGGCCTAGTTACTACATCTTTGTCAATTTGTGCTGTAAATCGTTCATCTTCGTTACGACATTGCGAGTTACCTCTTTGTAGGTTTGTTTCGTAAACCTTTCGTTCTGCCCACAAGACGGGTGTCTATCTCAATCCATCGGAATCGACTCTGCTAACCGGTTTTGATTGCAAAACCTACCTTGATCTAGATTGAGGTGGTTAGCAACTTCCTATGCCATAAAGCTTTTGGTGGTTCTCGTCGTGTGACTGAAAAATACATCAACAATATGCCATCATCATTGTCTTCATCACTGGATTCAGATTCATCATCTGACCTTGGAATATCACTAATATCCGGATCAGGTGGTATTGTGCTTGTCCCACTGCCACTCCCATTCTCAGGCTGACCTTGATAAATCACCAACTGCATCTGACTCTCATTGCAAGAAGGATCCATATTCCCCTGGGTTTCATTTTGAGTTCTCTTCTTTGCAGCAGCTCTTTCCCAAAAAAAACCTTCAAATCAACAGCAGAACTATTCTTCCTCTCCATGTTTCAGACCTACAAATTCACCAATATGGTATTAAGGTGTCTAAATTACTAACCAATTGCAACTTGTAAGCCGCCCTAACTCTAACCTCCTTCAAATCAACCGCTACACATAAAGTCATGAAGTCAGGAAGAGAAGAACAAACCTGTGCTGTATGTAGTGCAGGCCACAGGGACGAGGCCACGAGCCACGATGGGGCTGTCGGGCTAAGGCTTGAGGGGCGCCGCCTAAGGGAGGGCCGAGGGGCACCGCCGGCGCGCCGCGCCACAAGGCCGCGCACGCCGAGCACCGGCTACCGGCACCGCCGCGCCGTGCTGCCGCAGCCCGCAGGGCTCTCAACCTCCTCCCGACTCCCGTGCAGATGCTCGCTCCTTAGATCGGTGCCCGACGTGGCGCCGCCGAGGCCGTAGGGTTGCGGCGCGACGGCGTTGCCGCGTGCCCACATTGGGGATTTTTGAGAAGAGTGGGACTGCCGAATGAGCTGCTGTGAGAGACAGGAGGAGTGCGTGACGCCGTAAGAAATGGGCGATGAGAGGAGGGAGGAGGGTTGGAGGGAGCCAGGCCCAGCCCAGGAAGGCAGGAAGAGGGTTTATTCACTTCTTGGATTGAAATGGGGCCTTTTTTTTTGTTTTTTTCATACACATACGTATTACATATTGTATATACTTATTTTTTATCAAAAATCTTATGTATACATCTGAATACCCCATGAATTTAAGTGGGTTCTCTCCTCCGCTCACATTAACACGAGCACACTTATCCTATGTACGCACACGCATACCCTATACCTATGTGCATCTCTAAAATACTGGACCGGCATATCTTGAGATTAACGAAGACATCATGATTGTTGATAGATATATCGTGTATCACTAAAATAATAATTAGCCATAAATACATGTACATATGAAAGGGTGAATTCGCAATCAGCACTCTCGCTGACGTCCAAGGGCAATAACGCCATGCACTGAATTTTCCATGTGTGAAGAAGCCCTGACAAAGACGACACACCTAATCATCATTGAGCCACACCGACCACAACCGTTCGATCCGTCAAGGACGACTCTCTCGCCGGCGGCGTGCCTCCGGAGCCCGGCCAAGTTCGCGGCCGGTGGCCTGGTGATGGAAATCGCGTGGCTAGAGCGCCGTTCTGCGCGCTCGTCCGCCCGCATTTCGGCCCATGTTTAATGCTTGTGTTCATCGATCTCCTCTTGACTCAACTGATATACCAACTTTTTTTTCTTGCTATCCAAATTTAAACTCGGCGCTGCGCTAAAACCGTTAAAAATTCGGATGTACAATAAATTCTAGGGATCGTTTATCAATCAAACATTTTTTAAAAAATAAATTTATCGAACGATTTTTTCTGTATCTAAAAACCAAGATACAAACCGTTAGACGCAGTTACATATATTTATGACTACAACTAAAGTTGTATAAATTAATAATGGTAAGTACAACAAGTTGAAAATATAACTACAATAAGTTAAAAGTACAACTTGAAACTCATTTCCCCATCTCGAATTTTAAAGTTCTATCTAATAGCCAACATTATTATTTAACAGAATCTAAAAAATCAAAGATTTGATCAATAGCAAATCTATAAATTCTATCTCTACTTTTTAATAATTAACATAGTTGATTTTTGAATATGTTTGACTATTCATTTATTAAAAATTTTATATAAAAATAAAAAATATAAGTAATACATGAAGTATATTTCATGATAAATAATTTTTTAAAATAAAATGAATACGGTAAAAATTAATAAGATCACAGATTTGCTATTGATCAAACGTTTGATTTTTTTATTCTGTCAAACAATAACGCTGGCTATTAAATAGAACTTTGAGATTTGGGATTGGGGAAGTAATTGTAGTTGTGCTTTCAACTTATTGTAGTTGTTGTTTTCGATTTATATAACTTTAATTATAAATTTATATAACTTAGTTATAAATATATACAACTACATCTAATAGTTTATATCTTAGTATTTAGATATAGAAAAAATTATTTAATAATTAATTTTTTTAAAATATTTAACCAATAGACATTCCCATAAGATCAAGCGTTAAAAAAGTACTTCCTTTGCCTGTCGCGTTGTGTCGCGAACGCTAGTTTCAGTCGATCTCATGACGGTACCGAATAGACAATACCACACCGAGCAAGCAGCCACCACACCTAACACACAAGACAATCGGTATATTTCCTCCCTGAAAAGCTAAAACCCATCCAGATTCATTGAATCCAAATAGCCAACCTACTCCTAACCAAAAGTCGAAACTGCCCCTCCTAATCATGGGTATCGTCTTCTTGAGATATCAAACCCAAGCCACCCGCTGACACAGTACGCTATCTACTACTACTCGCCACCAGTGCACACCAGCTACTGATCGAGCTACCAGATCATCTCGCCATGGGAGGCCTCTCCATGGGCCAGGCCTTCGTGCAGGCCCCCGAGCACCGTCCCAAGGCGTCCGTCATCGAGGCCGACGGCATCCCGGTCATCGACCTCTCCCCTCTCTCCGCCGGCCCCTCCGACGAGGCCGCCGTGGACGCGCTCGCGGACGAGGTCGGGAGGGCGAGCCGGGACTGGGGCTTCTTCGTGGTGGTGCGCCACGGCGTGCCGGCGGAGGCGGTGGAGCGGATGACGGAGGCGCAGAGGGCGTTCTTCGCGCTGCCGCCGGAGCGGAAGGCGGCCGTGGCGCGGAGCGAGGCGTCGCCGTTGGGGTACTACGAGTCCGAGCACACCAAGAACGTCAGGGACTGGAAGGAGGTGTTCGACCTCGTCCCACACGAGACCCCGCCGCCGTCAGCCGTGGCCGACGGCGAGCTGGTGTTCGAGAACAAGTGGCCCGACGACTTGCCAGCGTTCAGGTCATCGATCGTCTTCATCCTCGCATCAATTCAATTCTTTGCAAATTGTGTCCGTGACCTGATGGAAATTCTTGAACAGAGAGGCACTGGAGGAGTACGGCGAAGCAGTGGAGGACCTGGCGTTCAAGCTGCTGGAGCTGATCGCCCGGAGCCTCGGCCTGAAACCTGACCGCCTCCATGGCTTCTTCAAGGCCCAGACCACCTTCATCCGGCTCAACCACTACCCTCCCTGCCCGAGCCCCGACCTCGCCCTCGGCGTCGGCCGCCACAAGGACGCTGGCGCGCTCACCGTCCTCTACCAGGACGACGTCGGCGGCCTCGACGTCCGCAGGCGATCCGACGGCGAGTGGGTGCGTGTCAGGCCCGTACCTGATTCCTTCATCGTCAACGTCGGCGACATCATCCAGGTACGACTTTGAATTTGACATTTTTTTTCTCATCTCCATGATAATTTTCATTTGCACTCGATGGATTTTAGCTGAACATCTTGAGTGTGTGCACGTAAAAGGTGTGGAGCAATGATAGGTACGAGAGCGCGGAGCACCGGGTGTCGGTGAACGTGGAGAAGGAGAGGTTCTCCATCCCCTTCTTCTTCAACCCGGCGAGCTACACCATGGTGGAGCCATTGGAGGAGCTCGTGAGCGACGAGAGCCCGTCCAGGTACAACCCCTACAGCTGGGCCGACTTCTTCAGCACCAGGAAGAACAGCAACTTCAAGAAGCTCGACGTGGAGAACGTCCAGATCGCGCATTTCAGGAAGATCTAGCGCGCCTATTTACTGCTAGCAGTCAGTAAATTAAGATGATGAGGCGTGATCGTAGCCTTTCCATGCATGTTCAGAAACCATGTCAGCATTTGTGAAATAAATAATGTGTTTGTCGTGTAAGCAATATGATGGCTTCTCTATCTGCCGGTGATGGTTAGGTGATACTACAGAACAGGGTTTGTGAGTTCGTTTTAGCTCTTGTCGATTGCCGTGCAGTTGGGAACCCTCCACAAAAAAATGTTCAATTGAGTTTTTAAAATTCAAGCACTTGAAGAGCACCGCTCCGCCCGCGCAGATGTTGACGACGACTTTCACTGAGCCAACGATGAGTGTTGAGTTCTTCGAATGCGTTACTGTTGCAGTGTTTCAATTGATAGCGCGATCTGTGCAAAGCTGGATAGCACCACGCGCAACTGGCCGTCGTCGATTACTTCACCGAGTGTCGCCTGCAGCTGATTTAGTTCGTTAAGATAGAGCAAAATCCTCCACCGTCTTACAGTCTTTGAACTCGATACTCTTGTACTCCCCCCCCCCGAGTTACTCCCTCGATAGTCTTTATGATCGATAGTCTTGTACTCCCTCAAGTATCGGCGAGCCTCGCTTCATACTCCTGCAACATGTTTATCTCATGTGCCATGTACGCATGTACAAAGTGTGGCAAGAGTATGGAGAGAAGCAGTGCACTCGAGTCGTTTTGTCTTATACTTCCTTTGATCATAAATATTTAACATTTATAACAAGATTTGGTTAATTTTTTAGAATTTGACCATCAATAATTTCTTAAATGCTTAGTTTAAAAAAAATGCTATGTGCGTAGATTAACTTAAAAAGTACTATCATAGCATCATAAAGTTATTAGATTTTATAAATATATTTTAATATAAAATTAGTGGCTAAAGTTTCAAAAATCTGAATAAATCTTGTCCGAATACCACATATTTGTGATCAGAGAGAATATATCGTATGAGAAATTCCTTGGGTTGTTCATGTTGATTTTGCATTGGCTGGTGGACTTGCCTGAAGCAAACAAAATTAATACACTCACCTTTTCACCTAGCATTTCAGACTGGCCTCATTCCTTTTAGATTGTAGCTACTACATTTTTGCGGACACGCTTGCTACTACATTATTACGGGCATGCTTCCCAAGCCACGCGCTAATTACAAAGCTTTAATTTGCCGCAAGTCATCGGCTGATCAGCCCAAATTGCACTACGGAATGGGGCCACTAGCTGAAATCCCAAAAATGCAGAAGCGAGAAATGAGTTATTGTAAAAATCATGCCTACTTCTAGCAAATTGTGTGATATTTGTTTATTTACTTTTTTTTTTTTTTTGCTCTAGGGCAACCTAAAATTTTTTGGAATTTTGGAGAGATTTAATAACCTGAAAACCTGCATTTCGAAGGCAGCATGCAAAATGAGGCCAGCATTCTTGCTATCCTTGCGATTTGCTAGCAAAATGTAACAATGCTTGAATGGAAATTTCTTCACTTGAATACCTAGCTATCCCTGAAGTCAAACCACATGCCGGTCAGCGGTCAGCATGTGTATTTGCAGACTTAATAACAGCCACATATATAAGGATGAGCTGGTCTTATCGTCAGCATTTCGTGTTAACAGTTGCAAAATAGGGCCTCATGGTTAAATGTGAAATGTCGCTGGTCGGCGACGTCGGCGAGGAGCAATCGAGGAGGCTCTGCTCATCCGTTCGCCGGGAGAACGGGGAAAGCAAGGTGGTCATCATCTGCAGGACGGCGGAGCAGGCGACGCGCCTGGGCACATCGCTGCGGCCGGTCACACTGGACAGCCTGCGCCGGCCTGAGCTCTGGTACTTCTTTCGAGTCCTCGCGTTCGGCGGCGCCGACCCAGAGGATCGCCCGGAGATGGTAGCCATCGCCGCCGAGATCTTCGTGGGGATCCATCCCTTCGCGCTGCTCGCCGCGTTTCTTCGCGCCGACATGACCTTGTGCTCGTGGCGCCAGATCGCGCGGGTGCTCGGGGAGGCCGGCAGGCTGCAGCTCGGCGGCGCCTATGGCGGCCGCGAGCAATACCGGGAGAAGAAGAACGACTTGTACATCTGCATCCCGTTCATGGGCGGTCCATGCTGCCTCTTCTACGACAGGCGCAAGCTGGCGACGAGCTTGACGCGAGGTCCTGGCGGCGGCGACGATGAGCCACTTCCGACGGTGACGATGCAGGACAGCAGGACCTGCTCACCGGCCGCGTGGTCCCCGGCGTGGACACGCCGCGCTTCGACGTGCTCGTGTGGAGATCTCCCATACCGCCGTACTGCAGCTACGTAAGAATTGAACGTGCGAAATCTACAGAGCTCAGCAGGTGGTGGTGGCGGCGGCGGCTTCTGGAAGGAAGCGACTAGAGAGGAGGCGGCTGGACGGATTTTTGGAGCATGATGACTGGCTCAAGAAGAAGAAGACGGTTGATGAATCCTAATTAGCTATTAGGCCGTTAACTAATCTCCATGTTTTTTTTATTTTGCGACTAATTAGAAGATGTTATTGACACAAAGTAGTTTACTCAGAAATTTCCTGAACACGCGAACCAAAATACATGAGAACTCACTTTGGAGGCCTAGTTCGTACTCTAATGATCAAACCATCGCTGCCTCCATGCATATTCAGAAACCATGTCGCCGTTTGAGAGATAAATAATGTCTGTGTCGTGTAAACAATATGATGGCTTCTCTATCTGCCGGTCGGTGATGATAAGTTGAGTATAATGGAAAAGGGTTTGTGAGATAGGAAGATTGGTCCATGGCAATGGGTTCGTTTTAGTTTTTGTTGGTTGCCGTGACAATAGTTTTCGGAACCCCACAAAATAAGTTCGGAAATTACCAGTTGAGTACTTCAAGTTAATTGGAAGAGACATTTTACGGTCCTTGAGGGGAGCTGGCGGAACAACGCCGACGGCTCAAACCATGGCAGGGCAAGTAAAAACTGAGGAACCAGCTGGTGTAATGGCATGGTCATTACAAAAGCTTCGATACCTATTACAGATGGCAGATTAATCTGATCTAACTGGTGGCCAATATGTACATTAATTATGTACCAAAACCACTGTACCTCAAGCACGATATATATAAATAAAGCCGACCATAGGGATCGATTGATAGTGAAAGAGTGATCAGGCGCGTATCATTGCACACTGTATCGTGAACACAACTTCGAGACCCTTTTGAACACTGAAGGGCGCCAACCAATAAAATGAAGTCAACCTCCAGTGAATCTTGGGTCAGACGACTAGCACCCGTACAACAGCTGATTCTGATCGCACGCCGGAACACGAGGGGATCCTGACAGCAACTCTCGAATCCACGCGATCTCCTTGTCCCAGCTGAATTCTCCCGCCGGCGGCGCTGGCCATGCCATTGCTATGTCACCGCCGCCGCTAATGGAACATGGCTCTGGCGCCGGCCACGGCGAGGATTCGCCGGGCTCGCCCTGGCTCTGCTGGGGACCTACCAAGTCGTCGACTGTTGCGCCCATCGCTAGCGCCATGATCACGTCATGGTCCGGGCGAGGGCCGTCCATTGTCTGCACGAACGTCTGCTCTTCCGGCGCCGGCACAGCGCACTGCTCTTCTTCCTTGACATGGAACTGGCCGGGCGGATGGATGCTGCTGCCCTCGTCGCCGATGACTCCGGTGGGCATCATGTCGGCGTGGTTCATCCAATGCGGCCGCGAGCTTGCCGCTGGAGCCTCCGTCAGATCGTCGGCCGCCTTCCTCTTCGAGCTGGCCGTGCTGGACGCCGTCGTGGTCTGGCGTGCGCGAGGCGACCGGTACAGCTTGCAGAGGACCAGATTGGCGGAGGCATCGATGCCGAACTCCGTCATGCACCACCCAAGCCTGGTCAAGCGGCGGCGAGACTCCCTCTCCCTCACCCCGTAGGACAGCCTGCGCAGGTGCCCGACGCGGTGGCCGTCGGCGTCGAGCACGGCCTTCTCGCCGCCCTCCGGGTGCCAGCAGCCGCACTCCTCCCCATTGGCGCTGCCGACCGCGCGCTGCCGCCTAGTCCCACCGCCGCTGCTCGCGTTCTTCTGTCTGTGAGCCGGGCAGAAGAAGTAGTACACCGCGCCGGTGCCGTCGCCGCGATCAGTGCCCCGGGCGGGGGCGTGCCTGGCGGCGAGCTCGGGCGGGGCGGCGGAGTAGACGTCGGCGTCGTGGATGAAAGGGCACTTGATGGTGTCGTCGGCGATCTTGGGGCGCAGGAACTTGGTGATGAGCTCGTGATACGGTGGGCAGAAGGTGCGGCTAGCCATCGATCTAGTTTGCCGCCCGCGCGCGCGCGCACGTACATACGAACGAAAGTGTCGCAACAATCTGGCGGGAAGCGATCAAGCGTAGGCAATGTGGGGCACGCTTCTCATCCGCTTGTATATCGATCGAGGCGGTGGGTGTAAGTATTTGAATTCAGCTAGGTTATTCGTGTTCATCTCGGACTCGGATTGACTGGTTGATCCCGAGAAGCATGCAAAATTGCAAAAATTAATCGATTCCTTCAGCTTAGTGCAACTAGGGGCCAGTTTGGATCTCGTTAGTTCGTTGGCTCAAACGACGCAATCAAATTTAAATGTCAGAACTTTTCCTGTTGTTCTTTTGTTTTTAAGATTTGGCTTTTGGATAACCAAGATTGACAGTATACAACTTTCACTTCAAATTTTTTTCGTTAGCTTATGTGTCTTCGGCTTATAAGCTGCAGAAAAAAAAAATCCTATAAAGCATACTGGCGCTGGAGGGCTTATAAGTTGCCATATGCTCCCTCCATCTTTTAATATTTTACGCTGTTAACTTTTGAAATCAAGTTTGACCATTTGTCTTATTTAAAAATTTTGTGCAAATATACAAAACTATAACTCATGTTTAAAGTATTTTTAATGATAAAACAAATCACAATAAAATAATTAATAATTACATAATTGTAATATACCAAAATTTCGAATTTTGAAATTTTAACCAAAATAAGCTAATAAAAAGCCCTTGAAAGTAAAATCTTATACTTTCCATACAAAGGAGTAAAATGAGAGGTAGATTTGCTAAAGTAAATCTTAAAAGGGGGAAACGCTAAAACTTTTATAGTTAAAATTTCTAATTTATTTAAAGACACCCTAGGTCACAATATACAATAATAAAAGAATATCAAGCACAGCTCTGGAATCCATAAATCAAATTTCTAAAACCTTTGTAGGTCAAATGGGAATAGAATTAATTCATCCAAATGGGTATAAGAGGTTTTGACCAAATTAAAATACCTTAGGGTTGGTGCATAAAGATTTTAGAGTTAATCTACAAGAAACAGAAAATGTAATATGACTAAATATGTATAGATAAAAGTTTGACATAAAAATATGGAGATAAATAAATTAATTACCATTTCATGTGCAGGCTTTCTTTTGAATTGTTTTTGGAACTTATAGTGCATTTCCATAATATTATGCATATGCATTTGTATAGCCTAAGGAATTTCTAAAAATGATTGGTCAAACATAAAATCATGGAAAAATTCCTGTAATCACTATCCCACATAATTAATCCACTGTAAATTTTACATGATTTTATCACTTCAGTAAGTACTTCAATAAAATCCCTCAAATCAGCTAGACTAGGGAGCTAGCTAAAAATGAATGGGTATACTTCTAAAATTCACCAAATAAAAATAAAGATTAATTAGGCAGTAAAATTCTACCAACAGTTGTGTCAACAATAACCCTACCATCAGTAATTTTTTCTCAATTTAATTCCCAAATAAATCACATAAAATATTAAGAGCAAAGCCCTAGGGACATAAATTACACTGCAGAAAAACTGGATCAATATGCCTACTTTGCAATTTCACCAAAGACAAGCCAGATCACTTCTAACCACGAAATTTGGTCAGCAGATTAAACACATCTTTCTCTACCTCCAATAATTTTCCCATAATTTATGCTCCTCATTAACCTAGTGAAACAATAATACAAAGACTGCATGTTGGACAGCTCACAAGACTTAGTCTCTAGAGGATTCTTCTCTCAATTTCACTTCCATGTGGGACCCACAAGACCCTGGCCCACTTGTAAGCCTCACTACAGCATGGGACAGTGTGTTTTACCCAAACCTCTAGCCATCCCCCTCACTTTCCCTAGGAACTAACTACATGGACCCACTATTTGGTATCTAGACCTAGCCCAAAATATGTGACAAAATATTTCTTGCAAAGTGGGACCCACCCATGCCATTGTAGGAGTGGGCACACCTCAGCATGCACAGCAGACGTGTCCTCTCCTCCGTTCTCCTACTCTCCCTCTGCTCTAGCACACCAGCCCAGCTCAACTCTAGAGGACCTCGACCAATTCACCTCAAAACATGCCAGCCGAGTCTCCTCCTCATCCTCTCCACGTTCCCACCGAGAAAACTCACGGAATCCCCAAGGATCACCGCCGGCAACCTCATCCTCCCTGCTGCCGAGAGTGTTCGACCAAGCTCGAGCTAGCTCTGGTGAGCCCCATCCTCTCCCCTCTGCAGGAACGTGATCACCACCCTTTAATCATTCCATTTTTGTACTCGGCTACCCTAGGATCGCCGGTCAAAGTCGCCGTGCTTCGCTCTCTGCTCTACAGCACCGTCGCCGGGACATCGTCGCCGTTCCGGCCGATCCAGTACGCCGCATACTGAGTCACCGCGCCAACGACATCGCCTCGTCTCTAGAAGCCCGCTAACCGAAGGAATCAAGCCATGGTGCCATGGAGTTCGAGATCAACCACCGTCTTCCCCAACTCCGGCCGAAGACCTTGCCGTCGATTCCACCGTCCTCGATAGGTCCCAGTTCGATTCCTTGCACAGGAGCCATCCCTACGGAGCCTCTAACCTAGTAGACACCATGCCTCATTCACAGGATAACGGGAGCAAGCCGCCGCCGTGGATCCATGAAATTCCGCCACCGCCGGACTGCCTTCACCGTCGCCACCGCCGTCCAAGCCCCGTCAGCCACTGTAAAACCTTCGGTGAGCACCCTAGCAACTTTAGAACACGCATGCATACACTGATTTGCCCTAGGTCGAGCCATATTGCAGATCACCTTGGCATCCTGAGACACTCCGCCGCTCGCGTCGCCACTGCGCATAGCTCCGGTCACCACCGGCGACGAAATGACCACCAATAGGATCGCCATAGTTCCCTCCACCTTTTCTCTGTTGGCCACAGCCCGAGCCGAGCTGCCGTTCGCTGCCGCCGCCACCAGGAAGCTCGCCAGGCGCACGCGCCTCTGCTCTGCCTCGCCGTGCCCGGTCTCTGTCACACCGCCAGGCGGGCCTGACCGGTCAGAGGCTCGGGGGCATCTTAGGAGAAGTTTAAAACTCCCAGGGTTTAAGATGTAAAACCTGTTAGACTGATAAGTGGACCCGAGGACCTAATGGTAAATACCTAAGAACTAGAGAACTCTTAAAGAAAACTATAACTCTCACGTGGCTAGGATTGCGAATTGCATTTCTAGGAACTCCAGGGACCTTTCTGCATAATTACACTCACTGACCGGTGGACCCAGCCAATTTAAAATATGAGGAATTACAAGAAAAGGATAAGAGTATTATTTGTTCAAATGAGAAATGGATAAAATTGTAAAAGCTATAACTAATTCATTTTAACTCCAAATTGGATGAAACAAAGTTTGTTGGAATCACAAAATTACAAACTTTATTATTATAAATTAAAATCTGGAATAATTAATACTTAAGGTGCCTCAAAAATTAGATAAAGTATAAATGTATATAAACACTTTAAAAACCTCAACCACCTCATGTTAACTCCAATCTTGGTAAATCAAAACTTGATAAATTCACAAAATATTGAAGTTTGCTAACATAAACTGAGATTTGGTTAAATTTGTACAAAAAGACACTTTTATAATTTTGGTAATAGGTAAATGCCATAATTAGTGGATAAAGGATGTAATAACTTCTAAAATGCATAGGAAATTCATATTAACTCCAAATAACATGAACCCAAGTTTGTTAACTTCATAATATCTTACCCTATATTTCTGTATAGAGAAGATTAACCAAAAATAATACACAAGATGCCTTTAAAATTTTGTATAATAGATAAATATTTTGTATAGGATATAAAAGGGAGAATAATTTCTAAAAATCATAGAAACTTTATTTTAACTCTAAATGAGTTACACCCAAATGGTAATAAGTTCACAGCACATCCTTTCCTAAATATATAAATTTATATTTCATAGAAACATAGTCCTAAAACACATGTATATTAAATTATATGTATAGATACCGTATATAAGCTTAAAACTTATAAAATTAATATCTCCAAATTGCAAAATAATAAAATAGAACTTCCTTCACTAAAAATCATATAAATTCAGTACCAAACTACTGTGTAAATTTCACACATATTAAAATAACTTCAAATTTTACCTTATATCATATTCGGACGTATTTCCGTATAGAACTTGTAAAATTCATAATAAATTCATCCCAACTCTAAAAATTGTGAAACCAATTTTATTAGTCTTGTAAAATAGTGATGTTTAACCCGGTAGACAAGGTTTTGACAAAACTATCTCCTAAAAATATATCTATAGTTTACCTAAGGAATAAACGGTCTATTCTAATACAAATTTGTAAAATTCATAACTCCCAAACCGTAAATGATAAAATAGAAAGTCCTTCACCTAAATTCACTTTAGATCAGTAGCAACCTATGGTATAAACTTCATGCATATTAGAGCATTTTGGATTTTTGCATTATTTACTATTTATTTGGTTGTACGTTATTTTCTTTCTAGAGAACGAATTCGATATCGGTGAAGAAGTGAGATAGTTGGTATCCGAGTATTCAAGAGTAAGGTAAGTATTTTCCCCTCCTCCTTGAATAAATTGAATCCTATGTTTTGGGGAATGAAATGTATTGTTTGTAAAATTGCATGCGTATTTGTGAATAATGGTATTTGAATTGTGGTAAATGGTAGTTATAACCTATTAGTTGCATGATCCACCTTAAAACATTGTACTCCTTGCTGTTTGTAACCTTAGGCTTGGTTAGAGTACTTGATTTGTACTCATAGGGGTCTATGTTAAGTTAATACACTTGCTTATGCTTAGCCATGCTTAGTAACGTGCTAAATATTTCATTGATTATTATATACCTTTGAAAATGGGAATTTTATAACTTCTGGACAGAGGTGAAGCCTCTGGTTATTTGTGAACTAAAATGATGAAAAACCTGATTTAAACTTGGGCAGCAAGTGGTGTGTATATGGAGTAGTTGCACACCGATAGGGGGAGTGTTCGCTTGAGTCGATTAAGGGCTGAATTCAGTGTCATATTCTCATGTTAAACCGTACAACCACATGTGCTAGTATGGGATAATCATAGTGGATTAAGTTACTTAATGTTTAGCCTTGCATTTTGGTAGGCTGAGTAGTATGGGCAGTGCCTACAAATGTACCGTAGGGCTGTTCAGAGGAGCTACCTATATCCCCTAACGGAATATGCGTCTAAGTTTGTCCAATACAACGTTGTGTGCCTCGTGGGGAGCCAAGTAGGCTGCCGCTACGGCGCTGGGTTAAGGCGTGGGCCCGCCACCCACGTCATTGGGATAGCGCCCCGATGTGGAGTAACACACCTCATGCTGGTGCAAGGCTAAACGTTAGGTGATGTAAAAGCTATGTTATGACCTCTAGACCGCATTCAATATGCAGAGTGTGGTGGTACCGACGGGTACCGGACAAACTAGAGCAATCATATCATGTAGGTAAAATTGTACAAACTCTACAGAGTCAAAACTAATCGGTTAGCCGTGCTCACGGTCATGAGCGGCATGGTTATGTCCATTGAGTATAGATTTATGCTTTTAAATGTGCTTATGAAAATGGGATGAGGATTGGTGATTTATGAGAATTATTATGCTTATTACAATGCTTATGATGGCTTGTTGCCATGGAGGGCAGCAAGTAGGAAAATTATGATGTTGATCACTTCCCTACTTGTTATACATGTTTCTAATATTTTATTAAATATCGTTGCAAATGATTGTGAACTAAAATTAGATTTATGCAAAACTGAATCCTCAAATAGCTATCTCCTTAATTTTAGAGCTCGCATGTAGCGATATAGGATTGTCCTTGTCACTACATTATTTTGGTAATGTACTGACTCTTGCTTGTATGGTTATAAATCTCTGCTACAGGTTGAGTGCTACGGGAATTCGTTACTTCTTCAGGATTGATTCTTTAAGGGGTCTACCCCTAGTCAGATTGCCTGTGGTATGGGTAGACAAACTTCCGCTAAATCATATTATTTGTTCATTTGACCTATGTAACTCTGATGTAGTAAATTTAGTTTACTTACTTGTACAACTATTTATTGAATACCATTGCTAGAGATGAAATTGTGGACTAGCAATTTTCCTAGGGCTGGTCTGCATGAGTATAGGCTTAGAACAGTTGAGATACATGGAGAGTAGTTTAACCGTAGACCATGTCCTCAGAGATATGTATCGTGTTTGGTCGCCACCTTCGTGTGGTTCGACGGGCATATCTTGCCGTGCGGGCTGGTGTAACTATTTCTCCAAATATCTCTCGTGTTCTTAGTCTGGCGTTTCGATTGTTTTGTATTATAATTGGTGGTTTGTATGACAAGGCTGCGATGAGGTTGGATGGTTACTGCATTTATTTGGCTTTCTCTTGAGATCCCATCCAACTAGATATTTTGCGTTGTTGTACCAATTACCTCTTATAGTACAGAAAATCGGGGTGCCCACAATAATTTTTTAAAATAAGACGAATGATCAAACATAATTTTAAAATTCAACAGCATCAAATATTAAAAAAAGGATGGAGTATTTCATAGTCAGCTCACTAGTGTTAGGAATCACATGCGCATCCATGCTTCATAAGCTTCTAAACGGTGCGGTTTTTGAAGAAAATCTATATATAAATCTCTTATAATACCTTTTAAAACAACTTTCCAACTTTGAATAGTTAATTCATCCGTTTGTACCCTCAAATCATTATCCTAAATCATTCATCATTACATTCCATTCAGCACCAAAGAAGCCCTATCCATTGCAGTTTTTCTTGAGAGCAGTGACAACGCTTGTTGGCGGTATTTGTTGTTAGGACTTAGGAGTAGTGGCAACATCGGGGAGGAGGGGAAGAAATACTGAAGGTAGGCATGGTGCTACAGAGTGGTGCCGAGAAGAAGAGGGTGGGGGGTTGGAGTGGAAGGATCAGTGAAGCATAGGAATGTATTGCATCCTGGTTGAAGAGGGGTGAGAGGAGGAGAAACAAAGAAGAAGGGGGTAGCTGGCAGGATCCATATTCTGTTATTATATGTGTTGATTGAACCGCTGTGTCAATGCCACACAGGCTAAGCCTCTTCGTTTTGTTGGGGGAGTGTTAAAACAAAGAACTCAGCGATATGTGATTTTTCATATACTATTTGTTTCCACATCCTTCTCTTGCTATTTTGTTTGATTCATTTCAGTATTTATTTCATAGTACATATTTTTAAGGAAGGCATAGCAACACATCTACATACATAGTTACTCTTAATTCAAAGGTTGGTTCTCTACAGCATTCACCTAGACGCTAGACAGACGGCGACCCACAGTCTAGAGTCTACCCAGTGTTGACTTAGACACTAGACGGACGGTGACCCACAGTCTAGAGTCTAGCCAGTCTAGACGATATATTGTAAATAAACTATCGTCATATTTTTTAGTGCACATGTACACACATTCAACATGTTCCATAGAGCATTTGAGAACAACAAAAGTGAGATGTAAGGCTTTCCTTATTTGGTAGGAATGAACTTTTCATTAGTTTTAGATCGAACTTTCCATTAGCATCAATCTCATCATAACATTTTGAATTGTGTACCTAAAACAAGAAAAATACCACATGTGCCACATCCACACTTGTCCATTGTCTAGACCATGATCTAGGTTACAGTTTTGTGACCTAGGTGGTGCTTAAATCAACTTATGGGTCTGGCTTATAAGCCGCACGCAAAACGAGGACCTAGACGTGTCTTGAGTTGTCTAATTGCGTGATCTACATGGACCTGACGATCAAAAGGTCTAGGGCATAGTTTAGGCAATAGATTAGGCAATAACCCATCGTCTAACATCTAGATACGGTCTATACCATTGAACACTAGTTCTCTAAGCCACCGTGTTTTTCTTAAATTCCGGAATGTCCAAAGCAAGAATATAACTACAATATAATAAGAAATGATCATATTGTAAGATAAATTCAACACATTGTTTTCTACTTTAGTAATACGTGTACTCTACAAATACCAATTGTCATGGTATAAATAGTTTGGTCATATTGGTTTGTACCAAAATATTTTGATAATAATATGATGTGACACCACCGAAAATATGGTTGGTTGGTCTAGTGTCAAATCTTTATAAGCACTTGGACTCTTGCCAAAACTTTGGCAATGCCAATTCTTTGGTAGCAAACCAAATACTACCTGAGTGTAATGCCCCTCTCCCGCTAACCCGTATAGGTCAGCAGATGAGGAACGTCATTACCTGTAATACCTGTACCAGTCCTAGGAGACCAGCTGGTACATACAGGACATCGGTGGATCACAGCCAAACTTGCTTTATTTATTAAACATAG
This sequence comes from Oryza meyeriana var. granulata, assembly GCA_003991445.1. Classification (NCBI taxonomy): domain Eukaryota; kingdom Viridiplantae; phylum Streptophyta; class Magnoliopsida; order Poales; family Poaceae; genus Oryza; species Oryza meyeriana. The sequence continues at coordinate 243,344 of RYFJ01001546.1, forward strand.
TCCTTACATAAGTTGCAGCCTCGGACAGAACCCGAGACGTGCAACGATACATTACAAAAGTAGGCAGCGGAAATACACGGGTAGGCCTATACCCACAAGCATGGCTTGGGGACCTAAACCAAAACGCTAAAACTCCTCGTACTCGGCTTGATCTTGGTAGTACTGGCTAAGAGTAGTGTCTTCATCTTCGTAGACTTCTGGGAGAAGATAAGCAAGGGTGAGTACACGAGGTACTCAACAAGTCACGGAAATTATGTGGCATGCAAGGTTTAGCAAGGAAGGTTAGGGTTATTTTCGCAAAGTGATTTTTGAAGATTTTGTGGTTTTAAAACTCTAAGTGTGCTCTTTAAGTTGTCGGAAAGAAGCTCACGCTTCAATCCATTCCGTGAGTTGCTTTGCAACAACTTACCACAGTTTAGTTAGTCGGGAAGAGACTCGTGTCTCGACCCATTCCACAAGTCAGAGACTTGTCACAAATTCCGATTCGGAGCGTACCCTCCTCCAGTACCTCCATTTAGTTGGATTCTCTTTTTCTTAAAACTTGTCATTTAACTCAAACCACTCAACTCCGGTGTCATCCGACACCCCGGGTCACACAGGCCCATTTCAGGCCACATAGGCCATCCATCAGTCACACAGACCAATTCTGGTCACGATTCCCAACCCGCAAAACAATTGCACAGATATTTATAAATTAAACTCTACGCTAGAGGAATCACTTCACATTCGCCCATAATCGTGGGCACGGTTGTTCGAACAGTTCATCAGATCTTTGCAAAGATTGCACGCTTTATCCATACGACGCGAGCTTACTCCCTCACTAGCCAAGTAGGGAGGTTCGCGACAAGACCTTTCCAAAGCCTTTCCAGGATAGCACGTTGTTCTATAAATGGGTGCTCACTCTCAACCAAGTACCAGGAACTCATTTCCTGTACTCAGGGACGGGGGTATATCGCCCTCTTGGCATCCAGCCAGTCCCACATTTATTAGCAACCGAAAACCATCCTGGGAACACTAGTTACTTGGCCAAGGGCGTCCTATTCCACCCGTGTGGTCGCACTGTTATATGCTTAGTGCAATTCCTCAAGGAAACGGTCCTTAAAAATCATGCGGAACCGGGGCCACACAGGCAGCGACGTCTCATAACTAATTTTTGTAAAACTATTTTATTTCGCAAATGCTCGACCAAGGGTGTCGAGGATTTTAAAACCATTTTATTTAAAACCCTGATTTTCCCATTGTCAAGTTTTATTCTAGGTAAAGGGGGTCATCGACATCCGTACACAAGTACAAACGTCAAGACGACGAGGTTACAAGGAACAGGTCATCAATTTATCCAAGGCAGGGTCAAATGCAGCAAATAGGTTAAGCCGGACGGATTCAACTACGAATCGTGACCGATAAAAGTCGTGCTCCTAATTATGCGAGTTTTAGAAATTAAAATAACTTTAAATCATGGGTCCAACATGGTCAAGGGTGACTTGCCTTGCTCGAGGTCCTGCGGGTCTTCGACAAAATCTTCCTGTGGTGACTCCTTGGGAACGGCCTCTAAACGTCGCAAAAATAAATATGCAAAAACACCAAGAATCAGAACTATATCATACAACTAATAGTGCCAATGTGTAGATCTCATTTTTAGAAAAATTTTGAGAGTTGAATGGGCTCAAACGGAGCTACGGTTTAAAAGTTATGAATTTCCAAAGTTTGGGTTAATTTCTGGAAATAAAAAGGATTTAAAATTATTTTAGGAAAGAAAGAAATAAAAAGGAAATAAAGGAAAATAGCACCAGAGGCTGACAGTGGGGCCCTCGGGTCAGAGAGAGAAGGAGGGGCACAGTGGCTGATATGTGGGGCTGAATGAATAGTAAAAAGAGGGAGGATAGAGAAGCTGATAAGTGGGACCGGGTTGTCAGAAAGAGAGAGAGCTGACAGGTGGGGCCTAGTGCTACAATGCTATAGAGAGGCATGGGGACATTGGCGGTGTGGGACCGGCTTGTCAGTGTCAGGAGGGGGTGCGGGGGCCGAAGCGCCGATAGGTGGGGTCCAGGAGGTGGGCCGCCTGGCTGACGCGGCGTCCACGCAGCGAGGCCACGTTGGCCAGGGGTCCGACGGAGCTGCACAACGAGGGATTGACGGCCGGCGATCGCCGGAGTCGATCTCGCCGGCGGCGGCAAGGATCGGCGAGCGGTTGACACTGGCAGAGAGCGGAGGAGACGGGGAATCGAGTGAACGGCTCGGATTGGCTTATTGGACACCGGATGATGGTCGGCGGCGGCGAACCAGAACCGGCGGCAGCGGCGGAGAGAAGTGGTCATCGCCGGCGACCATTCTAGCGGTGGTCTAGCTCGGGGTGGGTTGGTTCAAGTGTGGCATTACGCGAGGAAGAACTGGGACGTGGTTAATTTGGCTTTACCTTCGTCTATGGCGAGATACAGAGCGGCGGCGATAGCGGATAGCGGCGGGCTGATTTGGGGATTTCCGATACAGAGGCTAATCGACGGTGGGGAGTGGCGGAGGGGCTTCCCGATGACTAGAGGAACTCGGCGGTGGCGGCGGTTCGGTCGGAGGCGGTCGGAAACGGTGGTGGGAGCTTGGTCGGTAGGCGGCAGAGGGAGACTCTCGGCGGCGAGCTTGCTCGAGTGCTTGTCTTGGTGACTGGAATGGGGAAAATGTTGCGATATATATAGGGAAGCTCGGATGCTAGCCGATGACGGACAAAGGCGGTGGAGGTCGAAGATAAGCTCGAGCTCGGGGATTTGACGCAACAATGGCGGAGCCTGCTGTGGCTTGCGTCATGCGCGGCGGAGGCGGGAAATGGAAAAAGGAGACGATGGCGAGGCAACGGGACGGCACGCCCGCGCGTGCTCGCTGACTTCCGAGGCTAACCGAGGAGAAAAGCTGGGCAGCCATGGCGTGGGTGACGTCGGGCGTACTAGACGTGATAGCGGAGCAGATTTTGCGCCGGTGCTGACGCCACGCAAGGATGGCGAGGGTTGACAACGGCGCTCCGCGTGACTTTATGGCGGAGTCCGGCCGGTATGGGCGGGCACAGGTGGGAGCAGAGAGAGGACTCGAGAGAGATTGAGAGAAGAGAGAGAGAGAAAGCGGGCGAGGACGAGAGGTAGACGACGACGACGTGTCGTCGGGCTAACAAGCGGGACCGTGCGTCAGAGTCGATCTCGTCTGTCCGCGTGGAATCATTGGGCGGCCAAGGAGACGGGCGGCGTTGGGGCGGCTAACGTGCGGGCCCCGTGGGATTTAACCCACGTGCGCGGGCCTGCGCGGGCCGAGCAGGCCGCGCAGGGAGGGCACAGTGACGGGCCGAGAAAGGAAGGAGGCGGCCTGACTTGAACAGTGCGATTTGATATTTTTCCAGAGAGTGTTTGGATTTGATTTTGGAGAATTTGAATTTTGAAACTGATTCAAATAGGGTTTAAAAATTTTGCAAAAATTTGGGTGACTTCTACAGAGGCTCTAGGGCTGTTTTGAATATTTTTGAGAATTTTCTTAAGATCACACTTGGCACAAAAATCAAAAATCAAATAAAGAGCCAAATTTTGAATTTAGCTTTTTGTTAAAATAGTTTTTCACAGAAATAGAAACGCGATCATTACACTGAGCATTGCCAATCATTCTTGAGTCGGTTCCTTGCATGCCCTTGAAATTTCATGTCATCTCTTCTACGCCTCTGAGATTTGCTTCATCCCTTGTATACTTTTGAGTTTTTGTTTGGATCCCTTATATACTCATTCCGTTAGTTGACACCGTTAGTTTTTTAGAAATGATATTCTTGCCCTTGGCATATTACTAAAAGTTAGAAATGTAGGAATTATTTAGGTTATGAAAAACAGTAAATGATAAATTACTGAATATGCAGTTTTGAATTTCAAAAATTTGAAAGGCAATTTCATTGAAATTTCAAAAAAAAATGTCAAACTTTGCATCAATATTGAAAAGTATTTTTTGAACGAATATCTAGTGAAAAAAATATTCATTTGTAAAAACAAAGGGGATGGAATTATTTGATCACAAATTTGAAAAATGATATTTTTAATTTTTAAATAAATGTCAAATCAAATTTGATGAAATGCTTACAACATTTTCACCAAAATTTAAACCCAAATAACAAACAATTTTGGTTCTCAATTTCCTATTAAAATTTGTTAAATTTGTTCATAGTTTAATTTCTTTTAAATTTGGCATTAAATGATTCCGTAACATTTGATTTTGTTATAAATTAAAATTTTATCACATTTAGATTTATGAAGAAGATAGCACATAAGTACGAGATAGATATAATATAGTCATTTTAGAAAAGCCCTAACGGTCAACTGATGGCATAGGCATTGAGAGAATCAAGATGAAAACTCAAAAGTATGAGAGGATGAGGCAAAATTCAGTGGTACAAAAGGGGTTGAGTAAATTGTCAGAGAGAATTTTCTCGTTCGGGCTTTGGGCATCATTTTTTTGCTTGGTGAGTTTGGGCATCATTCTTCGTTCTTAAAAGGCAGTAGGACAGATAAGTCGAAATATCCAAACTAAAGGCCCTCCCTCTTTCTTTATGTTTGTCATCATCCTCCTACGGCCTTCCCACCCCGAAAGCCCAAAACTCCTACGACGCCCACGCGAGCCCGAGCCCGAGCCCGAGCCCGAGCCGAGCGGAGGAAGGAGACGCTGCCATTTTCACACCCAACAACTACTAATCCATCCAATCCAATCCACTCCACTCCACCAACCCCGGCCCCCTCCATTCCGCCGCCTCCGCCGCCGCCACCAAACGCCGCGGCTCCGAAGAAGCGACCGCGCCTCTTCCCTCCCTCCCCCCTTGCCCGCAGGGTATTAATACGCCCCGCGCGTGCTCGTCTCGGCTATTGGGTGCTCGCCTCGCTGTTCGATCGCTGTAGCCTCTCTCCTCGTCTCCTTTGATTTGGCCTCTGGGGCCGCCGCCTGTTTGCTACCAGCTTTGACCGGTGTGCTCGCTCGCGCCGGATTATGGGATCGACGGCGCTCGGTGGCGGGGCTCCTGCTCCCGTCGGCTTGGCCCCCAAGGTGATTCGTGAGTTCTGGGCTGGATTCTGTGAACCTGATGATTGTGTCGTTTGTACCTAGTCAACTGTAGTTTGCACCATCTGTTCATCCGTCAAATCGGATGTTAGTCTGATTATCTTTGCCACTGAATAACGCAAATAATTGCGCAAGCCTACTGCTAGAAAAGAATAATAGAATAGAGAATGTAATGAAGCTCATCTCTTTGAAGCCGACAAGTGGTGTTGAATTTGAATGTACTACTTTGATGCCCTACGAATGGTCTATTAGGCATCCTATAACGAGGTCTTACTGTATCTTGCAGTGCGGTTGGTCAAGCACTGAATTTTATTTTTTCTGATGTGCAGAATGGTGTCTTTGGATCCAATCTGAAGCAATGCAATGGTTTCAGGCTGAAAACAACCGTTAAGGTGATTTTTACTAGTCTTATGTGAATAAGATTGGTCTGTCATTCTCAAAATTCGACAAAAAATTGTCTTTTGCTGCAGGTTGGATCCTCTTCAGTCCGCGTGAGGGCATCTGTTGCTTCTTCACCACAGAAGCAGCATTCTCCTAAGACATCAGGAGTTAAATCAGGGGAGGAGGTGCGCATTGCAGTTCTAGGGGCCAGCGGTTATACTGGAGCTGAGGTCGCTACACTCTTCCCTGTCATTTTCCATTTCCATTTTCCTTCTGTTGTCTCATACCTGTGACCTCCTTTCGCCATGCCTCTCATAGTAATTTTTGTAGTCCCTTTTGTTTCTCTTATTCTGGCTCAACACTTCTTTGATATGGTCCCATTTCATTTTATTCCATCCTCTTTGGTTCATTTGCTAACGTGTTCAAACACACTTGCATTGACAGATTGTCAGACTTCTAGCAAACCATCCTCAATTTCGTATCAAAGTGATGACTGCAGATAGAAAAGCTGGTGAACAGTTTGGATCTGTATTTCCTCACTTAATAACACAAGTAAGATCTTGTTCTCAGTCCTTCGTACATAAAAAAATGCCTTAATCTTTTGGTAGTACATATAATTACTGTACCATAAAATTTTGCTGGTCAATACTATAGGATAATGTTGATCTTCTTTTGTCATGCAGGACCTGCCAAATTTAGTTGCAGTAAAAGATGCAGATTTTTCAAATGTGGATGCAGTTTTTTGTTGCTTGCCACATGGAACAACACAGGTTGTTCATCTTTGTCATGCTTTCTTTGAATTTCTTTCTATTATCTGCTTAATTGTATAAACAAGCAGTTACACATTCTATTGTTTGAGTTTAAGATTTTTTAAATTCTTTTAAGCAACATCTGATTTTTTTACCAGGAAATTATTAAAGGGTTACCGCAGCAACTGAAGATTGTCGATCTCTCTGCAGTATGCTCAATAATCTCATGAATTTTCTATGTAGGTATCATTTCTGATTCTTAACAGCCAATCATTCTTATGGGCGACTTACCTTGTTTATAGGATTTTCGATTGCGTGATATCGACGAGTACGCTGAGTGGTATGGCCATTCTCATAGGGCACCGGAACTTCAGGTTTTTCCTTGACTACTTAAACGGTTAAACCTAGAGACTTGTTTAATAACTACCACTGATTATGCAATCTTGCTATTCTTCGTATGTTTAAGTTCAACCTCAGCATTGTTTACGAACTATAATTTATACTGACATGCTCAATCCCCTTTTTGTACGACATATTTTGGTGTTTTAATAGGGACACCTGTAGTCATATGATAATTTGGATTATTTCTTTTGAGTCATTATGTTTGTTTCTATGAACTCACTTTCCATGTGGTTTATTTTCTGTTTATTTAGCAAGAGGCTGTGTATGGCTTGACTGAAGTTCTTCGTGATGAAATAAGGAATGCACGGCTTGTTGCAAATCCAGGATGTTATCCCACGTCTATTCAACTTCCTCTTGTTCCTCTAATAAAGGTGGGACTTATAATAAAAAAGTTCTTAATCGTACAAATCTCTGATTCTGATCGCGTCAACAGCCTTTCAACATCTACAAATAGGAGTCCTCAGTTGTGCCATGTAGTTACATTGAATCACAAAAAGTCACCAATTTTGAATGCATGGAATCTATATTGAACATAATATTAAGCTCGTGAGCCATTCTCCATGTTTTATATCCACAGTATCTATATTTTCCTTAGCAGTTTGCCTACCATGCAGGCAAAACTGATCAAGGTGAGCAACATTATCATTGATGCAAAATCTGGGGTTAGTGGGGCAGGTATGTATTTTGCATGAGATGTTCTGACTATTAAGTAATTATATATATGCCATCATCAATAGCTTATATGCCGTTTAACACATGTATGTTGTAGGACGTGGAGCTAAGGAAGCCAATCTCTACACCGAGATAGCTGAAGGCATTCATTCTTATGGAATAAAAGGCCACCGGCATGGTAATTGTGATTTTTCTAAATGAGCTGAAAATCAACACTAGTTGTGTAAACTTAAACTTATATTGCTCTTTAACAGATCTTTTTATTCTCCTTGGATAAATGAATAATAGAGTATTTGCTTATATTTATCTTGTTAGTTACCTTTAATATAGCCTTATTGACACAATGAGATAAAACCATGTCAGTTCCCGAGATTGAACAAGGACTTTCGGATGCTGCTGAGTCTAAAGTCACTATCAGCTTTACTCCAAATCTGATCTGTATGGTAAGCACATTTGCACTTTTGTTGACTTAGTAACTCCAGTTTCTGCAATTCCCTCTGTGCTGTACCAGGAATGTATATAAGTTGCTAAATCAAATGATTCATCTGTATATGTAACAGAAACGTGGGATGCAATCTACTATGTTTGTTGAAATGGCACCTGGAGTGACTGTCAGTGATTTGTATCAGCATCTCAAGTCTACATATGAGGTTTGTTTGCCTGATCATGTGGGGTTAAACTAACTGTCTTTATATTTGACAGAGCCACTGTATTCCACTGAAATGAATTCATCAGAGTTTTATGATTTTGTTAAGAGGGAATATCCCTACTCTTCATAAGTATTCATTTCCTTTATTGTGCACACATGCCTTTTCAGGGTGAAGAATTTGTCAAGCTGTTAAATGGTAGCAGCGTTCCTCACACACGTCATGTTGTGGGATCAAATTACTGCTTCATGAATGTCTTTGAGGACAGAATTCCTGGACGTGCCATCATCATTTCTGTTGTAAGTGTCTTTCATCTATATGTTTCTAAGCATTTAGCAATTTAATGTCATAGACTTCGGATGCATAATCCTATTTCTGGTTTTCAACTCTGCAGATAGATAATCTTGTGAAGGGAGCATCAGGTCAGGCGGTGCAGAACCTTAATCTGATGATGGGACTGCCAGAGAACACTGGGCTGCAATATCAACCCCTATTTCCTTGATCCTCTGTCTGTATTCCATATGTTCTTTGTCAGGATGATACTTTTAAGTTTAGCTACCCATTTCCCTCTGTTTACTGTTGAGAGACAAGGTTCTCAACATCAGACTGAGACCAAGCCAAATTTCCTCAAAGCATAGCTTGGTTTCTGCTGTTGTAGCTTTCATAGAGATAGGTGACAATTTAGCAGTTGTATTGATAATATTAGCTTAATGGATTTGGGCCATGAAAATCCTAAGGCTATATCCTGTACTGATTTGTGGTTGTGAAATCAAATAAAAGTGTAAACCTCAGTCAAGAGGCAACAACCTGCCGTGATTGGATGTAGATAGGGGTATCTTATTTATATTTGTACTCTACATAGAATTTTTTTGCTTGCTAATGCTTTATGAAGATTGAAGCATTTCTTAGTTTTTAAATATTTCTCCTCAATATGTTGTGAGAAATGCTCAGATTCTATACCTTGCTACAATAATCAAGCAACAGGTTATAGTGAGAATTTTTTTTATTATTTAAACCTTTTTATTTTTTAAAAATAAATCCTCTTGAATTTTATTTTCAAATCTGAACATTTTGACCACACCAGGCGCTCGTGCTGTGGCAGTGTGTTACACCCTGATCTAGCACCACCGTATAACAGTACTAATTAGGCCGTGCCGCAGGATTGCAGCGTGAACTGTCTTCCTGCGGAACCACGATACAGATACCGGTCATAGAACACAGCACTGGTATTCACGGTAATCAGACGTGTATCATTGCAGTACCTTAAATAAATAAATAAAAAGGTAGACATATACATTAACTTATGTTGCAGCTTCGGAGCAAGCCGGAGACAGCAATGAACAACACAGAGACAGCGGCAACAGCGAAACAGTGGACTAAGTCTCAACACACAGGCAATAGCTGCGAACCAGGACGAAACCCTAATCTTCACTTCAAGCATCTAGCTCCTGGCGGAGAACTATATATATAGAGTAAGGGTGAGTACTTACATACTTAGCAAGCCAGGGGAACTTAGGTAGTTGTTGCAAGCTTCAAAGAGAACCTGGTTATTTTGCAATCTGCTTGGTTTAAATATTTTTAAATCTACTAGTGTGTGCTTCTCAACAATCAGGGCAAGGTGAGTCTCGCCCGATCGAAGTGAGTTGTATCAATCTGTGAATCAGCGCAACTCTCAAGAGTTGGCCTCCGGGATCCAGCGCCATCAGCTGATCCAACTTCATCGGGCCCACAGCCCTGCTGTCCATGACACTTCACAACATTTTCCGAAATCGGATTCCCTATCCGCAAACATCATTTCACAAGCAGTTGTCAAACAAAACTACGCTAAGGAATCACCTTACATCCGCCCATAACCGCGGGCACGGCTGTTCAAACAGTTTAAATCTCCGTAGAGGGGGTACACTTTACCCACACAACGTGACTCACTCTAGTCACTAGATCACACGCATTGGGTACGATGTGATGACATAGAGGTTTTCGCGACAAGACATTTTCCAAACTCTTCCAGGTTACCTCATGCCAACTAGAGGGGTCCTCAGACCAACAACAGGGTAGGTCTGAGACCATGCTGTGCCAGGTAGGGGTGAAAACGGATCGGAAACGGTCCGAAACTAGCTATACCATATTTGTTTTCATATTTTTTTTCGGAATTGGAAACCTCAGATACAAAAACGGAATCGAATATTACCGAATACAGATATGGAGCGAATACGAATCGGAACGAATACGGTAACAAATATTTATTCGAATATAAAAACCCCTCAAACTGAACTTTACAAACCAACGAAGAGAGACAACTTATTATTTTTTTTGTAAAACAATATATCAATATTTCCAAATTTTTAGCTAAACAACATATACAACAAATTTCAAGCATCCATATCAACAACACACTACTAATTTCTATGCAACTATACAATCATATCACCATCTTCGATTTAATCATAAATTTTAGATATAGAAATTTTAAGCGTTTATATCAATAAAAATAGTTTAATCACATGATCAAATTTCCCATCACAAAATAGTTCATCCACATAGACCACATCACATAAACTTAGTTCATCACAAACATTAACATAGGTTCATCGCAAACATTAACATAAACTTAGTTCATCACAAACATTAACTTAGTCCATCACATAAACATTCAGCAATATTTCCTTCAAATATCCGTTGGTGATATGTCATCCTCGTCATCAAAACACTACACATCACCATCTTCCTCATGATTTGTAGCCTCGGTCTATAAATAAAAGATTGATCACACATTAGTGGAAGTATGAAAGTCAACCAAATAATTCTATGAGTGAGTAATAGAAGCACAAACCATGGTCAATAAAGTAGCAAAAGTACGCTCAAGGCTGTCCATGTCAATCTCATTGATCATAGACCCAACCACATTTCCACCTAAGTGTTCACAATCATATAATTACTCAAAATATAGAATACTTGCTGAAATATAGAACACAATTGTACATTTAACTTAAAATTACCCTTTCTAGATGTTGCAGTCCAGTCTTTAGTGCAAATCAAAGCTTGCACAATTTCAGGATCTAGACGGCTGCGGAATGGAACAACAACACGTCCACCGGCACTGAAAGCTGATTCTAAAGCTGTAGTTGATACTTGAATTGATAGCACATCACGAGCAAGTCGAGAGAGAATAGGAAGCTCATATTTCTTTAGTGACCACCAATGCAAAATATTAAATGTCCTTTTGTCTTTTGTGTCCCATTCCACTAGTGGTTGATCCATATACACTTCCAACTCAGTTTTAGTGCCTTTTCCAGGGGCAATACTCCCACGCAAGTAGTTCAAAACATCTGCATCAAGGTCATCGTCACTCTCCCCATACTTATCCTCACCCACTGCAGAATCCTTTTGCACACTTATATCAGCTACGTTGTTTGATTTTGTTGGACTAGACACATAAGCATTGAATAGCTGGTTGACAACATCCATGAAATTCTTAATTTGTTCTGCAGCTTATCACTATAAATCTTGTCTGCATAGTGGTTGACCAACTGTGTCTTAAACCTAGGATCAAGAAAGCAAGCTATAGAAAGAGCCATATTGGACTTTTCCCAACACTTATGATACTTAACTTGCATTTTATAATCCATAGATGCTATAATTGGATCAGGACAGCCCATAATCTCTGTCCCATCATCTTGTGCAATCTTTTTATCAAACTTGTCAAAGTGCTGCCAAACCTAAGAACTACACTTCTTTGCTTTTTTTGCAAGAGGAACATCCGAAGCAGCAGTAGTATCCTCTATCAAATCCACTTCAACTCTTTGCGGTGCCGGGTGTCAGGGCGATTGGAAACAAGCGCTTGTTGATTTCTCGACATCTCCTCCCTGTCCCTCCAATTGGATGAGTTGGTTGTAATGTTCGCAAAGCTGCTACACTTGCGCTGCTGCTACTTGCATATGATGAATCCATGACCTACATATTGTCGAATACGGATAAAAAAGGATAATGTCGGATATAAATATTTATTCGGATATCAAGTCAATGCAACAACCATTTAATACCACATAGATAATAGCAATGCAAACTATTCTATACATCCATAATGCAAGTATATTAGAGGCTTAGGGGATAACGGCATAGTACTTGTAAAATCACATAACCATTTCTCTTTCTCCAAATCCTAACGGCTAGTTTTCCCTCTAAATTTCAACCTACATTAACCATCCATCTAAACATATTTCATCCAAGCAGATAATGAATACTACATCATATATTTCAACCTCTCAGTCAGATAATGAATACTGCAAGGTCTCCCATCCAAGCACAGAACACAGGAATTAGGGACAAAATCAATCCCATATAGCATCACAGCAACAAGATACTTCAACTCCCATAGCCATCACCCCCCCCCCATTTCCTCCTTTTCTTCCAGATAACACAGCAGTTCGACAAATATGGCACATAATTCAACCTATTTACTCTTCAATACACCGATTTCATGTAAACTTAGAAGTCTGGGAGCCCAAATAATTGAAAAGAAAAAGAAAAAAACAACAACAGAACATGAAGCATCCATGGCCATGTATCTAGGACATGCAAGAACACTAGTAGCTCCAAGAAACCTCATCAAACTTAGTAGCGGAAGAGGCCAAATCAAATTAATCTGCCAAAGGAGGGGATTTTACCTGGGATTGGACGGAATGGATTTGGCGCCAAGAAACCTAAAGCCGCGAAGCCGAACTGCACTTGAGTTTGGGGAAGTTGAGCCACGGGGGGCGCGGGCCCTGGGGCAGCAGGGCGCGGGCGCAGGGCTGGCGCCGGTGCCGCGGGGGCGCGAGGCCAGGCGCGGCGGAGGCCACTGGGCGCGGGCCCAATGGGGGGGCGGCCACGGGGGCTCGGGGCCCGGCAGCGCAAAGCGCGCGGCTGTGGCACAAGGATGGCGCCGGCGGCGATGGGGCGCGGGGCCCGGCGGCGATGGGCGCGGGGGAGCAGGGTTCGACGGCGGCTGGCGCTTGGAGCAGATGGCATCGTCGCGTCGAGCAGACTGTGTGTGTGTGTGTGGAGACTGGAGAGAGAATGGACATGGAAAAGTTAGGGTCAAGTTAAAGAGTAAATGTAATGGGCTATTGGGCTGGGCCACGTAAAATACATAGTGGGCCATTTGGATTGATGTGGATATCCAAAAATTTTCCGGATTGTTTGCCGACCGATTCTGGAATCCGCCGGATAATGCCTTTACTGTATTCGTATTCATATCCGAGAAAAATTATCCGTTTCCATTTCCGAATCTGAGATTATCTGAGAATTATCCGACCGATCCTATCCGTATTCGAAATTTCGAACGGTTAGCGGATAATATCCGAACCGTTTTCATGCCCAGTGCCAGGAACCCAGGAGGCACCCCGACGCCCTCCCGCACAATCACAGTCCAATGACCACACAAGGCGTCCCTGGAAGACTAGTTACTCAGCTAGGAGTTATTTCCCATATCACCCATGTGTTGTACTGTTATATTGTTCGGATGAAATTCCAGAGAAATCGGTCCTTAGCTGCAGTGCGGGAGACTCGTCCTGCATGGCACGATCCCCGTTACCGCGGTTTTCGTAAACCATTTTATTTTCAAGGCACTGACCCAGGTGTCGGTTTTTCCAAAGTTTCATAAACCCAAATTTTACCCATCGTAGACATTTTTAAATTTGATAGGCGATCACCAGTACCATGCCCGTCGACATGGATACCGGGATCTATCAAGGGAGGTGACAAGGAGGTATAAGGGAATCACAATCAATCAAGGAAGTCATGCAGCAAATAGGTTGGCGGCCCGTCGGTCGTCCTGCGACCGCGGCCGAGAAAGTATAACAGCGTAACCTAGCGTATGCGATTTGTCAAATAAAATACTTATTTCCATAATTATGGGTCCGAGATGATCAAAGGTGACTTGCCTTGCTCTAAGCCTTCACGAGTCTTTGAGAAATCGTTGCGAAATCCGCTCCGAACAAATTCCGGCGACCGTATACCTATACGCAAACACACAAAAATCTACACAAAGACCAGTAAAAAGATCCTATTTAGTGCTAATAATAGTGCCATTAGGTAGATCTCAATTTTAGAAAAATGTTACTAAGAGTTGGAACAGAGTCGAATCGGAGTTACAGATCAGAGATATGATTTTGACGAAAAGATTAATAGAATTTCTGATAACTAGAAAATGAATTAATTTGATTCTCCATGGAATATTCCAGGAATCTTCTCAATGTGACACTGACAGTAGGTCCCACTGACAGGTTATCCCACGGGCAGAGGGAAACAGTGGGAGTGGGCCGGGGTTACGAGGCGGCCCCACCGGTCAGTGGCCTCTCGAGGGAGGGGTACTGGGCCGTGGGCCTATGTGTCATTGGGACAGAGACATTAGCGGTGGGGCCCGTATGGTCGGTGATGACAGGGCTCATGGACCAGGACTGCCGAGGAGGAGAGGTGCATGGTGTATGGGCGTGGTCCGGGGTGGACCAAAACAACCGGGGCTCGCTCGTCAGTGGCGTATGGATACGGAGACCGTGTTCACAGGTTCGAAAGACGGTGGTCGTCACTGCCTGGGCGGGGCCACTCGGCAGGGGGTGAGGTGGAGGGCTCAGAGTGACTAAGATCAATGGCCCACGACGGCGAGACCTCGCCGGCGAATGGCGGTGAGCGGTGGCGAGTGGCTACACCAGCGGAGGGAGGGGAGCACGGCGGACATCGTGGACGGCTCGGATCGAGTGGCCGACAGCGGAGGACGGCCGGCGATAGGAGTGGCAGGAGCGACGGTGAGAGAAAAGGGGGCGAGCTCGGCGTCCATGGCGGAGCGGTGGCCATGGCTGTTCCCGGTGGCCGAGAGGTGGTGGAGTAAGCTCTAGTGGTTGCGGCAGGGGAAAAGATGAGGTTTTTGGCCTCGGGATTCAAAGGGGAGTGGGGTTCGATGGCGTAGCGAGGCTGCGTGCGGCGATGAGGAAGGAGGAAAGAAAAACAGGGGCTAGCGCTGTTCGGGGCAATGCACCGACGTCTTTGCAATGGCTCGGAAGGGGGCTCACCCAGGGGAGATCGGCGTCGATGGTGGTGGCTTAGTGCTGAGTAAGGGGAGAACTCAGGGCCGAGGGAAATCGGTGACCCCGACGTGGGATTGCCGATGTGCGGCACTCCTGGAGTACGGAGTCGGAGGAGAGCTGCTTCTACGGCAAGGGAGGCCAAGCAGAGTGTTCAGTGGGGATCGACGAGGCGACGCGGCGGTAGTGGCGACCGAGCTGAGGTCAACTGCGGCGGCGGCGAAGGGAGAACAGGAGGAAGAGGGGGGGGCTATAGGTGGGCATTTATAGGCAAGGGGAGAGCTCAGCTAAGGCCTCCCAATAATGGAGCTCAATTATTGAGGGGTGGGAGAAATTGGCGCCACGGCGGAAGTTTGCGAGCGGCGGAGGATTTGAATTGGCGGTCGGGATGCGCCGGGTGGTGGAGGCGGTGTATCGGGCGGTGGTTTTTTGAAATCTTTGCGCAGCCAAGCGGCGGGGAGCGATCAAGGTGGGGACGCTGTGACTGCAGAGAGCGGCGAAGCCCTTTTTGACCGGCTTGGCCGGGCGAGAGAGAGGCGAAAGAAAAGGGGAAAGAGGCGGGAAACGGGGGCGGCGGAGCGCGGTCGTGGCTGTCCCCTGCTTGGCGGATAGCGGCACGTCACGGCGGGGCCGGGCGGGGCCATGGTGCTGACGGATGACCGTGGAGGCAATTGGCCGAATGGCTCTTAGGCGTGATCAGGTGAATCATGAGGGAAACGGGGGAAGAAGATGAACAGGGCGGCGAGATCGACGGCTACGCGCGGGCCACGTGGTGCTCATCCAACGGCGGTCCAGCTGTCCACGTGAGCGACAGAGGATCGGACGGCGGTCATGCAACGTGGGGCGAAGATGCAATGGCTCAGCGGTTAAAGAGGATCGGGCGGCGGCCGAGCCGTGCACTGGGACGCGTGGCACGCATTGGTGCGGCGGCGGGGGAGCGCGCAGTGCTGCGGGGCAGAGGAGATCAACGGCGCGGACCATGTGCAGGTGCACGTGGCAGCCATCTGGTGCGGGGCGGTCATGCGTTGGTGGGCGAGGCTGATCGACGGCGCCGAGCGGGAGCAAGGACACGTGTTGCCCATCCAGGCGTGGCGCGCGCCACAGGCTCTGCTGGGGGGGTTGGAATTGGGCCGAAAGGGGGGTGGCGGCCCATAGACACAGTGCCATTTCTCCTTTTTGCCCAGGGATTTTAAGGATATTTTTGGAGGAATTTTTGAGGAGACTTTCAAAAGGGATCCAAAGAGAGAAAATCAAACAGGACGGATTAAATTCAAATTACGACATGTAATTTGAATTTTGGGAAAAACTCAAGGAAATTTTCGAGAAATTTTCCCAGGACTTTGGATGGGGGCGAGACGTATTTTGGGTGGATATATACATGTATGTATACATATATATGGGTATGTTTACGGAGGGTTTTATGTACATATATGTTTAGAGAGGTGTGTATATATATATATACACATAATTTGGTGGAGCTGAGTAGGAGGGTTGATACATGTATGTATACATGCATGTATACATATACTTACATATATATGGATGCTCATATATACGTATGCATGTTGGGGTAGATCATCGAGTAGAGGTGGATTTCAAGGGAGAGAGGAAACAAAGGTATTTACGGGGAGATTCAACGGGGGATTCGAAAGAGGGAATGTTCAGGGTTTCGACATCGGATCTTTGGAACAGAAAACGAAGCGGTTATTTGAAGGAGACTATTGAAGGACTTTGTCGTTAGGGTTTTGGAGAGGAGTTTTGATAACGGCGATTCGAATTCAGAGATTGTTTTAGAACGGAGGATTTTTGAGAGGGTGGATTACGAGGTCAAGGACGGGGAAGCAAATCGAGATCCAGGCACGACATACAACACAGCACGCAAGATCGAAATTTTCATAGGTAGTTTTTGGTGAAAATATCGTTTAACGTCTCGCTAAAAGCGGGGCGTTACACAGCGTTATTTGGCCACGCCAGTTAGACTAGCGTGGCAGCCCGGAAGAACACTGTCACGCCCACTATTTGTGGTGTGACAGTGTTATTTGGCCACGCCAGGCGGGGTGGCATGGCCAAAAGGTTCAGATTTAAAAATAAGTTTCAAGAGGGTTTAGTTTTAAAATAAAAAATAGAAAGGTTTAAAAAATAAAAAAAATTCTTCTAGTGACTTGTGTTTTCTAGACCATAAAAATTACCATTACCTTTGTTTAAGTAAACTTTGAATTTTCCTAGTTAGGTTTCATATATTTGAAATGCTTTAATAATGCCCTAATTGATGTAAATGGGCTAGCATGGCCCTTATGGTAATTTTCTCATCTGACTAAATTAGCATGCTGAACTGTGTGAATGCTATGAATTTCGGTTCATATATAGGTATTTGTTTCCCATTTTCATATTTACTGGTTGTGAACATTGCACATCTCAGCAAAGCTTAATAATTTGTTGCAGCCATAGAAGTCTGTCAGACATATTGGCACATGTACTATCTGTGAGTTCTGCCTAAAATATCAATGTGGTACATATATTGCTGGGAGGCGGTAATGAGCAGTCAAAGTTGTACATCGTGTTACTATTGGTAATGGTAGGATATATTAGAAGCAATTGCCAGAAAGCTGATCTGGCAAACATGAGCATAATTTGTGGTCCTTAGGTATTATTCCTCAAGGAGCTCCTCACTAATATTTCTATGCTGGAGAACTTGCTATTTGATCTAGCTAGGGGGATGCATCTAGCAGATTTTCAACTTAAAATCAATTAATTGTTGATACTTTCTTTCTGGTTATACTAATTGAAGATGCTATGTATGTACTGGTTGACCTGAATTTGCTAGATGCTAGGAAATGCTTTTGCAACAATGTCAGCCTTTGACCTTCAGTTGCTTATGTATTGTTTCTGACTTCTAGTTCATTCTCTAGTTTTAAAATGTTTTTTTTTAGTTTGACCGCTTGCATAATTTGATGCCTATGAGTTCTTAAAAGTAAGATACATGTTCCACTGTTTCTGTTCAGCTTATTTGGGGATATTTTAGGCAGTGCTAAACTGTTGATGGGCAATTGGGAATTTGGATGGCAAATGCCAAAGTTTTGATACATCCTATTTTTCACATGATTCTAATCACCTGTTTGATAAAAAAAAAGGGCTGATGTACCTGTTGTTTTGTTCTTTCATTCTCGTGGTAATAACATCACTGTGGGCAATTGGGTTTTTATGTTTGCTGCAGCAGGAGAAGCTACTGGATTTTTCATATCTCATGACATGAGGCATGCTGCTCTTTTCTTTTTTATTTAAGTTGGCAGTGGTTGTAGCTTACCGTATTTGCTGTAGTAGTAAATTTCCTGTATAATTGTCGCAAATTTGCAATGCAAACTTGTTATATCAGTAGCAATTTGCATGTCCAGAGTATTTTTGTTTACCAATCCATCTTATTTTTGTATATATGATTACACTAGTAATGAAAACTTTCAATGTATCAAATCTTAGATGCTTGTCTAACTAGTTGATGAGAAGGCTGGCAATGGAACTAAAATTCAAAAAATAGATTAAGTTTGTTCCGTAAGTATTCATTAAATATTTTTGAAATATAATTTATGATAAAATTAATTTCTGACCATTCTATTATATTGGCATTTCTGTTGAAGTCAACCTATAAATTTTCTGATATTTTCTGATATCAAATCAGACTTGCAATTAATTTGGTCAACTGAAAGCGACGTCATTTTCAAAAATTGAAAATGATACAATGAAAAAGATTACAGGGCAGTTTTCCACACAAAGATTAACTGAATCCAACTTGCAAACTTAAGTAGCTTCGCTAGTTTTCTTAATAAGATAGCAGCAAGGTTGTTTTTCTATATATGATTCATTATCGATAGTCCTACTTGATTTATGCGCGAAGGATAACTGCATGTTTGCCCCTTCAGATATACTTTAAGGTCTTCAAAGGGAATAATTTCAATACAACAGGATTCCTCATGTTGCAACTGGACCTTATAGAAGTCAAGATTCAAGAGACATATGCCAAGCGCTTTTCGCATATGTGTGTACGATTTATGATGCTGCATTTGTTTCTACGTTTATTAAAAATGTAAGGTTGTTGTTTGGGTATCCCATTATTCATGCTATGCAATTTGGCTGCATAGGACCATGGCATTGGAAGTTTCTGAGTTCATACAGCTAAAACCAGGGCTATAAGTAAAGCGCATCTTTGGTCCCTTCAATTCATTTTCTTTGCTGGCATCTTAGCTTCATTGTTTATTCCCCTCCTTGATCCTCTGTGTGGAACAAAGAGGCAAGAAGAATAAAAACTCTTTTGAAGGCGAAAGGACATTGCAGAAATACAGCTCATTCTTTCTGCCACTGGCAGATCTGAGTCATGTGCAGCTCCTAATCTATGCGGATAAGTTCCTATTGTTGAGGAGATCAACATCGGATCATCGGATAATTCAGATTTGTCGGGTTACTGCAAGGCAGAGTCCTTTTGATTTCACATGCTCGGTGATTTTTAATGTAAACCATAATCTGAATATTATTTTTCTCCTGCAGGTCTCTGGTAATGTTTGCCTGGGACTACTATTTGTGTCACCATCAGACAGATGTCATATTGTCTGACAATTACATCTAGCAACAGACTAGCCCAGTCTTGGTGTGTCCAGATCTACACAGCACAGTTTTAACTACTCCCAATTTATTTCTTCTATAAACTTAAGTTCAGAGAGGATATATGGATCAGTGGAATGCCTGTGTTTCAGTGGGCTATCTTTCGATGAGACAATTGGGGTGTTAGAAATATCAAACAGAAATGATGAGAACTGTGTGCATGTGAAGACAAAGCTCGAGATCTGCGGAGGCAGTGTCCAATCCTTTTTGAGCTCTTAAGAATGATTAGATTCCCTCCATGTTCGTGCAAGCCTCTCCTGGCAGCCCTTAACTTTATTTATTGGACGACTTCATTGCAGCAACATTCTCTACAGTCTCATAACCTCTGATCCTGCATTAATTGCTAAGATAAGCCCATGTTTGCTCTTGTTTTGAACATCATATACTTGCTTTTTCATCACATCTAAACTGGGGATGATTTCTCTCGAATCATTGAAACATGTCTTTCAGACACTTGCCTCTTGAGCTCTGATTGGCTTGACCTCTAAACTGTGATCTTGGGGCAAGTCACTATCTTGTCTACCAACTTGTAACAACTGGCAGTTGAAATTTTCTAATCTCATAATGTGCACTTCGGGTTGCTATCACCCCCAGTTCATCTCCAGCCGTGGGTATCCATTTCTTTAAGCATGATTGCATTTATTAATTCTGTTAATTGCTGTGCTTCCAATTAGCCTTGTCTTTCATCAGTATAAATGATCCTGCCATAACCTGCATTATTTCTTCACCGAGCACACAGGTGTATCAAACACAGCACGGTCCTCACATTACCTCTAACATCTCTCACATCCTAAACTTGTATCAGAATGGAGTCTGGAGGAGTCATTGCGGAGGCAGGATGGAGCTCGCTCGAGCTGTCGTCGCAAGCCGAGGAGTCGGAGATGATGGCGCAGCTGCTCGGTACCTGCTTCCCCCACAATGGTGAGGATGATCACCAGGAGCTTCCTTGGTCTGTTGAGGTGTCCAATGCCTGCTACCTCCATTGTAATGCTAGCTCAAGTGCATATAGCTCTACTAGTAGCAATAGTGCTTGGTAGCTTCACTCTCATTGCACCATCTGAGTATGAGGATACTATGTGAGTGACTCAAATGAGGCGGCACTGGGGATCAGCTCCTGCACTGCAGCAATGGGCCTGAATAGGATCCAGGAGCAAGGTGCAGCTCAGTTTATGGATGCCATTCTGAACCGGAATGGCGATTCAAGCTTCCAGGATCTTGCTGACTCGAACGCTAATCTGCTGGATTCCGTCGGCGCCTCTAACAAAAGAAAGATTCAGGAGCAAGGCAGACTAGATGACCAAACGAAAGTGAGTACTTGATGATTTATCCTGTTGCGGTAACAATGTATGTGGCAGCTGTGTAGATTGCCGATATGCAAAATGTGCATGCTCATTAATTGAAATGGATGTAATGCAGAGTAAGAAATCCGCAAAGAAGGCTGGATCGAAGCGGGCAAAGAAGGCGGTGCAATGTGAAGGTGAGGATGGCAGCATTGCTGCCACCAACAGGCAAAGCTTGAGCTGCTGCACCTCTGAAGATGACTCAATTGCTTCTCAAGAATCTCCTGTTACTGCTAAGCAGAACGGCAAGGCTCAATCTGGCCATCGTTCAGCAACTGATCCCCAAAGCCTCTATGCAAGGGTACTACAGATGATCTTTGGAATTCACTGTCTAACAACAGTACAGATTGGCAATCGCTTACGCTCTTGCTTATTGGATGCAGAAAAGAAGAGAAAGGATCAATGAGAGGCTGAAGATACTGCAGAAACTTGTTCCAAATGGAACCAAAGTAAGCTTCTGAGCAAAACATAGTTGGTATTAAGTACTACAAATCATAAAAGAAGGCCGACAACTCATGCAACGCCCATCGTATTTTCTTTTCAGGTAGATATCAGCACTATGCTTGAAGAGGCAATGCATTATGTGAAGTTCTTGCAGCTTCAAATCAAGGTGAGGCTTTTCGCAGTGCAGATGAGAACTTCCAATCGTTCCCTTTGCTCTTTGTCAACATTACTCAGCAAGTTTTGATTCTTTCCTAGAAAAAAAAAACTCAAGTTGTTGGTTTTACCTTGCAGCTCCTCAGCTCTGATGAAATGTGGATGTATGCACCGATTGCTTACAATGGGATGAACATCGGAATCGATTTGAACCTCTCTCAGCATTGATAAAACACTTCTAACAATCCGAGTTGCAGAAGAAAGCAGAATCTTACAACACAATTTGGTTAATCAGTTCGAACTTTGAAGAGTTCATTGATCGTTATTACTAACATGCAACCGGTTTATAGTCAATAAACTGTGCTGCACAATAAATCCCACAACGTAAATAAAGGCCAATACCAATGTTCTTCAGAGCTTTTTTTTTTCTAACTATCAGCAGTACTGAAGAATGGCAGGAAATCACATAGATACTGGAATACCGGAAGAGGCTCTGTAACTTGTCAAGACAAGAGAGGGCAACTTGTTCTTCTTTTTCTTCTTGAGAAGTAACTCTATGGAAGAAGCAAGTCTCGTTTTCTCTTTCATCTTCTTTTTCAAATTTGCTCTAGGGGCAAATTTTGTCTATAACAGTGTACGCGAACTGATAATATATAATATAATGTTTTTAGCTGGAACTTGCATATGGTGCTTTGCATGATCGTGAAATGTCATTTAAGTACAAGATATTCTAATGATCCACTTTATTTTATATATTGATATTGATTTTTTTAATGATCCCATCTCATGCCTTTATTTTTGGTTTGAAACATAATAACTTGTTATTATCATGAAGAAGCGTGGCATGCGTTGCACATTTTCTCTTCGTCAATGGATGCTAGTGGAATTAATGCTTGTATATTTGCCTCCATTACCTGATCATTATTGTACCCAACAAAATGTTTAATCCACCTGTTGGTTACTAGTTATTTATTCGACAAGTCTACCGGATTTCGTACCCTGTTTTGGGTAGGCATAAAAAATATACTCTATTGTTTGAAATACTTTTGTAGAAAAACAAATATCAACAACATAATCGAAAGTGCCCAAGTATTTCTCTACTACATTACATAAGATACCGATCGGCACATTATTGACATAGACATAGTTAGAATCACAGAGTGGAGAGAAGTGTGAATGATAAACTACTCCCTTCGTCTCAAAAATATAGCAACCTAGTACTTAGATTAAACACCACCCCGGTTACTACCGATAATGTTCGAATCCTGGTGTTGCAATTACGCGCACACAATAATTGAGGCAAGGAGGTATGCACCTTCTGATACAATTGAGGTAAGGAGGTTTTCTCCCATTCTTGGAGAGGTATACAATACACCTTTCCTGATACTTGAAATTCAATCTTTGTAATATATTCTTGACATTTTCTTTTGTTTTTAAGAGCTATAGGTAGTTATGTAAGTTGGGAGGACTAAAACCATGAGGTATACTACCTCTCAATGACCAGAAAAGTGCCACTATTATCAATCATAAACTTGTTTTCTAATTAGTTCAACCTATTTTGATTTTTCTACCTCTCAAATAGTTGGGAGGTATATATATACCTCTCTAAGAATAGGAGAAAACCTCTTACCACTAACCTCTCTTTTTGAGTGAGCTAAGGACACGTGTGTGTATGTCCAGTGGCGTGTGCGATGTGTGGTCTAAGTAATTGGAAAAAAAACCACACAATGAAGGGGGAAAACACTTGAAACGATATGAATTAGGAAAAAATAGCAGAAATAAAATGCCATGTATTGTTTGAATCCTACACGAAAATAATCCACATGAATTAACAAAACATGCTGTTTTGTAATATCATACGAAAAACATAGGAACTCTATGAGTGAAACAAGAAACAGCGGTCTTCCCTAACGTTAGTTTTCCTCCAAACTTCCGACAAAATAGCCCATCCCATAAGAATTTCAAAGATTTCACATAGGAATTCGATCCTGAAAAATTCATCTAATTCTGTTTGTTGGCCGAGGCCTGAGCTGTCTTGCACCTGCGGCCCAGCAAAGTTGACGTTACTGGGCCACTGTAATGTGGGCCCGCCTGCTCGATAAATTGAAGCCACACAGATAGCCGTGCGAGTAGCTAGCTAGTCACTCACTAAACGAGTTAACCCCAAAAAAAGAGCCCATTTGGGGTGGTTTTGTTAGGCCAAAACTGTAGTACTTATCCTTATTAGAAACTCGACAAACCTAGGAAAGCTAGATGGCCTTTTTAAGTAAGAAGAAATAGACACCTAAATTCGTCTCGACTAGGATTTGAATTTGAGTATTCTGGACGTACATCCACACTCTCCATCTATTGAGCTAGGCTACTGTAGCTAAGGCCCCGTTTGGTAGAGCTCCTGATTCTCTGATTCTGTGATTTTGATTTTGATTCTTCTTGAATCAGATACTGAATCAGATACTGAAGAGAATCAGAATTAGTAAGATTAGGCGTTTGGCTAAAAAATTAGCTTTGGATTCTAATGGGCGACTTCCAGATAAATTGTCTATACTACCCCTCTACTAGCAAAAGATTTTACTCAAAAAATTCAGTATTATTCCCTCCATCAAGAATTGATCAGCGCATAAGGTGTTTGCACCAAGACCAAGGAGAAGAAAATCGACCAGTAATTGCTCAGCTTAAGCACTGTAGCAATCTGGCAATACTTGATCAGTCATCTGTTGGCTCTGTCTCCTTGTCGAGTGCTCATCCGTTGGAAATCAAAATGAACATGAAGATCTGACCTTAACATGTCTAATATTGCTACTCAGCTTGCTGTAAAAATTTATAGTAGCTGGGCTGTACAAGTTTTGGACTAGAAGAATTGTTTAGTACCTGGATGCACATTTGAGTAAGAATTTAAGTTGTGAATGTGGTACAAGTTACTCTAGCTCTGTTAATTCAGTAGTGACAATTTATGCTCAAGATCTTAATTTAATTTAAACTCAATTCTGGACTGTAAGCTCTGAATTCAGTGCTTTATTCCTGTAGTTCTGTAAATCAGTAGTTTGCCTAACCTTGAAAATGAACATTAGCTATTTTGTTTTTCAGAAGATGGAAATGAACATGATGGGTCTGGAGCTAATTTTGATGGTATGCTCTATATTTTGATGACCTAGTTACTTGTTCTGAAATGGAGTACTCCTGAAGATCTAGTTCTGAAATCTGAAGCTCTAATTGGCAAGTGTCTGAATTGTTTAGAATTTAATTGAATTTTCAGTAGTTACTGATTCAGAATTTAATTGAATTCAGTACTGAATTTAAGTTATGCATGAATGTTAATCTGAAACTATAGTACTGAATCTACTGTCTGGTTGCTACAGTGATTACAGATTTTGTTGCTTGATTTAAGTTCTGAAACTCTAGAGTATTTGTACAAGCATGATGTTAATCTGAAACTTTAGTCTGATAGATACTCTGAATTGAGTAGTGACTCTAGAAATCTGAAACTCCTGAACTTTAGTCTGAAACTCTAGAGTAAAACCAACAGGATTTGTACTAGTGACTGAAGTCAGTTCTCCTGAAACTATAGCATGATGCTACAGTGCTTACAAGCAGTGCAGGAGACCAGGCGGTGGTGTCGAGGCGGTGGCGTCGGCTCAGGAGACCAGGCCGCAGCCGCGGCGCAGGATATCAGGCGGTCGTCAATGCAGACCCGGCGACGGCGGCGGTGGTCGATGCAGAGCCCGGCGGCGGCGTAGGTTGTAGACCGGTGGGGCCAGTGGATGCAAAGCCCAGCGGCGACAGATGAAGACCCCGTTGACACTTCCTTCCTGAACCCTAGCGCGAGTGAGGCGATGCTCGGGTGGCCACTACGGAGGTTGGAAAGAGGGGTATACGCCTAGTGGTTGGTGGGTAATTTTTGGAAAAGTTGTGAAGGCTTTCATATTAGGTTCGCTTGATTCCCATGAGAAGCTGCCTTTTCGGCGATTCTCACTTCGTACATAAAAAAGGAAATCGATCCCCATTGATTCGGATAAGAAGCTGAGGAAAAAATAACTATGTGGCTCAGCTCTAATTGATTCTGGTGAAAATCGGACCCAAGAATCTTTATCAAACAAGCCCTAAGTATACCGAAATCAGCAATATACTTTTCGGCTACGTTCTAAACAGCTTATAGATTTAGCTACTCTTTTGATTTTCATTAGCACGCTTTTTAAACTGCTAAACGGTATATTTTATGTGAAAACTTTCTATATAAAAGTTGCTTTAAAAAATCAAATAAATTAATTTTTCAAATTTGTAATAATTAAAACTTAATTAATTATACACTAATGACTTATTTCGTTTTAGGTGCCGAAATAAGCTAAGCCATACCGGCCCTTCCAAACGAAGCTTTAGGCTGTGTTCTAAATGGCTTATGGCCTTAACTTCTTTTCCGTTTTTTGAGAGCACGCTTCCCAAATTATTAAACGATGTGTTTTTTTAAAAATTTTCTATATAAAAGTTTCTCAAAAAATCATATTAATCTATTTTTCAAGTTTGAAATAATAATACTTAATAATCATACGCTAATGGCTTACCTCGTTTTGCGTGCCGGAATAAGTTAAGCCATTTAAGAACTTTAGAACTCACGCTAGTAATAGCAAACTGCTACTTACATGTGGGTTGATTGCTCAAACTTGTGCTCCTTTCTACTGTTCTAATCGACGACAGTGTGAACTAATTTAAATGCCAGCAGTAGCTATAATATGGGTCAGAGGTAGTGGCTCTTAGATAAGGAAAATGACAATATTCATGGCTTCTGCATCTAGGATGCATGAATACTTATCTAGCTAGCCAACTACTACTCCTGGTAAGATGCCAATTGCATCTGCTGAACTCCTGCTTCCATTCTTCAAATCTAACACTCTTGTCAGATGTATACTTTCTCAAACTCACCTATACATATCAATGCCTTTTCAGTCCATTCAATTTCAATATATAATTCATCGTTTCAAAAATAAATTCAATAATTCATGATGAATTGATTTTAAACTACTGTTTAGGTAGTAGGCGTGCTAATCTTGTCACTCTGGTCATCAGCCACATGCTGCATTGATTCCAACTCTTCGCATACATGCATACAAATACGTAGTAGCTAGCAGCTTTCAAGCTTTGGCATCCCAAGGTGGCGAAAGCTGATAAGCGGATGCATCCCAAGAAAACACAAGGTGTTGTTATGCTGTCCAATTCGGGTATCCACTTCATTTACCCAGCAGATTAATTAGGCACTGGTCCCTTCACTTGCACTGATACTACTTCTGCTCCTAATTAAGTACACTTCCAGATCTATCAGAGCCAAGCTCCTTGTTTTTGTTAACTGTTAACTATCTTATCAGCATGTAATTTACTACCTTATCATGCAGCAGCAGTAGCACTACTGACACAATGCCACAACGTTGCCACTTCAACCAAGTTTAATTTTTTTTTTCTTTTCTTTTCCTGAAGCCAATGCATGTATAGATAGTTGTGCAGACACTATGTACAGGTCGTTTTCTGGCGCCCATTTCTTCGCTGCCCTTTCTTGCTCGCTAAGTGTTGCTTAAACTGCTGCATATGCATCGATGTATATATAGGAGTGTATTGTATACTGCAATGTGTATTAGTTTTGTGTCGTGAAGCTAGCTAGCTGCAGTGATCTCATCTGCAGAGCCCCACTGTCTTGTTGTACTCTTGTGGACGAGAGATGCTCCGTATTTAGAAGAGAACAAGATCTATATGGTACTAGCTAGGGGAGGAAAAGCAAGCTAGTGATCAGCTGATCATTCTAGCTAGTTCAGTTGCGTATTGGTTAACTTAATTGCATGTGCTCCATCTTTGCTACTGCTCCTTTTTTTCAATTTACTTGTTATTTTAGTAAATCTCACATTAAACTAAAAGATGTGCCACATTACACTATTATCCTCGTTAATTACATCCTAATTAATTTTTCAAAGCAAACATTAAAATTATCTATGAGAGGTAATAGTATATGGCTGCATTGATGAATGTTAAAAAAAAGATACCTCTAAAGTGCATTAAAATATAAGAATGACAAGTATTTCTTTTTTAAGAAAATGAAGGCTAGACTGATAAGTAATAGCAGCAGTTGGTTACTTAATTGAACACCATGCCTGACGGTCAGACGTTGGGAACCTAAACACATCCATCCCTTAATTATATTGACCGTGTAACTGTAGATCACAAGATAGAACCTAAATAACCTTCAGCATTGTTTGGCAAATGGGTTATGGGTGGTGGGATTGGGAGATAGAAATGAGTGGATGGTTAGGACAAAATGAGATGAAAAGAATGAGTGGCTAGGATTAAGTTCTACTCTCTGGTGGGTGGGAAATCTTTTTCCAAACCCAATTGCTAATACACTTTAATAGAATGGCGCCTAGTATTTATAATTTTGTTCATAAACAAAGACAATTGGTCAAAATTTGAAAAATGAAGTGTGTGATGTCAATTATTTAAAACAGAGGTAGTACGATATAACCTGTCACGTCCCAAACTGACCTTCCATGAAGTACGAGTCCAGATCGTGTAATTAACCTGCAGACCTGTACCAGTCCCAGGAATATAGTGCTGGTACAACAGGCGATAGAACCGTCATGGCACAACTTGTCTTTATTAATAGACATGGCCTTACATCCAAGTTGGAACTGTGGACATACCTCAAGTTCACAACGACACATTAGCAAAATAGCGAAAGCGGAAACTAACCCAAAGCCACAAGCGCGACTCGGGAACTAAGCCGAAACTCTAAAACTCCTCGAAGCCAGCCTACTCCTGGAAGAACTCCTTGTCAGTTGGATTCAACTCATCTTCCAGCACTGGGGGGAATAGATACACACACACATATATATATAGAGAGAGAGAGAGAACAAGGGTGAGTACTCGCGTATTCAACAAGTCATGGGGACTCAGGTGGTTAATGCAAGCTTTAAAGGACGGCTGGTTGTTTTATAATTCTTTCCATTTAAATTCCTTTTAGAATGGTCTAAGTGTGTGCTTCTCAACAATCAGGGCGGGGTGCAGTCTCGCTCGAATCGGAGTGATTTGTATCAATCTTTGATTCGGCGCAACTCGCAAGAGTTGGCCTCTGGGATCCAGCTCCACCAGCTGATCCAACATCATCGGGCCCACAGCCCGGCTGTCCTTGATAGCAGCACACCAGTTCCAAAGTCGGATTCCTAATCCGCAAACATCATTCGCAAACAGTAATTAAACAAAACTACGCTAAGGAATCACCTCATATCCGCCCATGACCGTGGGCACAGCTGTTCAAACAATTTAAACATTTGCAGAGGGGGTACATTTTACCCACACGACACGATTTACCCTATCACCCAACTCGCGACTAAACGAACACGACTGGTGACTAGGGGTTTTCACGACAAGGCATTTCCGGAGTCCACTCAAGTTACCCCGTGCCAACTGGAGGGGTCCACGACCAATCACAGGGTAGGTCCTCGACCATGTTGTACCAGGAACCCGGGAGGCAACCCCGACGCCCTCCCACATGATCCACAGTCCATTGGTACGCAAGGCGTCCCTAGGCGACTCGTTACGTAGCCAGGAGTTGTCCCATATTACCCATGTGGTTGTATTGTCATATGTTCGGATGAAATTCCAAAGGAATCGGTCCTTAGCTGCAATGCGAGGGACTCGTCCCGCTGGCACGATCCCCACACTGTGGTTTTCGCAATTCATTTTATTTTCAAGGCCCGACCCAGGCGTCGGGTTTTCTCAATACTTTGCAAACCAGGTTTTACCCATCGTAGTCATTTTAAAATTTAATAGGCGATCACCGGTACCATGCCCGTTGGCACGGATACTAGGATCTGTCAAGGAAGGTGACAAGGAAGTTTAAGGGAATCGCAATCAATCAAGGAAGTCATGCAGTAATTGGGTTGGCGGCCCGTCGGTCGTCTTGCAACCGCGGCTGAGAAATTATAACAGTGTAACCTAGCATATGCGATTTGTCAAATAAAGTACTTAGTTCTGTAATTATGGGCTTGAGATGATCAAAGGTGACTTGCCTTGCTCAAGGCCTGCAGCCTTATCTTCGAATTCCACGTCCTGAGGCTCGTCGGGTTCCGAAACTACACGCGCCATGAAACAAAACAATAAAAAAACTAGTATAATAGTCATATTACAAATTTCTAAGGGTGCCATCGTAAAGATCTCATTTTTAGAAAATTTGTGGGACTAGAATGGAGTCAATCGGACGAATGGATAAAAAGATATTGATTTTTAAAGATTTTGGCATTTTTCAGAATATTGAAAAAAAAATTTAGAATTTATTTTTCCATTTATCCTTCCCTCGGGCCACTGCCAGACGGGGTCCAGTCGCCGGTCCGAGGGGAATGGCGTGTGCGTTGAGAGAAAGGATTGGGCCGGCCCTAGCGGAACAGGACGGACGGCCTGGCGTGCGGCCGGGAGAGAGCTGACCGGTGGGCCCCATGGGCAGTGGCGCGGTCCATCGGGGCGGTACATGGAAGGCGTCTGATGGATGGGCCCGCTTCGAGGGGGCAGGGTCCGCTTGTCAGCCACGGGTCTACGGGGAAACGGGTGCACGGATCACAATGCGCAGGGAGACGGTGGGCGGGGACCAACCATCCAGTTCACTGTGCCCCGAGACGAAGTGGTCCCACATGCAGGCGTGCGGTCCATGGTGGACTAGACGTTCTAGCGACGACGG
The DNA here is from genome assembly GCA_003991445.1 of Oryza meyeriana var. granulata. Classification (NCBI taxonomy): domain Eukaryota; kingdom Viridiplantae; phylum Streptophyta; class Magnoliopsida; order Poales; family Poaceae; genus Oryza; species Oryza meyeriana. Next base: position 273,608 of record RYFJ01001546.1, read on the forward strand.
AGATGGTGTCCTTGGCTCTCTGCTGTGCGACGCGAGGAAGACGATGAACAGTGTCAAATCCAATGGTCGACGGCGGCGTGGCTCACCGGAACGGTTTCCTGCAATTCTGGCGACAGTGAGCACACCGGAACGGAGCGGAGGTCAAGGAGAACCGGGCTAGCGGCTCAGATCCACCGGAATGCGATCGGATACGGGTTATTGTGGCTCCACCCGAAGGCGACGGAGGTTTGGGGATTCCCCGAACAACAAACCGGAGTTCGATTCCGTGCGTCGAGAGGACCCTGGGTGATCCAAGACTTGGTTCTCGAGGTAAGGGAGAGCGGAGGTTGGCGCTGCTCGGCTGGCGATGGCGCACCGAGTGACGGCGGCGCGATGATCGTGGCGGACGGTGTCTACGGCGGAGAGTAAACCTCGGGGAGCACAGGTAGTATGCACGGACGCTAGAGAAAGAGTAGAGGGAAAAACTTGGGTTAGATAGGCTACCGGGGTGGAGAACGCAGTGACGAGCGCTGGCGGCACGAATATGATCATTTGTGCCTTGGCACGGACGGCGGAGAAGAGGGGACCAGCGGCGGCCATGTTCTCCGAGCAGCGGCCTCGGTCCAAGGCAGCTCCAAGGAGAGGCGGTGTTGGTGAGAGTTTTTGGGAGAGAAGGACCAAACCGGAGGGGGTCGTTTTATAGGAGGCAGGCAAGGCTGGTTGCCTCAGGGTGGCATGGGGATTTCCCGTGGTGACAGCGAGCTGGCACGGCCCTCACGAGGATGAGCGGTCTAGCGGCGGACGTCAGCCGGTCCGCGCTCCATTGCGGACCGCGACGGGCGCGCTCTGCTCGGCGGAGAAAAAGCAGGAAGGCGAGCGGTTCTACAGTACAAAAGCGAGGCGGGGGAGAAGCAAAAGTGAGAGCTTTTGGGGGCGGGTTACCAGCGAAGCTCGCAGCCGAGGGCGCCCAACGCTTGGCCACTAGCGGCGGGCCACCGTGACATCGGTCGGTGATGGTGTAAAGCGGAGGGACGGTTTAGCGGTGAGCAGGGACACGGCGGTCGCCGGGGTAGTGGGGGGTGACGGCAGCGTCCTTGCTGTCGGCAACGGGCGGGAACGATGAGGTATCCGAGGCTCGGCGAGCGGGATTTTGAAACGGCGACGTCGGGCGGCGGGTGGGATCGCGAGAGAGAGAGCCGAGCGAGGAAGAGGAATAGGGACTGGCTCCTCCGCGCGCGCAAGATCCTGACGTGTGGGGTGGTACATGTGTCGGCGCCAGGGAGATGGCGAGTTCAGCACTGGCCGGGGAGAGGGAGTGCACAGTAACGGGCCAGAGAGACAGGCCCAGGGGGAACAAGAGGTTTTCACTATTTTCTAGGATTAAGGAGATGAATTTTCTTTGGATTATTTGAAGGACTAAATTAGGAATTTGATTTTGTATTCTTGTGAATTTATTGGAAGAAAGGAGAATAATTTCTCAATGGCTGATTGGGGATTTTTCGAGGACGCCGGTGTATTTTCTCGGAATCGATTCCTATGAGAAAGAGTTGATTGCCGGTTGCGGGATTTGATCCAGCGAGGGAAAAAGATGAGATCTCGACATACGGCACAACAACAAGTAAATTCAATTTTCGCAATTATGGATTTTTATTAAATTATGTTTTACGCCTAAACGCTAGAGCGTTACATAACCACCTTTGATTATTTGTATAGATGGTTTAGTGCATGTCTATGGTAATCCATGGGCAGTTTGCATACTCGTCTATCATACTCTCTCCAGTAATAAATATTTGGCGTTTACGACAAGATCCAGTCAAATTAACTTTTAAAAATTTGAGTATCGATTTTATATTACAAACCAAATGAGTGTCTAACTAGATCAAACTTATCAAACTTGAGGTGTAATAAGTTGAGGCGAAGTTGTGGCTGCTTGAACAATGCTTTAGTTACTTTGCAGTGTACATGCAATTTGAATGGTGAAATTAAAATCCCATCTTACATAGGGTAGGGAAAAAACACTAATCATTATTGTGGAGGACATGTATCCTGGGTATCCTTACAGGAGGTAAACACGGTCACTTGGATAGGAGGTATGCCGGCTCATGTAATTAGAGATAGAGTAGAACTCGGCTTCATATTATCATGCATGATAAGGAAAAGAATAGAATCCTAGCCGGATGCTCTATGTACAGATAAGGGAATCCTGGGTCGTATCCAAATCGGTTTTCTACCCTGTAACTCTTGCCCCTTGTCATATATAAGGGGGTTGGGAGCCCCCGCGGGGGAACAACTCATACAAGAGCGAAAGCAATCCACCACAAACAGAAGGTATTACCTCTCACCGAGGGTCTAAATCTGTCTAAATCTCTTTATCTTTCAAATCCATCTAACTTTAGATCCGACGCATAGCTCCATATTCATTATTGCTGATATAAAAAATCGACAGTTGGCGTGCCAGGTAAGGGGAAGCACCGAGATCATCTTGACAAGCTTGATGGATCCAATCTTCGAAGTCGCCGGCATCACCTTCGCTCCCGGACAGGCCTTCCAATTTGGGAGCTTCAACGTTCTTGCCAACGTCTTTGGCAATCTTTCTCTTTCCGAGTTGGAGACGAACTGATCGGGTGGAGATCTGGTCAACCACATGCCGGTTGGCTTGGTAGCGCTGCGGCAATCTTTAACAACATGCTTCGGTGATAACTTCGATTTACTAGGCCGGAGGCAACTCTGTTTCCTAGTGTTTGATTCGGACACAGCTTAGTGCCAGTCAAGATCGGATCTAGGGAAGATGATATCGTCAATCCCTTACTTGGCCTCGTTAATGTCGTAGCCGTCTTCCACGACATCCTAAGATAACATCCTCGATCCGACATCCTAAAACGACATTCTCGATCCGATAATATAGAGGCAACCCTATCTCCTAGTTTGACTGGCAAAATTAAAATCCCATCTTACATGGGGTAGGAAAAAAACACTAATCATTATCTTGTGTTCAAGACTCTTCACGATCAATCCTGTCCAGAAAGTAAAACTGGGACAAACATATACTTCGATTTCACTGTCAATTCAGCATTGCTCTGATGGAACCCGAATGCGTCCTTTGGATTATATTCCTTGTCATCTGCCAACCCTACCACTGGCACCCTTGATATTTCTCATCTAGCTTACAGACCTTCCTGTCAAAAAGATGGCTGATTTGATTAGTTGGCTGCTCAAAAACTAAAGCTAGGATCGATCAGACAAGCTAGCACTATAAAACTCAGTGAGAATTTCTGTGAGAGACGTTGCCGTCAGACTAGGCAAATGAAAAGGCGCCACCTGCTTGCTCCAGCCTCTCAAGCAAAGGCGCCCACTGGGATCAGGCAAGTGTCCCCATGCCACTGGAGGCATACATACATACATACATATATATAAAAGCTACTAGCTCCGGTCTCTGTTCAGGCTGAGCGACGATGACACTGACGTGCAGTGACCCAACATATATAAGCTTCATTTTATTCAGCATTTTGTTGGAAGATTAGGCATTTGATATAGGAGAAAGTACTAGCTAGGAGTCAAAAGTAGCACCGGCAAGGCGGAAACATTTGACATTTATTCATGGTAGATGATCCTCTTATGCACAAATACATGTACATTTGCTAATTTTTCTAAAAGAAGTAGTGATTTTGGTTTTGTGCATGCACAACGAAGAAATATGGAATCGGGTAGCTAATTCATAGTTGACGGTGGTCAATATCGAGCTCACTAGTTTTTGTCTGATTTTTGTCCCTTAACCATGAAACTGTTCACTACTGATTTAAAACTGTCCCAAGTTTATTCTTGCCTAAGGTGGTTTTCAATGTTAATTAGTAGCATCTACATAGAACATAGGGTCCACGTGAATAAGCAGTATTGACATAACTATACCAACTAACAACAAATATTAACAAAATAAAGAAAATGCTAGAACACATGTTATCCTCACCTCATTTGCCCCTCTCCTCCTCTTATATATTTTTTTATTTTTATTTTGTCATAGGATGACGCGTGTCGTGATAAGACCATCCATCCTAGTTTGAGTCCATGCATAAAATATGAACGGTTCGTTTGAAGGACTAATAGTAACTAATTTTGTAGTTAGAGGATAAAAATCAAACCAAAATCATAATTTTGATGGAGCAAACATGGACCACAATTGGGACAAAAAACTTTGCAAGCATATACAGCCTTCTTGCTATGAAGTATATATACCATGTCAACTTCTTTTCCTAGGTGGAGAAGAAAATGCTATGAGAGATATTATTGTTTCTTGATCAACATTAAATGGCCTGGAGCTCAAACTCCAAAGAATGCACAATTGTTTCCACAAGACGAACTTTAGTTTGAAACCACGAATGAGGTTCGGTCAGAGGAATTGATGATAAAAATAAAAATTGATGTTTATGTGATTTCTAACAAACAGTAATGCATTACACTCCGTAGAAGATTTCATCGAACTGCATTTACTATCCGGAGGGGGAATAAACGTCAAAACCGTATCCGCAGTGTCAATGCCCCCATATCATCTGTTTCCTCCGGTTTTAATAGATAACACCGTTAACTTTGGATATAACTTTGATTATTCGTATTATATGAAAATTTAGCGTAAATATAGAAAATATAAGTCATGCTTAAAATATCATTAATAATAAAATAAGTATCAACAAAATTTAATAAGACAAATTATCAAACTCATGTCTAAAAGTCATTAACATCATCTATTAAAAACCAAAAAAAAGTACTAAAGATAGTAGTACTACTATCTTGGTGCCAAAAGAAAAGGAAAAGAAAATCAGAATTAAATAACACAACACGGCCTCCTCTAGTCCTCTTCTCCTTTGATTCACCAATCTCTGCTCGTCTGATCAGGCTGGACGCTGAATCCTGAGTACAAAAGATAGAGACAATGGTCATCGCTTCCAACAGCAAAAATCAAATAGCAGTCCCTCAGTCCAAATAGTAGCAGGGCGTCATGTATTTCAGAAGGTATATCATCGGCTCCTCTATAGTGTTTTTGTGATCCCTCCTTCGTCACCACCACCACCTTGGATTCTTGTCAGCCACGTATGTCTTAGGATGCGTTCGAATCTAATGATTCATTTGAGATTTTTATCGTACGTAAAACGAGACAAGTCATTAGCATATGATTAATTAAATTTTAATTATTATAAATTTAAAAAATAGATTGATTTGATTACAAAACACACTGTTTAGCAGTTTGAAAAACGTGCTAACGAAAACCAAGGGAGTAGTTAAGTCAGTGTGTTGAAAGGAACACACCCTTAGTGGATCTATAGTTTTTCGGTTGTGTTCTTTTCAGCCTAATTATTTACCGGATTATTGAAACGAATTATTTGCTCCACGCTTTAAAAAATAGTTTGTTTAAAAAACTTTTTCTTAGACCACTTGTTTAAGCTATTTGTTAAGTTTATTTATTAAAATTTTTAATTTATTACTATAATCAAGTAGATAATCCATAACAATAATCCGTTTAAAAATCTAAATCAAACAGGCTGAAATTAGTGGTTTAAGAGTTGCCGTCCTTAAAACCAAGTTCAAACTTGAAAATGGCTTTAATTTCAAGTTTGAAGTGATCAAAGTGAGTATTTTTTTTAAAAAAAAATTTGCAGGCTTAGAGGTTGCCAAAGAAATCTTGAAGGCTGGAGGTTGAAAACCAAAATCCATACATGAATTTTTGAGATTTTCTCTCATACTCGGGCAGGTATATATCTCATCACGTCTTGATAGACAGTATTTCTCAAGAAGGGAGGTACCAAAACTAACTTAACAAGGGGAACTAGGGTTGGAAATTCACATTTATATTTGTTCTTAATTTTTCCTCAGATTTTGCAAAGTATAAGTTAGCACTATAAAGTATATCTATACTACTTTAAAAGAGGTTAGTGGTGGTGGTAAGTGGTCTGCCACCATCACCACCAACTCCCTATTTTCTATGTGAAGGAAGAAGATAGTGTGAGGTTAGAGTACCCATATGTCAATCACCTCACCGCCAATTTTCTACGTTTTATAGGAAGAAAAAAGTATAGTGTAGAGTCAAAGGTCCTATATTTCAGTAACATATGTATGAAAAAAAAGAAATAATATATATACAAAGTTATGGTAATAACAGGTTATTTATAATTTTTTTAAGGGACTGTCTTCTCTTCAGTTGCCTTAAATCAAAAAAAAATATTAGTCAAATTTGGACGGCCAGGATGTCTTCAAGATTCATACAAACCCCTAGCCTTATCCTTTTTCTTCCCGGACTCCCGACGATGTCGCAACCGCTCCTCCTGATCGATTCCCCGTTGCCACCGCCCGAGTGCGCCGCCGCCCGACCTCGCTGGCTAGCCAGAAGCCGTCAACGGCACCGGCGAGGCCCGCCAGACCGGCCACCTCCCCCTCCCCGTCTCCCCCTTTCTCTCTTCCTCCATTAGCCAGCAGCGGCGCCATTCCCCCGCGCCGCCCTCTTCCTCATCTCCGGTGGCTCGCGCTGCCGGATTCGCCACCGCCGACCGCTGCCTCCTAACCACACGGCCTCCCTCGCCCTCGCCGCCAACCTTGCCCACCGCCAGCCTCCATCCCCGCGGCTCCGGCAATGCCCCCGCTGCCTCGCCATCCTCCCGTCACCGTGGCCCACCACCGGTCCGGCCGCGGCTCATGGCCATTCCTCTAAGCCCGGGGAAAACCCCCCTCTTCCCCCTCCCCTAGCCCCCCTTCCCACCCTGATCCCTACCCCAAAACCCTAAACTCTAACCTCACTACTGTCGTCGTGCCGTCGCCAGAGAAGAGGAGCTCGCTATCACTGCCGCCACCGCCAGGAAGTCGTCGCCGTCACCGGTGAGTCGTCTTCTAACTCTTCTCTGGCTTCTCACTCCCCAACGGCTGAAGCTTGAAGATGACTCCCTGGCCATTGGATTTCAATTCAATGGCCCAGGAGTAGGTGACTGAAATCCTGAGAACTAGCAAATCCCTTTTTTTAAATTAAAATCTCATTGCAACGTGCAGGCAATATACTAGTACTTTCAAATGACAAGTTTTGAAAATCCACGTACACTTTTATTATAATTAGTTCAATTGGTTTAACGTTTTTACCTTTTAAATAATAGGTGTATTAAAAAGCATCAGCACCATGGTAATAGAGCCGTGGGGGCATGACTTCACATCTCCACCCACCAGGTATATTTGGGTTAGTAAAAGTTTATCTTCTTTTCGTCTTTAAAAAATGTTACCTGTCCATCAAGGAAAAGAGGTTATCTGCATAAGTTTTCTACGGTAGAAAGGTAAAATGCCGAGAAATTGGACAAATAAATGTTTTTTTTTTGTTTGCTAGCTAGGCTCTAGTCGATTTCCCCCTGGACCGGAAACTACAAAAGTGATGAGCGATAACATCGTTTTAGTTACTTAAGCCTTGCTTCAGGACCGGGTTACATGATCGTAATTAAGTATAATTCTTGTTTAGTTACCTACTTTCTCATACGTGGCTGCCTACTAACTTGAAATAATTAGGGCCTAAATGAGAGTTTTAATTAAGTCGATCACCGTTCCTTTTTGGGACTCTTTTTTTAATATGATATACATACATACATACATACATAGGTGAGTAATATACACATGTGAGTTTTGTTATATATATATTAGATGGGCTATGGTGCTTCATGAAGCACAGCCCTATTCCGTGCGGCACAGTGCTGTCCGTTGGATGGATTGCAATCCTGTAGTCAGATATGAATGGACGGAGCGCACTCATCTAACCTCACCTAACTCGCGCACTCACCTAACCTCACCTAACTCGCGACGCTCTCTTCCGCCTGCGTCTCCCCTCAGCCGCGCCGCCGCCTCCTGCTCGCCTAGCGCCGTCGTCGTCCTCATCGCCGTGACCGTCGCTGAAGTCCCCAGCCGGCATTGGTCGCCTTTGCCTGCCGCCGGTGAGCACCCTACCGCGCCGCCCTCTCCTTTCTTCCTCCCCGGTGCCCCGATGTCGTCTACCGTGCGCCGTCGCCTGCCGTCGCCGCCGTGTTCTGCACGCCGCCGCTTCGCTTGTGTGCTGCTGCCTCTCCTCTGCCTCGGTGAGCCCTAGCCGTCGCTGCCTCTGGAAGACGCCGCCGGTGAGCCTTGCCTAGCGCCGACGCCCTATCGCCGTCCAGCCATCCAGGCGCCGCCGCCCCTCCTCTGCCGTGCGCCGCCCCTCTGCTGCATCCACCTCGGGCCTGGGGCCCGGGACACAGACTTGCCGGGGCGCGTTCCCGGGGCGCGTTCCGGGGGCAAGTCTGTGGGTCCCGGGACCGGGGGGCGAGATCCCGGGCCCGGGAATGAATGTCACCGGGCCTCGGGCCCAAGGTGGATGCAGCAGAGGGGAGGCGCAGGATGCGCCGAAAGGGCCAGAGCTAGGGAGTCGAAAGGGCCAGACTGTTAGATGTGTTTAACTGGACAGATGCAGTTTTACTTGACTGTGAGGAAAATTTTCTGGGTGCTAATAACTGGCCCAATTAATGGTGCTAATAAAAATTAGTTTGCTTATTGTCAAACAGATGGATGAAAATGATCCTTATATTGACTGTAAGGAAAATTTTTTGGGTCTAGAAGAGACACAAAGATATCAGGAAGACGGAAAAGATGAAGAGGAACAAACAGATAAGGAAGGAGTTATTACAGGTGACAAATTGGAACCATATGTTGGCATGGAGTTTGCAAGGGTTGATGAGGCATACCACTTCTACAACACATATGGTTGTAATGTAGGATTTGGCATTAGGAAAAGCAGCCAGGCAAGATCAAGGGTAGGTTTGTCATCGGTTAAATTTGTTTGCAACAAAGAAGGATTTTCTAAGAGACAACTAAATGAGAAAAAGAAGTTGGAATCCGAATTATGTTTGCAAAAAACACCAGAAAGAGAATATGGTTATAGTAGAACTGGTTGCAAAGCTGGCCTTCGAATAAGGCTAGTAAATGGAGTGGTTTGGAAGGTGTCAATTTTCGACAAGGAACATAACCACGAGCTTATTGGTTCTCTATCAAAGAAACGAAACATTCGATCACAAAAATTTTTGAGCTTAGAAGATAAAGGAGATAATATTGGATTTGAATTCTGAAAATGTAGGTTCCTTACAAATACTAGGTTATCTCGCTAAAAAAATGGTGGAAAGGAAAATATTATAGGTGGCCAAACGGGCGGACCGGGCCGGCATGGTCCGGCACGGCCCGCTATGGCACGGCCCGTGTAGGCACGGTTCCTGTAGCGGGCCGTGCCATGCCGGCCCGCGTGCCTCCCCCCGGCCCAGGCACGGCACGCCGAGGTCGTGGGCCGTGCCGTGCCGGCATGGCCCGTCAGCGGCCCACCGTGCCCGGGCCGGCCCGGTCCGCCGACGCCTGCCGCCGCGCGTCCGGCGTCCCCGGCCTCCGCCGCCTGCTGCCGCCCTCCGCCGCCGCCTCCCCGCCTGCGCGCCGCCCCCTCCGCCGCCTGCCGCCGCCTCGGCCTCCTCCCGGCCTCCTCGGCTCCTCCGCCTCCTCCCACCGCCTCGGCCTCCTCCGTCCCCTCCGCTGTCGCCTCCCGCGCGCGCCTCCCCGGCCTCCGCCGCCTGCCGCCGCCGCCTCCCCGCCTGCGCGCCGCCCCCTCCGCCGCCTGCCGCCCCCTCGGCCTCCCGCCGCCTCGGCCTCCTCCGCCCCCTCCGCCGCCGCCTCCCGCGCGCGCCTCCCCGGCCTCCGCCGCCTGCCGCCGCCCTCCGCCGCCGCCTCCCCGCCTGCGCGCCGCCCCCCGAGGCCGCCCTCCGCCGCCTCCCCGCCTGCGCCGAGTCCCGACTGAGTCACTCTCACTGAGTAAGTGAGAGTGACTGAGAGAGATGAGTAAAAAAAGGAAAAACAAGACTTAAAAAATTTTTAAAAATTAGAGGAGTTGTAAAAAAATATAAAAAAAATGTAAAAACATTATCTAAGATGATTAAAAAAATATGAGAGTATTTTTTGATGATATTAGAGGAGGAAATTTTTATATTTTTAAACAAGCAAAATAGAAGAACATATATAGTTATGTAATTTAATTTCTACATAGATATAGAGAAAAATTGCGCAATGACCTTTATTGATTTTGGTATTACACAGCTGCCTCATTAAAAACTCTGTCATGTAAAAACTCAATTTTGAGAAAACCATGACAAAGAAAAAAGAGTACAGCTAAAGGTCAATACTCAAAAATAAAAAAGATTACTCTAGTTCCTCATTTTGTAGGTAAAGATTTTCGAACTGCTCAGCCAAATCTTGGTTCTCCGTGGTGTGTTGGGCACGTTCCTTAGCTAGCTCCCAGTCTTTAACCGCAAGTAGCATTTCTACCACCTCACTGCGGAGATTTCTTCTTCTCTCCTCAATAATTCTTCTGCAAAGACTGAAGGCCGATTCGGATGATACCGTAGACACAGGCACCGTGAACACATCCCGTGCTAGCTTTGAGAGCACGGGATATTGGGTCTTGTGATCATTCCACCATTGAAGAACGTTGAGATCTTCCTGGTTGATCGAGTCGCTGTCCAAGTAGGTAGATAGCTCAAGAGCTTCAAGTGAAGCGTGTGCAGGACTTGCTGCGGCCGAACTTCCACCACCGGTGCTCGAAGAAGAAGAGGAACCACCCCAAATTCGGCCCCACTGCAATTTCTTCTTACCTGGGACAGGGACGGGTGGGGCTCTTTGCACGCGAACTCCCTGAAACTTAGTTTCATACTTTCGAAATACTTCATACAATTTTGTCTTACAATCAGAATAGTAGTTAGTGTAATCAATATTCATTGTATCCCCAATAAGATTCAAAATATTTAGAAACCCCCGTATTTTACCCCTAGGATCAAGAATAAATGCAAAAGCATACAAGTATGAAATGTTTCTCCAGTATTTAAGATATTTTTGTTTCATGTTATATACTGCAAATCCTAATAATTGGTCATCTTCATATTCTTTTAATAAAGTGGCAATCTCAAAAATTTTATGCAAAATTAAATTAGCAGTTGGATAGTAAACACCAGACAAAATAACAGTTGCATCATAAAATGTTTCAAGAAAGTAATAAAACCTTTCTACAACATGCCAAGACTGTTCTGTCAGTAGCGGTTGCCCGTCACTGGTAACAACATTCTTGGACTGCAAGAAAACAGTTAGTATATCTTTGTAAGGTAAGATATGTTTCAACATTAAATAAGTCGAGTTCCACCGATGATCCGCATCCGTTTGGAACTTGCGTGGATCCTTATCCGAAGCGATGCAGAATCGTTTGAAGGTCGCAAGTCGAGGATTAGAACCATTCAGCCATGTTATGGCTTCACGGATAGAATCGAGATATACAGTTACTCTTTTAAAACCAGATTTAACTATAAGATTAATAATATGGCAAGCACAACGTTGATGTAAAAGAAATGATTCAGCATAAACATTGAATAAAGGCTGCAAAATTTCCATTGCTCTGGAATTTGCAGCTACATTATCTATAGTTACTGCAAATATTTTATTTGTGATGCCAAAATCCTCACAAACTCTAGAAATTCGTTCAGCAATATTTTCTGCATTATGTGAAACATCAATTAATTTTAAAGCTATTACTCTTTTTTGTAGTTCCCATTCATCATCAACATAATGAGTAACTACACTAATATAGTCTTCCTTAGCCCTACCACTCCAAATATAAGATGTAATACTAATAGAAAATGTGCAAGTAGCAAATAATTGTTTAATACTATCCCGGCCTTGGTTGTAAACATTCACCAATTCTCGGGTTGTAGTTTGTCTACTAACAGCTTGAAACCTAGGATTATGAGCAGTTTTAATGTAAGTCTCAAATGCAGGAGACTCACCAAAATTTAGGGGTAGATCCTGTCTAGCAATTAAATAGGTAAGGGAATCTCATGCTACCTGAGCATCATACTCCCATGAACGTACCGTACCGTCCAGATTGAGTACCAGTTGCTGCTGTCTTAGCTGGTAACCTTGCTTCTTCGCACACGCCTCAGCATGCCGTCTCAAATGCCCTGTTCCACCAGAAGATTTTCCAGAAAGTTTAGTTTTACAAATTTTACATTTCGCGTAAGTTACCTCCCTTCCATCCGCGGCGGTCTCCTTGATCTCATCAAAATGTTGCCAGGCGGAGGAAGTTCTTGATCTCTTTGAGCCGGTTGCCGTTGATAGGCTCCCGCTCGCAGTTCCGGATCCTTGTGAAGCCGCATGTATTTCCTCCGTATGTTCTTGCGGTGTAGGAGCCGACCCGGAGTTGTCTCCTTGCGACATTGACAGATAGCTCGGGTCGAAGTCGCTCAGTTGGAACGTCGGGTAGTTCGGATCCATCCTGCAATATAAATAGAGAAAATTAGTATTAAAAAAATAGTACGAACAAAGAAGAAAATTTAGGATTTTTTTACCTTGTAGGAGCACCGGAGGTTGCAGCTATTACCTATGAGAATGTGGGAAATTTTTGAAATTTAGACAAAATTTTGTCTAAATCAAAAATTTTGAGCAAAGAGAGCAAAAGAGAGGAGAATAGAGCACAAGAGGAGAGATTGGGAGGTTTGGATGAGCAAAAATGTGGCTGGGGGTTCCCCTATTTATAGGAAAAAATTTCACAATTTTTCGGATTTTTTTGATATTTTTTTGGATTTTTTTGTCATGCAACGGCTAGATTCAAAATCTAGCCGTTTTTTCAGACCGTTGGGACAGGTGTCAATTTTTGACTGGGCCAACGTGGCCGAACACTGCAGCAAACGGTCATCAGCGTCGCAATGGGCAGATGTCAGTGCAACGGTCGCCTGCCTCCTCCTCCCGCACGCACCCAGCCTCGACCTCCTCCCGGCCTCCTCTCCTCGGCTTCTCCTCCCACCGCCTCGGCTCCTCTGCCGCCTCCGCCTCCTCCCGGCCTCCTCGGCTCCTCCGCCTCCTCCCGCCGCCTTGGCCTTCCGCCGCCTCCTCGGCTCCTCGGCTCCTCCGCCTCCTCCCGCCGCCTCGGCCTCCTCCCGGCCTCCTCGGCTCCTCCACCTCCTCCCGCCGCCTCCTCGGCTCCTCCGCCTCCTCCCGCCGCCTCCTCCTCCCGGCCGACGCCCGCCTCCTCCCGCGCCCGCCTCCTCCCGGCTGCTGCCTCGGCCTCCGCCGCCGCCTCCGCGCCCGGGCGCCTCCCCGGCCTCGGCCGCCGACGCCTGCCTCGGCCTCTGCGGCCGCAGACGCCTGCCACGGCGGCGCGGCCTCCGCCGCCCTCCGGGAGGGCCGTGCCGGCCCGTGCCCCGTGCCCGCGCCCGTGCCCCGTTCCCGCGCCCCGTGCCGTGCCCATGCCCGTGCCCCGTGCCGTGCCCGTGCCCGTGCCGGCCCGCTACAGTCCACAGGCCGTGCCGTGCCGGCCCGCCGTGCCGCACCGCTGGCCCAGGCACGACACGGCTACTCGGGCCGTGCCGGCACGGCCCACGGCCAACCGTGCCGGGCCGGCCCGGGCACGGTTACTGTAGCACCGTGCCCGGGCCGGCCCGACGGGGCACGGCCCATTTGGACATCTATAGAAAATATTACTCTAAAGCAAAAGGATGTGAGTAATCAAATCGCAATGGAGAACAGAAAGCTTATTGGGGTAGATGTGAAAACAACAATGGAATATTTTCGAAAGAAGCAACAAGAAGACCCAGAGTTCTTTTTTGAAGTTGATGCTGATGAGAATGGTGTAGTGCAACAGATTTTTTGGGTTGATGGCCAGGCTCGAAGGACATTTTTAGAAATTGGAGATGTGGTTACATTTGACACGACATACAATACTAATAAGTACAAAATGCCATTAGCTTCATTCATTGGGCCTAATCACCATAGACAATCAATTTTTTATGGTATGGCGCTTATTAGATCTGAGAAAGTTAGAAATTTCTCTTAGTTGTTTGAAACATGGTTGAAGGCTATGTATGAAAAGCATCCAACAGCGATCATTACAAACCAAGATCCTGCCATGAGAGTGGCTATCAAGAAGATATTTCCAACCACAACTCATCGGTGTTGTCAATGGCACGTGATGCGAAAAGCAAGGGAGCATCTTGTGAAACAGTATAGTTCAATAGATGGATTTGAGAAGAAGCTGAAAGCTGTGATTAATCATAGCCTTACAGTTTCGGATTTTGAGGATTCATGGAAAATGCTGATTGAAAAGAATGGGCTTGCAGATCATAACCACTTAAATGTCATGTTCAAATTAGCTCCAGAATGGGTACCAGCGTACTTTCGTGGTATCTTTTTTGCGGATATGAGCACCACTCAACGTAGCGAAAGCATGAATGCAATGATGAAATTATGGTTGAGCAGTCATACCTCCATTTATCAATTTGCGCAGAAAATTGATGATATGATTGAGAGAATTTGGCACAAAGAAAGTGATGAGGATATCAAGAGTATGAATGAATCTCCTCAGTTGTGGTCCCATTATGAGCTAGAGAAACAAGCTCGTGAAGTTTACACAAGACAGAACTTCAGGTTGTTCAAGGATATACTCAAAGAAAGTACTCTAGGCAGTGTCATTGAGATTGAAAAAGGTACTCTTTATTGTGTGGCAATAAAACAAAATCCTCTTTTCAAATATTGGGTTCCTAAATCATATGTTGTTGAGGTTGACAAGGAAAATGAGATGTTCTCTTGCAATTGCAAAGGATTCGAGTTTGAAGGATTTCTTTGCCAACATGCCATTAAGGTTATGATTCATTTGGAGGTTGAACATTTACCTAAGAATTACATTTTAAAGAGATGGTGCAAGAATGCCAATGCTAATGCAAAGAAATCTGTTGGGGAGAGAAGCTTGGAATTGGGCCAAACAGAGGCACTTCGGTCTTTTAGAAAGACTAGCCTACAATTAGTGTGGAAAAAGTTAGAAGACATGGCATGTATATCACCTAATGCCTTTGCATATGTAAAATCTAGTATTTTACAACTAACAGAAGATGTAAGGCCTATGGTTGGAGTTGTACCGAACCAAGAAGATAGAATATCTCCAGAATCTGTTGATGAAGAGTGCCAAGAAGGGAGTAAAAATAGTGCATTATATATTGATCCTCCAATCTCGTCATGTAAGGGAAGGAAGAAAAGACCAGCGCGTTTTAAACCACCCGTCGAGTTAAATGTAAGACAACGACGCACTTGTAGTTATTGCCATGTTAAGGAGGCTCATAATATCAGAACTTGCCCTAAGGTAGCTTTTATTTGACTTTTTTTTTAATGCTTGCAACCATTATATTTTTGGGTAAAGCTTGCTGCCATGAGATTTTTATTATGAGCTTATTTTTTTTATTCTTAGCGCTTGCGGGATCTCACTAAGGGAAAAAACAAAATTGAAGAAGAAGATCAAGGATCCAGTGATGACGAACATTCCGACTAAATGGTACTTTTATATTTATAAAGTACTTGTATTTACATACTATCCGTGTTATTTTTTTTGTCCTGTATTAATATTCTTGTAGATGCACTGGCAAAGACATTGTTGTTCCCATGTTTTTGAACATTTTGATTTTTAATTGCAACAACTAGCACCTTTGCTCATACCTTGGACCGGCAAAGTATGGAGGATGATACCTAAGTGCTTTTTTGAAGTTTAGTTTTTAATGCTACTGTGACTTTCATGTAATTACTTATTTTGGGTAAATGAAAGAAGATAATGAAGGGCTGGGCACAACCTGTGGTCTTGTATGTGACATTTTGATAGCCATGTTCTGGGAATCTGCACCTGTCTCTGCTAAACACGGTCAGTTCTATCTCGCTCTACTAATCCAGCAAGTAATTGCTCTGAATCATGAACTATTCAAGGTAGATATAGATGAGGATATGAACCGGTGATCTGCACACAGCTGTAAACAACACCATAGAGATGCACCACATGTAATTATCATCACCACAAGTTACAAAGTACATGTATGCGCAATAGCATTAGGTCTGATGCAATCCCCCTTGCAGTGGTACAAGAACTGAAGAACTTACAAGATAGCCACAACATGCATCGAATCTGACAAAAACTTTATTTCCCAATACTCCAACATGCTATGGCCGTTTTCCCGCCAAGTACCTGGGGCCCGAGCACTGCCCGGGCCCGGGTGCGCATTCCCCGAGCGCCCCGCGACGACCGCCCACATCCACCTCGGGCCCCGGGTCCCGAGGGCATTCTCGGGAAGGGGCACTCCTCCGGTCCCGGGCCCAGGAATGTCCCGAGAACGCGCCCCGGGAACGCGCCCCGGGACCGAGCCCCAGGACCGAGCTTGTGCGTCCCGGGACTGGGGGCGAGACCCGGGGCCCAGGGCCCGGGAATGTCCACATGAACTCAGACACAAGTTTAATGCCCGTGATGCCATTTATATTTACCTCCCTCAATATAGCATAAAATGATTAAATAAATTGCATTCAGAATTTTTCCTATAAAGATATAGACACATGAACTGCTATCACCAATTTGTAAGGGCTACATGTAAAATCCTTTTGATCTAGATACCAAACCAAAGGTACTCCTAGGTAAGATCTGGCCCTTTCGACTCCCTAGCTCTAGCCCTTTCGGCGCATCCTGCGCCTCCCCTCTGCTGCATCCACCTCGGGCCCGGGGCCCAGGACACAGACTTGCCGGGGCGCGTTCCCGGGGCGCGTTCCGAGGGCAAGTCTGTGGGTCCCGGGACCGGGGAGCGAGACCCCGGGCCCGGGAATGAATGTCACCAAACTTGCCGGGGCGCGTTCCCGGGGCGCGTTCCGGGGGCAAGTCTGTGGGTCCCAGGACCGGGGGGCGAGATCTCGGGCCCAGGAATGAATGTCACCGGGCCCCGGGCCCGAGGTGGATACAGCAGAGGGGCGGCGCACGACAGAGGAGGGGTGGCCGCGCCTGGATGGCTGGACGGCGATAGGGCATCGGCGCTAGGCAAGGCTCACCGGCGGCGTCTTCCAGAGGCGGCGACGGCTAGGGCTCACCGAGACAGAGGGGAGGCAGCAGCACACAGGCGAAGCGGCGGCGTGCAGAACAGGGCGGCGACGGCGCACGGTAGACGACATCGGGGCACCGGGGAGGAAGAAAGGACCGGCGGCAGGCGAAGGCGACCAATGCCGGCTGGGGACTTCAGCGACGGCCACGGCGATGAGGACGACGACGGTGCTAGGCGAGCAGGAGGTGGCGGCGCGGCTGAGGGGAGGCGCAGGCGGAAGAGAGCATCACGAGTTAGGTAAGGTTAGGTGAGTGCGCGAGTTAGGTGAGGTTAGGTGAGTGTGCCGTCAGAGCGCTCCGTCCATCCATATCTGACCGCAGGATTGTAATCCATCCAACGGACAGCACTGTGCCGCACGGAATAGGGCTGTGCTTCATGAAGCACCATAGCCTATCTCTATATATATATATATATATATATATCACAAAACTCACATGTGTATATTACTCACCTATCCGGCTGGAGAAGTATTGTTCATTGTATGAGCAAGAAAATATCTGGTTGTTGAGGAAATCGTAGTACGAACAACTACCATTTGATAAGCGAGAAAAATTTATGACATCCAAAAATTTATTAATTTTGAAAATAGCATGGAACTTGTGCGAATAATAGAAGATTGGTTTATTCACTTGACATGATAAGCTCATCTTTTTTATCTGAGCCGTACGATTGTTCCTCCGAGATGAAAGATAGTATTTATTCACTATTTCATCTACTAACGCGAAAATTTGTACGAATTGCTTAATTAGTATTTGTATAAACACATATACGATATAGATCTTTCTTTTTTTCCTCCAATTAGTGTGGTATTGTCTTGAGAATGAATTTTAAATGTGTGTTTTGTGCAGATAATTGAAGAATTATTTATTTAAGGGGGGCATAATCCAGGACAAGGGCTACTCTATTTAAAGTGAGATGAAAATACACGCATGTTATTTTCCTAGATTTTACCTAACTCGAGCAATTTGGGATTAATTAGCTGCAATATGAGGGTTACTACACTTTAGCAGAACATCCCTAAAATATAAGAGCATCTCAGTACCTAAAAAATTAGAGCATCTAAATGAAAGGTGCTACGAATTTAGAGGTGCTTAAGGCAGGAGAATATGTCCACGTAATAAATAAGTACATTTTAAAGCATCCTTTCCTCCAATAAAAATATCTTCTCAAAGGTACCTCCTCCGTCCAAAAAAGTTTATTTTTAGCCCATTTCATCTAAATTACTAATACAAAATTAAAAGGCTAAAATGTCATCTAGCTACTTTAGCAAACTTCAATATATTTGTCCCCTACTTTAACGATCTTCAATAAATCTGTTTTTCACTTTAGCGAACTCCAAGATATTTGTCCTCTACTTTCATAAACTTTAATATATTAATTGTTGTAAAGATAATTTTTTAAAATCGTTTTTCAACATAAATTACTTATATTTACATTATAATTATACTGTAAATTTGAAAGCTTACACGGTAGATTTCAATAGTTACATTGTATTATGGGTACCCCATATACTTATAAAATTGATCCCTCTAAATATAGTTAATGCCAATTTTATTTTATCTCATAAAGTCATATCACCTCAATCGTCTCTAACCTTTAGATTGTTCATATATGGTACAAATTACCTCCAAGAAACCATGCATATTATCTCATCTATCTTTTTTTACCATATCACCTTAATTATTTCGAAAAAAATTGGAAATATAATGTTTCCATAATCTTTTTCATGAATATACTTTTTTTAAAAGATTTGCAGAAATATACTGGTGTCACACGAAGGGATGGTCGTTCTCCCTTAATGTAACACCCACTGCCATGTAAGCATGGCGTCATGCTTACATCATATGCATGCATATGCCGACACGACGTACGGTATCGCACGATGACCCTATGGCACCGTGGCTGGCTCTGTAAAAAGTGTGATGAAGATTAGAGGAACAGTACATTTTCAAATTTAATTTAATTTTTTTGGCATTTTGATTATTGGTCTACTATCTCTCTTCTCTTATGAAGATGTAATTGTATAAAGCATGTAAAGTCAAATCAATTTATTCTGAAAGCTGCTGGTTTCTTAACAGGAGGCACCAACGCGGTTGCTTAATAGTATATTCCGTTAAGGGAAAAGTTATATACAGTAGCAAGGCTTTCCCCCACTCTTTATACAGCGTGTCCCCAAACGAGGGAGTATTTGCAAATCAACCCCTAATAAATTAACTAATTAGTGGCTAACTACATAATTTATCCCATCGATCACACTAGAAGATGTAGCATCTAGACGCTAAGCCCTATAGGTACATTGCCTTGAATGTTGGAAACAAGGGGACGGATGGAGTTTCCCTCTCTTGCACCATGGAAACCACCCCGATCTGAATTGAAAGCCCGTGTTTCCATGCATGAAAAAGAAATTAAAAACCCAGCTTCTGATTTGATACATGCACGCGTCTGCCTCTCCTTGATTCGTGACCCATATCTAACTCTGCTTGCAGTTGCAGCCTATCAATGCAATTCTTGCTTCTCGTACTACGCACGTGGAAGAAGGCGACTGAATTCCGGGCTGAGATACATCTGATTAATCTGTCCTGCACATGAACAGAAGATCTATTGGAGGAGGAATTCAGGGATAATTTTCGCAGGCCTTCCTTCAATGCGTTTTCATCGTCGGTCACAGTTGCATCGACATGACATGGCCACCCTTAAGATATTTCAGCGAAATTTTCCTCCTTCCTGACGAAAGATTGGGAGACAGTCGTTGCTCAGAGACTCAAGTGGCAGTATTTCTTTGTGAGTTTTGGCTGATTAGCTGATTACTTTTTTTTCGAGAAGATGCTTAGTTATTATATAATTAATTAAGTATTATCTATTATAAAGTTAGAAAATAAATTTATTATAAAACTTTTTTAGAAATTTTTTTCTAAAAATCGTATTGTTTAGTGGCTTGGAAAAATATGTCTACGATAAAATAGTAATAACTATAAGCTAAAAAGAACACTGCTAATTTCGTTGGAGGCTGAAGTTATTGGAAGATCTCATTGGTTTCTTTTCAAGCTTTTTTTTTTTTGGCCCTGGATTAACTGCTCGATTCAGAGGCCACTCTTGAATACTACTACTGCATACTGTTTGTGCAGCAGAGATCTACTTGTTGCTTACCCGAGGACAAGAAAGAGAAGCAGCTAGCAGCAACCTGTTCTTGCACAGGACATTTCTAACCAGCTGTACTACAGGTTTCACTGCAGTTCCTGCAAAATCTGTCGTGCTCAACGGGAATTAAGAATTTGTTTCGATAATGGAAACCCCAGGCATCAAGATATGTATCTTTCCACCACTTAAGAAGAAATGAGAAAGAGAATTAGCTAATTAAGACAGCATGGGTCAATCAACTGTCTGCTCAATAGCTTGGTGTTGAGAGGTATGCATTTGAAATGGTCGATAATTGCTTACATGGATAAATTGAATAATATATATTATAAATCTGACAAACAATACATGATGTTGGTTACGTCATATATATTAAAAAGGAGGAAATAACGTAGGACAAGTTTTTTTAGGAAAACAATGATGATGTAGAAAGTTTTTGGAAAAATTATATTTTTGGAAACGTGGCATAAACCATCCACAAATAACCTGTCTCTTGTAATCCACAAATAACAGCCAAAATTGACAGTTTGTTAACTCAACTCACTTGGTTTAGATTTCTTTCTCCCCAGTCCCCACTAGACAGATACTATCTCGCACTTGTTTAAATTCGTAGCAAAAAATAACTATATTTGAAATGGATGTAGAATTAACAAAACAAGGGTATTCTTCGGGCGCGAATCCCCGCTTGTCCGTTTGTCTGAAACTCTGAATCAATCAGTGTGCTCACACACAAACTAACTACATATACACATACAGACAACCCTAATAAGCGGGTACTGTGGCCACCAAACAAGTCAAGAAAGAGATCACAAGTGTGGTCCAGCATGAAACTGTCCTCCAGCACCACAGTACAAGTTTCCTCCATTGCCATTCAAATATTTCAATTTCAAGTGACACTTGCTGTGCATTGTGCATGCAAATAACTGTATATATATTATGGTGGTGTGGTCACTGGGCACCATTATTTCAGTGTATCCATCGGTTTGTAATGAAATGCATGTATTAGGAATGGTACTGTTTCTGCATTTTTCCCCCTTCTTATAAATTGATCTTTAACTTGTCGCTATGCTCATAATATGAGACCAGGAATTTGAGTGACCTGGGGCGTGTGACTAAAGTTGGAGGAATCATGGAGTGGACGCGAGCTCAAAATAATCATATTTTCACGAAAAAAAATTGGCGGGAGCTCTGCTTTGCAATAAAAGAAAGCTTGGAATACTGGATTAATTTTCATCACATCAAAGAAAAAAGAAAAAATAGGTAATTTTTACGGCAGTAGAAGAGACCACCGTAAAAATAGTCGAGAAAAGAAAATATCCGAGTGTACATTCTATAGGTTGAGTTGTACGTATCGTTTCAGATATTTCAGTTTTAGAAACTGAGAAATGCACTCAATCGGGTCATTGGTTCAGGGTTTCAAGTGGACGTTTGATGTGTGATTTGTTTTGTACTGATGTTTCTTTTGCTCAGCAACCACATGTTTTACAGTAATTAGTGGTGATTAATTTCTACGGAAAGTGGTACTGTACATACATACAGTACATTAATTCAAATTTTCGATAATGTAACAGCACTACATCATTATCTGAAAAGAAAATAGAACGGCATCGGGTGATTGTCTGATTGATATGTAGTAGATACTATAACTGCAAATTACATGTCCTTCAGCATTCGGAGTGACCTTTTCTTTTATAAGATTGTAGTATTAATTCTGCCAATAGATACTCGACAGTAATTATCTCACATAACGGCTCTTATCTCTGTCACCCCATTAATTTTATCGTGTTCTCTTGTGGCAGTAGAATACTACTAATAATTCACTAATAGAAGTGATCTCAATCATTAATATATGAATTCTGCTGGCAATAAAAAAATTATTCTTCTACAATTGTTAAGGTGTCGGTAGAAATAGATTTAATTTATTAGATTAGAAAATATGAACAGTCTCTCTACTGGCACCTCACATGAGCAACTATTTGAAATTAATAACTTGTGATAATGATTAAGAAACATCAATTCTTTCTGATGTTAACTTACATTTCACATCAAAATCACTATTAACTTGATTTGTAACCATCTGACATATACCATAAATTAAAAAAATATGTTCGGGGTGAATGAACCTGTGAGATGGGTAGGTCCGAATATAACGGGCAGTATGCTCAAATTGGTGCAATAATTGTTTATCACTAGTTGCAAAACCTAACCTTGGTGACAGAGTATAGCCTTTTTTCTTGACTCCGATGCCAACCGGGTGCGCATATGAGGCTTGGGAGAAGGTCAGAGGCATCAACACACCGTGCAACATCAGATCATGAGAATCAATATATCAATATTACCCTTTTTATAAATCAATATATTGTCTTATGTTGATTGTTTTGCACCACAAAACAAGTTATTACATTAATTTGATCAGTGTCTTACAAATTTTTACGCTAGATTATACCTATCTCATCATGAGTTCATACCGCCAATACAGTTTACTTCGCAAACTAAAATCCCTAAATCTTTGCTCAACCAAGCGGGGGCCTTGCGCGGCTCTAATCTAACAAACCTAACCATGATCTAATCTAATAATATTAAGCACAATGACATAGTAGTAGCTAGCACACACACCAACCCAGTTTTGAGATTTACAATGTTCAGATGCTTGAGTCATCAGCTGCAATATTTTTAGGCCAGATGCCAGGGTTGTCTGCATTATGTCCCAAAGTTTCCTTTTCTTCTACTCACCTTTCATCCTTTCTTTTCTCCTGCCAAGTTTTTCTCCAAACCCCAGGGGCCCACATGGATGACACGTTAGGCAAGTGGCTTTTATCTGAAGCTAAATACAATTGCACAAGAAATGGAGCCATTCTTGGCCACATTAAGAGGACTTAAAGTGCCGTTAACCTCAGTGTCATGTTCGAAATCAAGGAACTGCGGTAGGACATGAAATGCTACAAAAGAGGTGGTTGGGAATACACTCTCAAGGTTGCAACAAGCCCCTTTTTATATAAAGCCTGCCTGCCTGTTCTTCTTCTTGATATATGGGGCATTGGATCACGTTCTGTTTAGCATTAGAATTAATAGCCTTGACCTGACCATATTGTTTTTTTTCTGTCATGGTGATGTAATGTGTATGCCTCAGCTGGATGCAGATTTGGATTTGGATATGAGTTTGATTTATGTCAGTTTTGGCATCCATTGATTTATGAAAAGGTAGTAGTCTTGACACCTTGCAAAATTAGAAATGTGTTGGGTGAAAATTGATGTGCACTGTGCTATAAAGAATATAGTTGCATGCTTGCAGCAGATCTTTTTGTCACTAAGAATTTCTTTTCAGTTCTGATGATCGAAATGTGCTCTTAAAAAGTACAAACTGAATTTTTGATAGGCACATCATGTACACTGTTTGTAAATTGAACCTGACCAAATTCTGATACGGGACAACTGGCCAAGCCCGGCTTTTAGATCAAAGAGTCTGAAGTTTAAGGGCCTATTTGGTATAACTCCTACTCCGAGGACGGAGCGAAGCTGAGGAGCCGTGGTGTAATTTTCAGGAGCGGTCTATATTATTTAGGATCTCGAATGTATTTGACATAGCTCTAGCTCCACTGAATAAGCATCTTATAGTACGAGCTATGCCAAACAGGCCCCAAGATTTCGTACTGTTCTCGAGAAAGCACTATAACATACCACCTTATTTAAGAAGAATGTCCAATACCTTCTGAGTGCTAAGATTCTACAAGGTATAACACACTAAAAATAAAATATGTGATAACTTGCATCCCACGGTTCACAGAGCCGTTATTGGGTCGAAAACTGCTCCTTAGCTGATTTCTCAGTTTTTACAAAAACGAAAAAAACCGTTGAAAACCTATGAAATTCAGACAAATTTTATTAAAAGATTAAAATTCAGTTTGGGTTTGATTGGTTTACCAACTCAAGCCGGCCAAGCGGTTCTCATCGGTTTTGTGAACACTACTCCCAATACCTGTTTAAGGGTTGTAAACCACTATTGAAGCCCCATTGATGATAAATTGATAATCCATAATTCTTTCAGTATGGGCCAGCAAAAAGATAACAGTGACCTTGTTTGTTATAATGACAGTATGAATTTGCTCAGAAGCTTGAGCAAGACATTTTGACGAAGTGAGATGCTCAAGGTCGTTCACAACGACAAACAAAAATAAAATAAATAAATTCTTGGATAAGATGAGTGGAGTGAGAGTGTGAGACACACTGCGAGAGAAACCACTTAAATAGAGGCGGCTCAAAGGCGACGCTGCCATTGCCACCTCGCTTGCTTGCCTTCTTCTCCGACCACCCGTTCCCACTCTCTCGCTTCCCCGGCCAGCTCCGGCGGCCGGAGACCAGCCGGGCCGTAGCACAGGTAGCACTCATAGTTGCCTTGCCTAACCAACTCATCAGTGGCCATCACTAGCTACCGCAGAACGGTTGTTGATGGAAGCAGAGGACGAGTACTCGACCGGGTGCGCGTTCTCCCTCATGTGCCAGGAGGACGGCGCCGACCTCGACGACGACTGCTTCGCCGGCGACCTGCTCTTGGTTTATAATGCAGCGGATGACGACGATGACGAGGAAGAGGAGTACATGGACCATCTTGTGTCCAAGGAGAGTGGATACTGCTCCTCGTCCCTCTCCTCCTCCTCCTCTTCGTCTTCGTCGTCGTGCTTCTCCGACGCCGGCGGCGACTTGGCCCCGCCGACGATGGCCTCCGTGCAATGGTTCCTTCGTGCGCGCCGCGCCACCGCGAAGTGGATCCTCGAGGTGAAGGGTCGTTTTCCGGTTTGGTTTTCTTGATGGAACAGAGCTCGCGGCGGCCTGATTAAGCTTTATCTGACCTGACCTCTCGCCGCGGCCGCCGCCATTTGCAGACGCGAGGTTGCTTCGGGTTCTGCCACCGCACGGCCTACCTGGCGATCGTCTACTTCGACCGCTTCTGCGTCCGGCGATGCATCGACGTACGCGCGTAGAGATCGCCATTGATCTCGCCTCTTCTTAGCTTCTTCCCCTGTTTCTTGTACGACTCCATTGATGGATGGGTCATGGGTGTGGGTGCAGAGGTCGGTGATGCCGTGGGCGGCGCGGCTGCTGGCGGTGGCGTGCGTGTCGCTGGCGGCGAAGATGGAGGAATACCGGGCACCTGCGCTGTCGGAGTTCCGCGCCGGCGCCGACGACGACTACGAGTTCAGCTGCGTCTCCATCCGCCGCATGGAGCTGCTCGTGCTCTCCACGCTCGACTGGCGCATGGGCGCCGTCACGCCCTTCGACTACCTCCCCTGCCTCTCCTCGAGGCTCCGCCGCGACGACGGCGGCGGCGGCGCAGGGGCTCTCGTCGCCGTCAAGGCCGCCGCCCTCATCTTCTCCGCCGCCGAAGGTACGTCAACCACATCGATCCGTTGATGCGTTCGACGCCTGGCGAATCAATCCGTGCTCTGTATCTTGCAGCGGCGAGCGTGCTCGACCACCGGCCATCCACGGTGGCCGCCGCCGCCGTCCTCGCGGCGACCCACGGCGCGCTGATGACGAGAGAGGCATTGGAGTCCAAGATGAGCAGCCTCTCCCCATCTTCCCCCCTCGACAAGGTTGCCGTTGAACACCTTGCATGCTCATCTCATCTCCATGGATTAAACCTCCGCCTCGCCTAACAAAACCTCTCTTTTCTTTTGGCGATCGATCAGGAGGACGTGTACGCGTGCTACGGTCTGATGCTGAGCCAGTCGACGCCGACGCCGACGAGATCGTCGTCGTCATGCTCCGATTCTACCGACGCCGCAAGTACGTACGACTCGGTCGACGCCGCTGCCTCCTTCGCGGCGGCGGCAAGCAGTGACAACAAAAGGATGAGGCTGGAGCTGCCGGGAGGCATCCTCCGATGAGCGGCGGCGCCGGCCGGGACACGCATGGTTTTTGTCAGTTGTCTTGGGCGCGCACGCAAGCACGCATTCCTTACCATTTCTTTTCCATTTTCCTTACAATTTTTTCAGTTCTTTGATCGATGCGGCATTGCCAAACAAGTTGTTCTTGGCAGTGCTCCCGGATTGGATTGGCTTGTTAATTCCGGCTTGAGATCGAGAGGACAACAAAACAACCCAAAAAAACACCAAATAAACACAAGAATCAAGATTGAGCTTGGTGATGAGCTTCTCCTAAGGAGAGGAGAGCTCAAGTGTTTGTGTGAGATAGTGAGAGGCAGTGACCGAGGTAGAGCGAGACTGTATCACCGTACAAGAGGGAAGAAAACTTTGCTGCCTGAACGAAGCTGCACGTTGCACTCACAGTTCCCGGGAAGGAGATGAAGAACAGTGCTAGTAGCTACTAGGTAGAGTAGCTGCTGATAAAAAATGATAGGAGTGAGTAATATCTAATCTATCTGCCAGTTCAATGCAAGCGAAGGAGAAAGCTGTTGCTGCTGCAGCTGCAAGTACCATGGTCCATGGCCTTAACTCTGATTTGATCAAAAGCTTCTCCTGCTCAAAGTGGGTGTGTGACTATATGTCATGTGTGCATGTAGCTCGCTCCATCGGCCAGTATTTCAGTGGGCGGCCGGCCGGTGCATCCTCTGCTGCCAAACGCATGTGGCTAGCTGCGACACTAGTGCCTGTAACTTGTAGTAGTAAGCTATTGCTGTAGCCTTTGCAACTTTGCATGTTACTATCTTGTGTAGTTGTGTGAGAGAGAAGATCGATCGGTGTATTCATGGATTCAGACAGAGTTTGTAGGGTTCTTGCTTCTGGGTTGCAAACCTTTTCAGTCTCTTTGTGTACTGTGATACTGTGATCTACTGATCTCCTCTCTTTCTCTCTCTCAGACTCTGATCGAGTATGGTGGTCCGTTGGAATCGAATCGATCGTGCAGCAACAGCAGCAGCAGAGACGACTGCTTGTTGCTGCGTGAGTGGCAATGGCAAAGGCGGACATTGCAGCAGGATCCGAGGCGACTTTTGCAATGATTGGTTCCGCATTCCTCCTACCATCTAGCCTCTTTGTGCAATGGTCGATCCATCGATGGTCAGTGCTATAATTTTGACTATTGACCCTGTTTAAAAACTTATTTTAACAATGGATCCTTCCAAAATCTTCAAACAAATATATAGACCCCGACCACAGCGCCAAAGCCCTACCCAGCACCGTTCTTCAAGAGGCTCGTCTTTGGTCGGAAGCAGGGGCGCAACATCTCGCCACCCTGCTGGACCTCGCTTCTCCAGTCTGACCCTATACTGCTCTACTAGCCGCCTCCTTGTTTTGGAGTTTGTTGTTTTTCCTCAGTAACCACTAGCTTCTGTATTGGCCTGTACATTCTCCTCTTATTTATTGGGCACTGCTGCTAGCAGTCGGCCAGATGTAAACTGATTTGCTTCCTTCTAATACATCGATGTTCAAGGCTTTTGCGTGTTCACAAAAAAAAAACAGCGCCAAGCCTAACCGCACTGAATAGGGGTGAAAAAAAAGCTCGAAGCTCGTGGTTTGGACCAGCTTGAAGTTATAGTCATAACAAGTCGAGTCGAGTTAAGCTTTTAGTTCGTGAGCTACTCGTTTAGCTCGTTAGTACATAATATTATTATATCTTTTACTTGTCAGCTAGTATTTAGTCCTTTAATTACTTTTAAACTATTTGTATTTAGTGAGTTCTTTACTAGTTAATGTATATTATTATGTTAATATGCAACAAATTGATAAATTTAAAATTACAAAGATGGTATAAATGAGATAAACCTTCTTAATGAGCCTAACGAGTTTAATGAGCTAGGTCGCGAGCCGAGGTAAGTTAGGCTTTTAGCTTGTTAGCGTTAACGAGCCGAGCTGAGTTGGCTCGTTATTCACCCCAAGCACTAACCCCCTGCCACCATAGCACCTTGGAAGAGCTGGCTGGTCGATGTGGCAGGGGTGTTAGCGCAATCGTGCTTGCACTGACCTCCCTACCTCAGCACCAATCCCCTCAGCACTGACCTAAGGAACTTAGTGTTAGACTACGTGATTTCATGTAACTCTTACATGCTAGTTTTCTAGACGGACTCTTATCTCTTATCCGCTCTCGATACTAATTTTATAAGTTTGTTGAGTCGGATATGATTGGTTCCGTGCTTATATGTACCAAAGCTTGTGATAATCAATCTATTGCGTTGTGTCTATTTGACCTTCACTTAGCCTTCCTCTCCTCCCCACTGCCCTAGGCCCCGTGCAGGGCATCCTAGCCCAAACCCACCTTTCTTGCTCATCAGTCGGCTTGGCTGAAAGAGACAACAATCAACTCCTATTTTTTTGGCTGAGCACATTGAGGAGGAAGAAAGGACAGCTCGGGTTGGGACACCCCATATCGGGGCTAAGTCCTAGACCTCAACGCCAGTGGGACTGGCGCTGAGGTAGGGAGGTCAGCACTAAGCTTGATGGCACTGACATCCTTGCATGTCGGCCAGCCAGCTCCCCCAGACACCATGGTGGCAAAAGGTCAACACTAGCTACCTAGGTACTAAGATGTTAGATCTTAGTGCTATCGGGTTTGGCGGTAAGGTTGAGATCTATATTTGGAGGTTTTTGATAGGGTGTATTGTGAAATAAGTTTTTAAAAAGAGCCAAATAGTTAAAAAATTTTGTAGCAAGTGCTACTACTACTCGATGGCTTTGTGTTGGATCTGCCATATTTGATGAACAGTGGAACGGCAGCGGTTGCAGCTGTACTTGCTTTGGGCTTAGCTCTCTCAGTCAAGGGCTCTCACTGTTATGTAATGCCTAGTGGATAGTGGAGTCTGAAGCGGTACTCACTAAGTCACTGTGGACGGCGGAGAGCTGGGGCCATCAAGACCTAATCACGTGTCTCTGTGGAGGGGAATTGGGGAAGGAATGGAGTTAAAAGCTGTGTGTATAGTAGGACAAGATGATGATAGGATATATACACCCGCCATTCTAAAATATAGCTACCTAGAAGTATTTTGGATGAATTAAGAATTAAAGTAAAAAGTCTAAAATACCTCTATTAATATATAGTGTGGTGATGAGAATTAAGGATAGAATAGATGATGTGCAAGTCCTAAGGGTTAGTAGAGTGATAAGGCCTGCTAAGAGTAGTATAGAGAGTAATTAGATAAAAATTATATTTTACATGTCCTAGATAACTATATTTGAAATAAAATTAAAGTATAAAGATAACTATATTTTGAAATGAACAAAGTAGATGGTTTAGAATTAGCATGAGCATTTGTTGACTTGCTGATAGTTCAACTGATTGAGTAGGTTGTTATTAGGCTATGAAACCCAACACCTTCTTGATGATTCAACTGACTGAGTAGGACTTGTTTGGATAAGCAGAGACTAGATGCGATTAGCTTTTTGTAAGGTACTAGAGGAGGGTTCCACATTCATTTTTAGCGCTAATTTGTTTATCTCCTGGTACGTACTAGAGGTATCGAGGATTGGGAAAGGTCTTGGTACCTGCTCAATAACATTAAAGGGCTCAAAGATATTACCAAGTTTTTCCACCTATTTGGATGGGATTTTCCTACTAATTTCCACCGTCAGAGGAGAGGCCAGGTGTTGAACTTTTTTTCGGTCACACAACGAGAATAACCTAAAACTTTATGGTGTAGAGAGTTGTTAACCACCTTAACCTAGATCGAGGTAAGTTTTGTGATCAAATCCAGCTAGCAGAGCCTATTATGATAAATTAAGATAAACATCCGTCTCGTGAACAGAATGAAAGGTTTTCGGGACGAACCTACACAGGAGTAAGTTGCAATTTCATAGCGAAGACGAACGATTTACAGCGTAGATCG
Organism: Oryza meyeriana var. granulata; assembly: GCA_003991445.1. Taxonomy (NCBI): domain Eukaryota; kingdom Viridiplantae; phylum Streptophyta; class Magnoliopsida; order Poales; family Poaceae; genus Oryza; species Oryza meyeriana. Next base: position 303,452 of record RYFJ01001546.1, read on the forward strand.
ATAAAGATGGACGAACTAGGCTAAAAACTAGACAAAAGGTAAGTAAAAGGTATATGTAAAGCTAAAAGAACAATTTAATTGACTAATTTGATTTTATGTTATCGGTTAATCGGGGTTATCAATTGAACTGGCTATAGCCCTTATAAAGAGGTTGGACTTATATTCCCTGAGCTTTTTCTATGTCCTATTAAAGTTAGAGTCTAATTAGGACTCATCGAACCTCTTGCATACCGAAGAAAACATGATAAAAACTCAAACTGGAGTCGGTCTCGGTCTATCGGTTTGACCGGCCACATACCGCCGATCTGACAGGCACCCAATGGGCGGTTGGACCGGCCCTATATAGAAAGCTTAGGTCCATTTCTAAATTTAGCTTCTTTTTCTATATTTTTTTCCTAGCGCCAAATTTAGGTGATAACACTAGAATTTAGAGATTAGGGGCCGACCACAAGACCAATGTACTGAAAAACTCACCAGCGGCTCAGCAGACGCAGTGTAGACATTATGGTCAGCTCAGCATAGTGTCACGGCGATCGGCCAAAAAATAAAATAAAGAACAAGAACCCATGGATCCATTCATGCCAAACGAAACAATATGGTATAGATCGAAAGCTAAAGTTTAAAATCAAAACTTTTTGTACGAAAGATAACTTTAATTTTTAAAAGAAAATTCTGACCATCTCTGCTTAGTCTCCTAAACATTATATACACTTGACATAAACATTCTAATGATATATGAACATATTACTTTCTCCGTCTAACAATATAAGTATTTAAAAATATTAAAAATATTTATATTAATAGTTAAAGTTAAAAATATTATTTATATTTATGGAAAGATGGAGTATAAAGCAACCAAAAGACCGAAACATGCGAATCTAATCCTACAAAAAAAAAAACGAACGCTACGGCCGGGAGCTGACAAGTGACAACACGTCGATCACGAGCTCCCGATCCCGGGCGGCGGCTGGCCGGAGCACGTCGTACTTGCCCGCCCCAGACATGTCAGCGAGCGAGAGCATCGGTACGGCCGGTGCACGTCGTTCGTCCCTCGTCTCCATTAGACATTACCTGACGTAGTAATTTATTAGCTAGCCAGGGGATTGGATCGTTGACGTTGTGCACTTGAGCCGGCATTACGGTGGGGGAGGGTGTTCGGATATATGAATGAAAACGGTATGAAAATTGTTTACCGCACCGACTATCGTTTACGTTTCCTATTGATCGTTTTTTATCTGCAAATATAACGAAAATAATATAGAATTTTTTCTGGACGTTTTAGAGAAAACTTTTAAAAAATTACCGTATAATATAATATCAATAACCCACCAGAATATAAAAAATTTAACCTTAACCCTTACATGTTGTCATTGTATAATATCATTATTAAGTATTCAAATTAGTTATTTACTGCTTTGAATATTTAATAATATATATCTATGATATTAATTTATAGTATAAAAAATGACTATAATTTATTTGCCCCTATGGTATGTTGTTTCCGAGCATTTATTCTGATAATTTCATTTCCAATATTTCTCAATGTACCGATTGTACCGATACTATTATCATTTCTGACTTTACCGTTTTAATTCCATTTTTAAGAAAAAAAATATGGTAATAGGAATGGTTTAAGCATCTTTCTATCCATTTGTGACCGTTTTCATCCCTAGTTGAATGGGGGTGCCAAGTAGAGATGGCAACAGGTATGTATCCATCAGGTCCCCTTACCCCGTATCCACACCCGTTAGAACTAAATGTGCTCGCTCCAACACCTATATCCGTTCGCGGGTGAAGAATTTCTCCATACCCATACCCATTGCAGCCCACCTGCGCCGCTCGCCAGGCTCGTGGCTGCTTCCACCGCCGCCAGCCCGCCTACACCGCTCGCCTGTGCTGCCCGCCGCGTGTGTGGTTGCTTCTGCCTGCTGCTCGAGCACCTGCGCCGCCTACCTGTGCCGCCCACCGCGCGTGTGGCCGCCTCTAGGCTTGTCGGCTGTGTTTCGCCGCCTGTGGAGAATGGCTAGAGATGAAAGTTGAGGGATGAATGATTTTATACCTAGGGTTTGTTAGTTGTTTGTCCTTGGGCCATCAGTAGTAGACTAGGCTTACGGGTTTTTTAACCCATGCGTTAACGGGTTCGGGTGATAAGAGAATATACCCACATCCGATGGGTAAAGATTTTACTCGTTAATAAACCCATAGGTATAATATTTGGACTATATCTATCTCCTAATAGAGTAAAAACCCATCGGGTTTTGGATCATGGGGCCCTATTGCCATCTCTAGTGCCAAGCCCACCCCAGTCCACCCATCCAAGCAGACTCTTTTTTTTTTTTAGAAAATGATCCAAGCAGACTCTTAAGTAGGTTTATGATACAAGACTTCTTATTTCTTACTAATGAACATCACGAATGTGTTTGCCATTGCAAAACCCATCAAAATTGTCGTGTTCCTTGGGCTCCACTGTTTGGTCTAGAATAACCTTCGAAGAATTAACATAAGTATCTGTTTGTTAAACACAATAATGTCATTACGGCCTATCTGCAATGAGGGATTTGCTAAAATTTGAGTTTGATATCATATTTGAACTAAGTCATAGTTGAATCCAGCAACGCGAGGAAACCCTCTTATCATGCTATTATTATTCGAATGTCCAACACCAGTACACCTTTAAAAATGGTGAAGTACAAAACTTTGGATCAATCATTCTTTTTCTGGATCATGGAGTATATGTGAATGAACACGGTCGAGTACACATTATTTGTAAATAATTACATTCATTGAAATTCACAAGGTTGATTGTGTTAGGTCAATAATTGGCAATAGATTAACGAGGGGGGTGTGACTTTTGACCGGTCCTAGCTTGCTGTTTTTTTCTATCTACTTTGATCTTGAGGTTTCTAACCGAATTAAGTGGAGAGCACAGATCAAGATTGAATTAGACGTACGGGACAAACAAAGAAAGTGACGTGTCGGGCAATGAAAGAGATGTTACAGAAGTCCATAGACTGTGGTAAGACTCCACACAATTCTTGTTATTTAATTTGTTGGTTAATAACATCTGACTAAAATCTATGAAGAATTATAATATATAGTTTCCTTTCTAGTGTATTAATTGTGTGATTGCACCAAGGCCCACTAAGAGTTATATATGAGTAAATTTGACAAATTAAACCACCTGTTTAACTCAGTTAAGGGCATGTTCGATTCAGCTTACTATACTAGCTTATAAGCCGCACGTAACCGTTGAAAATACATGAGTATTTTAGACTTTTGCACCATAACTACGATAGTGTCTTATAGATAATAATTTTTTTGCATGCTCAAATTAATACGAGTCATTTAAACTATATATCTTGCAATTGGCAAATACATGAGTCATATTTATTTTCGAGAGTAGTGGCCATGATTACGGGTGGACAGAAAAAGACCGAACCAAAAAGACCGAGACTAGGACCGAGAAATTTGGTCATCATACGGTCTCCAGGCAATGAAACACCAAATTTTGTTCAGTCAATTCAGTTAGTGCCCCCGGTTAACCAAATAGACCGATAAACCGAAATTTTGCCCAATAGACCCAATAAGCTCAATAGGTGGCAGAGCAAACCCTATAGGAGAGCAGTCATGCATAGGCATGGCACTCTCGCGGTCACGACTTCGCCTCCAACTCCACCACACCGCACCTCCGCCTCCAGCCTATCGCATCCGCCTCTTGGCCTCCACCGCCACCTCTCGGTCGTCGCCTCCGCCCCTGTGCAGCCGCCACCCACGCCAGCGCATCGTCCCCCGATGGCCACGCCTGGCAAGTGGCGACCACGCCTCCTCCTTCGCTCTAGCCGGCGACCGTGTCTCCTCCACTTGAGGTGTCGACGTCGTCCTTGCCTCCTCGGCCACGCCCCACGGATCCTCTGCATTGTCGGCCGCGTTGCATCGAGGTGGAGATCTATAGCAGGCGCTGGCGATGTTTGTGATTTTTTTGCATCTCTAAAACTATTGAAGATTTTTATGGCTATTTTGCATCTATGAAATTATTGAAGATTTATGTGATTTATTTGCATCTTTGAAATTGTTGCTGATATCGGTCATGACCGAGACCAAGACCGAATTGCTTAGTCTTCAATTTTTCTCAGAATCGATCAGTCTCGAGTTTTTGATGACCGAAATTTAGCTGAAGACCGAGACCGAACTGATCGGTCTGACCGAGTGCCCACCCCTAGGCCCTAGCTATGATGCAAGGAGGGCAAAGGAAGGAAGTGTCCTTTTACGGTAGTCTCTACTGGTAGTACTATCAGTATCACCACTAGTAGAAAAAAAACTATTCTACCGCTGTTAGTTGAGGTGGTAATATAAATAGATGCGATATGTTGTACTTCCTCCGGTTTTAACGTTTGACGCCGTTGACTTTTGGATATAAGTTTGACCATTTATTTTATTCAAAGATTTTATACAAATATGTAAAAATATAAGTCATGCTTAAAGTATCTTTAATGATAAAACAAATTATAAAAAAAATAATGATAATTGTATAATTTTCTGAATAAGATGAATGATTAAACATATATCTAAAAATCAACGGCATCAAATATTAAAAACCAGAGGGAGTATAATACAAGATGAAAGGTCTATCTTGATTGACTCTAATACCAATAGATACCACTGTAAAATTTACCATTTCAAAATGTGTAAATACTAGGATGGTTTATTTTTATAGAAGAAACAAGAAAGCTAACAGGTAAATAGCTTGCTTTAGAAATAATGTAGGCAAGTGCAGATTATGAGATTCTCCCAAGTATGCATCCCAACGGTGCGCAGCCATGCATGGCATAAATGCAGGTGTAACCTCGCAGTCGCGCACTGCCTTCCTTACAACTGGAATTGGTAAAAGGCCTGGGAGCCTTTTGCTCTGCTCCCCAGCTGCGGCCGGCTGCACGCACTGCGGATTGTGTGATGGGCGACTTTCTGCAACACCACAAACTCTGCCTCCCTGTTTAACTAAAAATAAAAGAAAAGAAAGAGGATTGTGTAGCTTTTAGGTGAGGAGACTGAAATCTTTGAAAAATTCAATGTCAGTTTTCTCATCTTTTGAATCAGAATCTAGCCACTATCGTTATTCCTCTCATTCCCTATTTTAAACAAAATCCCTTCTTTTCTTTCAGTGAATTATTTTAAACTAGTTACTATCAAATAAAGTTACAGTTGATAACTGTTTGCAAGATCTAAATATAAAAAAAATACAAACATAGATACAAAGAAAAAGAAAAACCATATACATTAACAAAACTACAATAGAAATGAACTAAATTTACACATTACATATTACTACAATTTTTAGACTAAGCAATGTGTAATTTTTACATAACTGAAAGTTAAAAAAAATAGGAAACTCAAATATAGAGATAACAAGCAATAAATGAAGAGGGGAAGGGAAGCAGTAGTATAGGAAAGCGTGGAGCAGCCTGAGCAAGGAGATGCACTGTATACAAATTGAGTGGGTGCCAGGTTTGGCAAGTTGAAACTGTGAATAATATTCGTATATTTTTTTTGTGTATACATTGACATGTGAGGAGAGCTCTCGTGAACTCTCGGGCGGTCTCCTCTGATCCCCCTTCCTCCTCAGTTCTGGCAGCCTCGCTGCCGGTGACAGGAGGGAGAGAGGTCGGGTCTCCTCCCTCCTTATACATCCATGGTAGTCGTCGGGTTCTTCTCGTTAGGTCAGGCTCTTCCCATTAGTTAGGACTTTCTTGTAGCTTTTGGTTCGAGTGAGGAGGTCGGCGGCACCTTCCCTCCTCGTCCCGAGATCCATGGAGGCCATCACCGGAGCTCCTTCCGGCGGCATCCTTGGTGTCTTCAGGTTAGTTTTTTTTATCGCCGTTGGTTGGGAATTCATCAGATCTAGCCAAGAAGAGGTAGCGCCAGCCCTTTTCCTTTTCTCCAGCGAGCAACCTGCGGAAGTGGTGGCCATCTTCTTTGCTTCTAGCAGTGATTCAACAATAAGAAGCTGAGGTATTCAATTTTAGGCTTGAAAGCTTCAAACTCCTATTTGAGGAGGCCTCAATTGGGTTTGCTTCTTGGTGGTTTCTTCTGCAGCTTGCCATGCTCTTTCTGCCTCCGTCGCCAGTGCCATCGATCTGGCTGTCCGTCAATGACCTTGTGCTCTCCACTCTTGCGACGATCTTCTTCTATGGCTTCGGTGTTTCTTCTTCAAGCCCACCGTGGTCTCATCGCATCCGCCAATTCAAGTGGGTCGTCTTCACCGTCGTCGTTGTGGGCAGTAGCAAGTGAAGGACCTAATTGTTTTTTTTCCAAATTTTGTTGAGTCGTTCTCTACATAAAAGTAGGCCATTATGTAATTTGCCCATTTTTAGGGGCTTTTCTGCTAAACTAGTTATACTCCTAGTTCAATTATAATAAATTCTGACGCTTTAGCCTCTTGTCTTAAAGAGGCTAGCTAGCTAAAAAAAATATTGTTATTTTAGAGAGTGACCATAGACACACATTATAGATTGTGCACTTTACTTATAATTTTTTTCCACCACCCATCAATTATTCTACAATTTTAGTGATGGGGATTTGTGTTATTTGGCTAGAAGGAGCTCAACTAGAGAGGACAGAAGAGGGGGGGCACTACTCCAAAATCCCAATCTCGAATGCCAACTCCGTAATCATTATGCAAGAGATACACAATCAAACCTATCATTTGGTTGTTGGCTTATCAGCCGCTGCCAAATTTTGAATTTTCAAACATAATTTAGAGTTGATTTTGAGGTTTTCTTGACATAGTTTATGTAGGATCGAACACAAAAACTAAGCTTATCAGAGGGGGTGAATGGTAGGAACACCGAAAACCAAATTCTTTCGTGGAATAAAAGAAACTCTCAAACCTGGATGGAGTGCGCCGCCTTGCCGTCAGTCTGACCGCCACTCTCCTGTTGATTTGACCGACATCTTACAAGATATGCAATCATCATCATCAGGAATTAGAGATTTTAATCTTGCGATTTCAGATTTAAAACTAGAACAGTATGATCACGTTTTAAAACTTTTTAGTACATTTATTAAGTTTATCAGCGAGATCAAAAACAACATGTTCTAATTGATCATAAGTAAAATTTATCTTGTCATCATCGTTGTTAGATTTATCCTCATTGGAGTTTGACACACTAAGAGCAATGAGAGCTAAACTTGTAAAATGCTTACATTTGCCTATGCTTTCATATTCTTGATCGCTCAACTCAACTTGCTTAAAAGCTTCTAGTAATTGGGGTTCTTTTTTTGTTTTCAAAAGTTGAGCACTTGTTGTCCTTGTTGTTCTTTTTTTTCTCGTCTTCCTTGTTAGATCTCTCAAGCTTAGGACGTTTGGAACGAATGTGGTTTAGCTCTCTATATTCAAAGTACCGGATTGGGCCTCCTCTTTTTCTATTCTTAACATTATTCAAAGCTCGAGAAAACTTGTTAATAAGCAAAACCAAGTCCTCCTCAGAGACTTGCTCGAGTTGTTCATCGGACGTGGCTTTTAAAGCAGTAAGAAAAAATAACGATGAAGCATCCACAGAAGAACTTGAAGAAGATACCAAAGCAGTGAATTTAGAATTAATCTTTCGAGAAAGAATGTTCATCCTATGTGTCTTTAATTTAGTGTAAATAGAATCTAAGGTTAAAGTATTCAATTAATAGATTCTTGAATTGATTTAACATTTATCTCTCAGATAGACATATCAAGACCATTCAAAAGATGTCTAGCAATTTCGGGCTGTGTATAAGTAGTATTAAAAGAATCATCCACAAAACGAAGGTTGCTAAGAACTTTATTGAAATATGCAAAATAATTATCTAAAGCTTCGTCAGGTTTCATCTTAAATTTCATATAGTCTTTTTTAAATACATCTTTGTGTATTTCCTTGATGTTGGAAGAATCTTAATGAAAATCACATACACATCTCTAGCCTTTGTGCATTGATTTCTAGTGTTTAGTATCTCACGTGATCTCCCGATCATCCAGACATCAACTTCTTTTAAATTGACTCTCGATCCATCACCGACAATACTTCTGAGACCTCAAGACTCACCTATACATACAAAAACAAAGAAACCATATCTGAGCACAAGTTCTTTCCCAACTTGACTCACATTAGCACACAAACAATATATGCTACGCATATAAAACAATTTGAAGTCATATACATTAATTATCCTTCGTGAAACACAAAATCACATCGAAAACAAAAGCGAACACCGTCAATTATTCATCACAAAATATAAAGCAAATAAGACAATGATTTCATAGTTTATTTTCCAGCATTGGCTTTTAAATTGTTAAGAATACATATATAAAAGTTTTATCCATAAATTAGTTCTGGTTGCCTCGTTCAATTTTTCACGGCTTATCAGCCGTAGAGCAAACACGCTTGATGTGTGTTCCTCCAAGAGCTGACTCATAGGAGGCGTTGAAAAATTCCCGAGCAACCAAATAGGTTCGGAAACATTTTTCCCCCATACCATTGAATGTGGCAAATAATGAGAAGAACTAATACAAAGTTGTACCATGAAACATATGTAGGAAAAAATATTAAACATAGGGATCCCTGTTGTGTTAGTGTAATATTCAAGTCCTACTCAAACAACTGCGCTGCATGGTTTATCTCTCCACTTGTCTATGGATGATGCCGAATACAACTAGATGTCTAGTAGTAGCTGTTGTATCTAGTGTTGTGCATACCGTAAATTTGGTTGAAACAAGTATCATTTCTTTAAGTTGGTTTTAATTCTTTTTATACTTTTCCAAGGTAACATTTCTAGATCACTATCACATATATTTTTTGTTGCTAGCAATGTCCATAACCAGTGTAGAGTACAAAAATATTAGAGCATAAAAGGACAATAACACTTATTGTCCATATTATGGACTTAAATATAAAGACCTGAGAGAATAAAAGGATAATAAGATTCACCACATCCTGATTCGATTATTTGAGAAGAGTGTTTTTTTAGAGAATATATATTTCATTAATCAATACGGTACATCCGATCTTTGCACCTACTACGTATGCACACAGTCAATTTTGTAAAAGTATCTATTAAAACATTTCTTTTTAGATAACAAGTCTACCAAACATATGCACAACCTTAACATGATCGACTAAAGGTCGATCAGTAAGTTAACATATATTATTGGGCTAATTATGCCTTAACCAAAGTTACACAAGATACACATAAAAAATATCTGTGGAATAGGCTGTCTGCAGTCTTAGGGTCAGTTCGACTATACCCTTTGAGGGAAAAAAAACACCTCGTTTTTCGTAAACATGTTTCCCGAACTGCTAAGCGGTACGTTTTTTTAAAAATTTCTATATAAAAGCTGCTTTAAAAAATTATATTAATCTATTTTTTAAGTTTAAAATAATTAATAATTAATCATATGTTGAATCATCCTATTTTACATAATCTTCTTTCTCTTCTCCTCTTCCCTCGTCTTTAAACTATGCCTTAACTAGAATTAATGATAGGAGCTGCGTATGGTTGTTGGAAGGAACCCTGCTTCAGACAAGAAAAATATATGCAGCTGCACGGTCATCAATGCAGTCAAACAATCTTGGAGACAAAGTTTGCTGAAATTTGTTGGTTCAAAGGAGTACCATACCATTAACACCTAGAAGTGAGTGGCCACCTCACTCACTGACCTGCAGCTGCATGCCGGCCTGCCTGGCCCTAATAAAGCAGTGTAAACTGTAAAGAGACACTGAGCCACATGATAAAGAATGGGGATTTCTGATCTCACAAATGCCATCAAAGACCTCTGTAATTTTGCCAAGTTGGTGTCTTATCAGTTATCTTCTAACTTTTTGTTTGTACCCTCCTGCCAAGATCAGCGAGGAATATACCAATATATGGTTACAAACATGTATATGTGATGTCTTGATGACAAATACACATGATTGCCAGTGTTGTATGCTGGACAGGATGCTATAGCCATGTTTAGAAAGCTTAAGATTTAAAGAAGCAGCTGATAAGAATTTAGAGAAGCTAAATTTTCTAGCTTGTTGTTTTACGGCCTGTTCCTTCCGACTGAAGAGGTGGCTTAAATTCTTGTATTTCGTGTGCACGTTTTCCAAAACGATCAATAGTGTGTTTTTTGTAAAAAATTTTCAATATGAAAGTATCTCTAAAAAAACAAATAGATCCATTTTTCAAGTTTTTAATAGTAAATACTTAATTAATTACGTGCTAATGATGTTTCTCGTTTTACGTGTGACTTATAAGTCAGAAAAATATCTGGATTCTATAATTACTAATTCTCAAAATCTAATTAAGAATTTAGATTGTTTATTAGAACTAAAAATTCTAGAAGAAGTTGTAGCTAGCAGAAACTCCTCTAATAGGACCTATGCAGTTTTCCCCTTGGCATTATAGAAATGTGGTAGAAAGGTACAGTCATAGCTATTTATGATAGGTACCAGTGTTTATATGGTATGATCAGGTTTGAGAATTGTCCTCGATATATCACAATACTAACAACATAGATATTGACGAGGACTTTTATGTAGTCTTTACTTAGTACTATAATACTACTAATAGAATTGATCAAAACCATTGATTTAAAAAGGCAAAATAGTATTATTCCTAACTTATATACTCTGTGCCAGAGAAACAATATATATAGCACTGTTAGACTGTTCCCGTGGAGTATACTCCATAGTGGAGCAAATTAAGGCATAAGTATACTCCATAGTGAATACACAAATATGTTTCTCAGTAGTATGCATTTTGAAACGAATATACTCCTTGGTAAGGAATGGCAGTTAGAATTTTATATTCTCATCTCATTTTCTCCATTCTCAACTGAAAGCCTGAACCAGGGAGGGATGGCATGCTTGCATCAACTACAGCAGTGTCAGTGATGACCCATGCAACAACAACAAACATACTCCGCCGTACCCTTGCAGTAGTATTCAAGCCTCCAAGGACCTCACCTGCTGCACAAAGACAAGGGATCCAACAAAAAACACAGACATACTAGCTTGCTAGCCCAACCCAGCCTACCAATTCATCATCCATCACAATTCACACACACCACTGTCGCACACTGTACACACATACTGGTATGCAACCTCTGTCGTCTGACCTTGGTCAAAGAATCATTGGCATGGCAACGTTCCTGGGTTTTTATTTCCTGCCTATCTGCAGCAGAGGCACTGTTCAGTGGGAGTGATGAACTCTCTTGTATATTGTATTGTATATCTGTACTCCAAAATAATTTTTAAAGACTAATCTCTCCATCTTAAAATATTTGATTGAGTAGATGGGAATAGCCAGATTGACTCATGGCTTCTCCAGGCTTTCTAGAGTGTTGCAGGTGATTGATTGGGTTTTGTTTTCCCTTTTCTTTTCTTGATTGGTTTTCCTTTCTGTTTTAACAATAGGATGAAATTGTTAAAATCTACTTATGTTTCAAGTGGTTCCAAGTGTTTTTATGTTTATGTTCAGTTGAGAATGGCGTTTCACTCCATTTTGTGTAGTAATTTTTGGTGATGGTATATTAACCGGTAGGTGTTAAAAAATCATGAAGATAAAACTATTTGCCCATAATTTAGTGTAGTCGAGATAAGAAAAAGGGCAGGCGTGTGAATACATGCTATATTTACAAATATCAAGCCTATAATTATTCTGCATGAAACTTTTGCAAGGAAACCCTGAAAGTGCATTTAACCCCTAAGTGGGTTTTGATGGATTAATGACAAAGCGGTTAAGAGACTAATAAGTTTATCAAGAATTATGCAGAGAATTAGTCCCAGGTTGCTTGGTGTGGTGCATAGAGACCCCTACAAAGACATGACGCAAAACGACGAAGTGATTCGGAGTTTATTTTAAATTCTTTTAAAATTTCTTTTGAGTCGAGAAAAAACCGTACTATCAAGAGGGGTTACAAACAGTGTTCCAAAACCACTCAAGTACTTAAGATCCAAATAGCTGAGAGTCCATCACTTTGGTACAATACATATATTTGGGATGGGCTAGTTTCAGTGTCAGAGTCAGAGGTTCCTACCCCTAGGGTTAGAGGCTCCGACCAACCTTCTCGGCCAGAGACTAAGTGTTGGTCGGAGGTTACTACCCCTGGGGTCGGAACCTCCTGGCCAAAATCTATGAGTAACGGCTAAGTGATATAAGCCATTGCCTATAAAGCCCAAACTTTGTTTCTAGCCGTTGTGAGGCCATTCCACTTCATTTCAACTGTCTTCTAGCCTCTCCTAAGATCTTTTGAGCTCTCCCAACTAGTTCTAGTGTATCCTTTGTGATTCTTGTGAGGATCTAGTGGGAAATTGAGTGAATTTTATTGAGAGAAGGCTAGAAGGATCTTGTGCACTTGAGGAGGACGCGGATTGGCTGCTTGGAGCTTATTTCTCTTGGGGGAACCTCCTAGATGGTTAGGCGTCGCCCGCAAGCTTCCTTGAGTTGTGGATTGTCCCGGAAAAGTTTGTGAAGGTTAACCTCGCCTCCGCAAGGAAAAGAGGTAAATTCTAGTGGATACCAAGTTGATCTTCATGGTCACTTGGTGAGACAAGGGGTTGATCGAGACCCGGCTCTTTGGAGCTCCTCAACGGAGACGTAGGATCTTTGTGATCCGAACTTCGAGAAAAATCTTTGTGTTTTCGTTGTGGTTTCTCGTTATTGCCTTATTTTGTATCTTCCCTTGCCAGCATTTATCTCCTATCCTATTTATGGAGGCCATGGGCCCCGGGTACCTCATCACAAGCATATGGGCCACTCGGATAGAGGATGGGCTTAACCTTATAATTAGAGATATGACAGAGCCCGACAGACTTAGCCTTGTACAATAAGAAATATACAGTCCTAGTCGGGCAAGTTATATCTCTAAAAGGAGATCCTTTGGCCGTAGTCTGGCTGGAACTCCTACCTTGTACCCCTGTCCCCCAGTATATAAGGAGAGGCAGGGCGTCCCCTAAGGGCATACAGAGATTCATCAGAATCATACATCCTCAAAGGAATACACCACAACTGGACGTAGGGTATTACCTCACATCGAGGGCTTGAACCAGTATAAACTCCTCGTGTTCCTTTGCAGTCCACTGAGTTTCAATCCGACGAGTAACCCTATAATCATATTGCCAGTGTAAAACATCGACAGTTGGCGCGCCAGGTAGGGGCTTCGGCGAGATCAACTTCCACAAGCTCGATGGATTCGACAACCGGAAGTCGACGGCGACAAATTCTCCCCTGGAGGCACAATTACATTCGGAAGCCTCGACTTCATCGCCGACCAGCTCGGCAACCTCGCCTTGGCCGAGTCAGACCAGATCCGATCGGCCGAAGAACCGGCTGACTCTGCGCCAGTCGGCCCACATGACGCTGCAACAACTCTCGTCGATTTGCTGCAGCAATCTTCTACTTCGCCGGGTCTCGGGAGAACTCTCTCCTTCGGTGTTCGACTCGGACTCGGCCTTGAGCTGGCCCGGGTTGGGCTAGGAGGGGGAGAGATCATCAATCTCCCAAGCAGACTCAGCGATGCCGGGGACATCTACAATCTACATCCTACGCGGCAGACCCGATCCTCCATGGTTCAGTTCAGACATGGCTCAGAGCCGTTCCAGATTGGATCTAGGGAGGTCGGAGTCGTCCTTACCCCGATGAACTACTCGGATTCTGACTCCAAATCGGACAACAGTTCGGACACTAGTTTGGTGAGCTTCCTTTTGCCCCGAGAAATTTTCATGGCTTCAACCCCTCTGCCGGAGGTGCGCCGAGTACAACAGGAGCAAGAAGAGGAGGCCCGCCGACTATGGCAACAGGTGGAGGCCGAACGCGAGGCTCGCAATGAAAAGCTATGCAGGGCCGGGCAAACCGCTCAGCAACAAATCCTCCAGACTAGAGGTGGCGACCACGACGTCTTCGTCAAGCCACAACAGAACGTCGTGGCCGCTGCAACCCTGCTGGACACGCTCCAACTCGGGCCTGATCATCAGGCCACCCCAACTATAGCGAAGATCAAGGCGATGATTACAGCTGTTGCATGTCAGCAGCACCAGCAGTCGTGCGACACACATGTACCGACCAACCGGTCGGGTTCTCCAACGGCAGTCTCGTCTGCATCAGCACGACGCCGGGCGGTTGGCTCAAGTCAGCCGCACGCAGAGTCACAGCAAACATCCCTCGGCAACACAAACAACAACAATTGGTGCCATCCCTAGAATGATCGTCAGTTCAACCAAGACCTCTGAGTCCGTCTGCAACATGATCTCCGCTAAGATATCAACGCTCGGCGCCGCCAATGCAAAGACGACGAGCGCCGCTGACTAGAGGATGAATACGAGCGTTTTGGTCTCCACCACGAGCGGCTTAACTGCCGCGGTCGGAGCCGGAGCCCTCACCAAGATGAAGGCATACCAGCCTTCATCCAGGAGCTACAAGACGTCGACTGGCCATCGGGCTTCAAGCCTACGGGAATCGAAAAATACGACGGCAAAAACAATCCCGAGTCCTGGCTCACCGTATACACCCTAGCAATCCAAGTTGCCGGAGATGACCACAAAGCCATGGCTAACTACCTCCCGGTCGCCCTGGCCGACTCAGCGAGGACATGGCTAACAGGGCTCCCGAGGCGATCAATCAGCTCCTGGGGGGAACTCCGGGAACACTTTATAGCCAACTTCCAGAGGACTTACGAGCGGCCGTCTTCTGAGCACGATCTCTATCAGCTGCACCAGAGGAAGAACGAGTCTCTACGTGAGTTCATCAAAAGGTTCTCCGAGAAGCGCAACTCAATCCCAATGATCAAAGATGAGGTCGTCATTGCCGCCTTCCACAAGGGAGTCAAGGACACCCCGTTCATCGCAAAATTCACTTGGAAGCCTCCAACCTCTGTCAGGACTCTCTTCGATATGGCGAATAAGTATGCCGACTCGGCCGAGGCAGTTGCTGAGGCCCTCGACGAGAAGAAAGAGTCCCGGCAGAAGGACCAAAAGGCCAAAGCCCACAATGAGCTGTCACAGAACAAATCCGGCAGCTGCAAGCGGAAGTCGAAAAACGTGGTGGCCAACGTGGAGCAGACTCGGTCGTGACCCCCAAGGAACAACGAGTACTAGAAGGTGATGAACGGGCCTTGCCCCTTTCATCCCAAGGGCAAACACGCGGTCAAGGACTGCTTCATGCTCAAGAAGTTTGCTTCTGAGCAGGCTTCATCATCTGGTGCCGATAAGGACAAGGACAAGCCAGATTCGGCCCAGACCGACGATTATCAAGTTCCCCAGGCCGAGCTCAACCACATCTTCGGAGGGCCATCTGCGTATGAGTCCAAGAGAAAGCAGAAGCTAACAGCACGCGACGTCAACGTGGTCTCTACAGCAGACGCCCCCCAGTATTTACACTGGTCAGAGATGCCCATCACATTCAACCGCGCAGATTATCCAGATCGGGTTTCACACCCAGGACGCTATCCACTCGTCCTGGACCCAGTTGTCAAAAATATCAAGTTGAAGAAGGTTCTCATAGACGGAGGCAACGCGCTCAATATCCTCTTCGCCAAGACCCTGGACGAGATAAAAATCCCTCATTCAAAACTGCGGCCGAGTATGGTGCCCTTCCACGGGATAATTCCTGGCCTGTCTTCAACACCCCTCGGGCAGATAACTTTGCCGGTCACCTTCGGCACGCGGGATAACTTCCGCACAGAAAATATCTGCTTCGAGGTCGCCGACTTCAAGACTGCGTATCACGGGATACTCGGACGATCGGCGCTTGCCAAATTCATGGCAATACCGCACTATACCTACATGGTGCTTAAGATGCCTGGGCCAGCCGGAGTTCTCTCCCTTCGCAGCGACGTCAAGCAAGCCTTCACCTGCGACAAAGAGAGCTACGAGTTGGCTCAGTCTCAAGAAGCGGCAGTCGGACGCGACAGTATTCGGCAAGCCGCCACAACAGAAGTCGGGGACAACCAAGTTCCGGTGAAAAAAGCTGCAAAGTCAGGAATTTCAGCGGACTCTGACATGAAGAAGATCCCCCTGGACCCTTCCGACCCCTCCAAGACTGCTCTAGTCGGGACCGGACTCGACCCCAAATAGGAAGATGTGCTCGCCACCTTCCTCTAGGCGTACAGGGACATCTTTGCTTGGAAGCCTTCCGACATGCCTGGGGTACCAAGGGAGGTGATCGAGCACGCCCTAAATGTAAAGACAGACGCCAAGCCAGTCAAGCAACGGTTACGGCGCTTCGCACAGGACCACAAGTATGCTATTCGGGAGGAGATAACCAAGCTTCTCGTAGCTGGGTTCATCAAAGAGGTCTACCACTCGGATTGGTTGGCAAACCCAGTCTTGGTCTAGAAGAAGAACGGTAAATGGCGCATGTGCGTCGACTACACCGACTTGAACAAAGCTTGCCCTAAAGATCCATTTGGTCTACCAAGAATAGATCAGATGATGGATTCAACTGCGGGGTGCGAACTTCTCAGTTTTCTCGACTGTTACTCGGGATACCACCAAATTAGCCTGAAGGAGGAGGACTGCCTAAAGAGGTCTTTCATCACGCCATTTGGCGCATACTGCTACATCATTATGCTGTTCGGTTTGAAAAACGCTGGAGTAACGTATCAACAAGCAATTCAGTGGTATCTACACACTCAGATCGGGCGCAACGTGGAGGCATATGTCGACGATGTGGTGATCAAGACAAAGTCCAAAGAAGACCTCATCACCGACTTGGAGGAAACCTTCCAAAATCTTCGAAGATTCAAGATGAAGTTGAACCCAGAAAAGTGCGTCTTCGGTGTGCCATCCAACAAGCTACTCGGCTTCATCGTATCGCATTGCGGCATTGAGGCCAATCTAGAGAAAATCAATGCGATCATGAACATGGCACCTCCAACTAACCAGAAGGACGTTCAGAAGCTGATAGGCTGCATGGTGGCACTCAGCCGATTTATTTCCTAACTAGGCGAACGGGGCATGCCCTTCTTCAAGCTACCGAAGAAAGCAGATAATTTTCAATGGACTCCTGAAGCCCAACAAGCCTTCGAAGACTTCAAGAAGTTTCTCACATCACCACCCGTGTTGGCATCACCTATGCCCCAAGAGCCATTAATGCTATATCTGGCGGCAACCACACAGGTAGTCAGCACGGTGTTGGTGGTCGAGCGACCCGAACCGGGTCATATACAAAAAGTTCAACGGCCAGTCTACTTCGTCAGCGAGGTCCTTGCCGACTAAAAGATGAGATATCCGCAGGTCTAAAAGCTGCTATATGGCCTGCTCATCACTGTCCGGAAGCTGGTGCACTACTTCCAGTCACATTAGGTCATGGTGGTCACATCGTATCTACACGGGGACGTCCTGCATAATTGCAAGGCCACTGGCCGAATCGCTAAATGGGCTCTCGAGCTGATGGCTTTCGATATCACTTTTCAGCCACGGACAACAATCAAATCACGAGCTCTACCCGACTTTCTGGCCGAGTGGACAGAAGTTCAGACGACTACAACAACAGACAAGCTAGAGTAATGGACAATGTATTTCGATGGTTCTCTAAGGATCGGCGGCGCCAGGGCCGGTATTGTACTAACGTCACCCACCGGCGAAAAACTCAAGTACGTTCTCCAAATTCACTTTCCGGCTTCCCACAATGTCGTCGAGTACGAGACACTCATCCACGGGCTCCGCATTGCTATATCACTCGGCATCCGCCGACTGATTGTGCGTGGAGACTCTCAACTCGTGGTGAACCATGTCATGAAAGAATAGACATGTCTCGATGATACAATGGCGGCGTACTGTCAGGAGGTCAGAAAGCTGGAAAATAAGTTCGACGGGCTGAAGATAACTCACGTCTTACGACAATACAATGATGCTGCAGACGAATTGGCAAACATGGGATCCAAGCGAGAAGTGGTCCCAACAGGGATCTTTGTCGAGCATCTAACGGAGCCATCAATCAAGAAGAAACCAGTGCCAGAACAGTCGGGGACTGAACCTACCCCGGCAACAGAAGAAGTATTGGTCATATCTCAAGATTGGCGGACTCCTGTTCTCAAATTCCTCCTAGACGATGAACTCCCAGAATATCGTATTCAAGCCGAACAAATCAAACGTCGAAGCAAAAGTTTCCTAGTAGTCGGAGAAGATCTGTACCGAAGAAGTGCATCCGGTGTCCTCATGCGCTGCGTCACACCCAAGGAGGGCAAGCAGATTCTGCAATCGATCCACTCGGGCATATGTGGCAACCACGCCACATCCAGGACGTTAGTCGGAAAGGCTTACAGGCAGGAATTTTTATGGCCAACAGCAGTAACAGATGCTAAAGACATAGTTCGCACATGCGAGGGCTGTCAGTTCTATGCAAGACAAACAAATCTCCCAGCCCAAGAACTTCAAACCATCCCAATCTCTTGGCCCTTTGCAGTATGGGGGCTTGACATGGTCGGGCCTTTCAAGAAAGCGCCAGGAGGGTTCACACACTTGTTTGTCGCAGTGGATAAATTCACAAAGTGGATTGAGGCAAAACCCATTGTTACCATAACAGCGGCAAGAGCAAAGGACTTCATCATGAGTATATTATACCGATTCGGGGTTCCTAACCACATCATAACGGACAACAGTACTCAGTTCACTGGCGGCGTATTCTAAGATTTTTGTGGCAACTTCGGCATCAAGATCTGTTATGCATCTGTGGCACACCCGCGAAGCAATGGGCAGATTCAACCTGCCAATGGCATGGTCTTACAAGATATCAAAGCCAGGATATTCGACCGACTACAGCCATATGTAGGGCGGTGGGTACAAGAACTCCCATCTGTTCTCTGATCTTCAAGGATCACAGTTAGTCAGGCAACAGGACAATCTTCTTTCTTTCTAGTCTATGGTGCTGAGGGTGTTGTCGGAGGAGGGAACTCCAACCGCGGGGAGTCTGGGGACCCCCCTTTGAGGTTCAGCCAGGGGAGTTGTTCACAGGACGACTGCGGCGTCGGGACGATAATAGATGCTCGAGCGCCGGGGGCCCGGGCTGAGATGGCACGCAAGGGAGGCAGGAGAAGTAGACAGGTTCGGGCCGCACGGAGGCGTAATATCCTACTCCTGTGTGTGTTTGCTATGTGGGAGACGAATGTGGTTTGCTCTTACAAGGAGTTCTCGAGGGATGCTCAAGAGGCTAGCTCTAACTTGGGGACGAACTCAGTCTCTCTCGAAGCTAAGCTCAATGCAGAAGCCGATCAAACCCGAGTCCTTCTTCCCCGCAGGCATGGATTCTCCTTTCATAATATAAGGGGAGTCCACAGTGCCTAGCTCACATGTAAGGAGAATGCTTTTCTCGGTATGGTATGTCTTGTCGCACGCACGCGGCCGCCTGTTGAGCCACGTCGGAGTTGGTTCGGGATGTCTTGTCGCACACGTCCGCCTGCTGAGCCACGCCGGAGTTGGTTCGACACGTCGGGTCACCATGCTGCTCGGCTGCTGCGGGTGGCTAGGTTGTGAAGATGTGACAGCGCACGCCTTCGCTGCCAGAGCATGGAAAAATGAAGCCCTCTTAGTCAAAAGTTCTCTGACTGCACAGGGAGCCGGCCCACGGGGGGTTGTCACGAGAGTCCACGCACGTCCGAGCGGGGAACAGGAGCGACACGCCCCGTCACTTCGTCATTAATGCAGGTAGTTGGGGAGTTGACCCGCTCGAGTCAGGCTTGTGCCCGGGGCAGAGAGCTCATCGAGCCGTTCGCGCGCACAAGGCGTCGAGCCCCTCGGGGACCGAAGCTGTGGGCCCCGGGACCGGGGGGCGAGACCCGGGGCCGGGAAGTCCTAGCAATGGGCCCCGGGGACGCGACCCGGGGCCGAGGAGGTGGGACCCAGGACCGGGGGGCGAGACCCGGGCTCGGGGATGTCCCCTAGTAATGTGCCCCGGGGACGCAACCCGGGGCTGAAGCTGTGGGTCCCGGGACCGGGGGACGAGGCCCGGGCACAGGAAGTCCCAGTAATGTGCCCCGGGGACGCGACCTGGGGCTGGAGCTGTGGGTCCCGGGACCAGGGGGCGAAGCTCGGGCACGGGAAGTCCCAGTAATGTGCCCCGGGGACGCGACCCGGGGCTGGAGCTGTGGGTCCTGGGACCGGGGGCGAGGCTCGGGGATGGGAATTCCCAGTAATGTTCCCGGGGACATGCCCCGGGACCGAGGAGGTGGCTCTCGGGACCGTGGGGCGAGGCCCCGTCCCGGGAAGGTCCCCGGGACACGGGGCCCGAGGAGGGGGCTCTCGGGACCGGGGGGCGAGGCCCGGGCCCGAGGAGGTGGCTGCGAGCCATCGTCGCGACTCGCCCGGGGAGTGCGCACCCGGGCCAAGGCAGTGCTCGTGCCAAGGTACTTTGCGGGAAAACGGCCGTAGCCGGCCGTCACTGGTGCAGAATGTGGGCCCTGGAGGAGCTGACGTGGCCAAAGATCCACGTGTCCCCGGGGTATGTGGGGCCCCCAGTCCCGTTTCGCCGACAGCTGTGTTACCAACCGAGTTAGAGTTCGGCTCTCCGCGAGTTCGGGCTTACTCAGAAGACAAATCCAACAATACCTGATTGGTCGAACTAGTTCAGTTGGAAGAAGCGAGGGACATTGCAATAATCCAGTCGGCAAGGTATCTTTAAGGCCTGCGTCGTTATCACAATCGCAATGTCCGTGGCCGCGCCTTTGTGGTTGGGGATCTCATCTTGAGAAGAATTCAAACCACCAAAGACAAGCATAAACTATCCCCAATATGGGAAGGGCCGTTCATTATCGCCGAGTTTACACGGCCAGGCGCCTACCGACTAAAGACCGAAGACGGTGCCCTCATCAGCAACTCATGGAATATAGAATAGCTATGTCATTTCTATACCTGAGTTTTATATTTTTCCCATGTGTATAGTTTTTCTCTGACTCACTACGCCGCTTGTTCCAACCGAGTAGTGAGTCGGGGGCTGCATGTATTATATGTGCCTTGTCAATAATATACGAGCCCGTTTTACTTAAGTTATGAAGTTCTGCAACGACTTTATCATGTTTGCCCGAGTACAGCTTTTTGTGGTGAACGATTTTATTAAGTTCCTATAGACTAACTCGGTGTAGACCGCGCAGTCGAGTAGAGCTAGTGATAACAAAGTAAAACCACAAAGCTCGGTGGCACCGCACATATATTTACACATGTTCTTACAAAATACTTTATATACATTGATTGCACGATGGATTGTTCTTACATTCCCAGGTCCCTGGTGATCGTCTCGGCAGTCGGTCTCGCCTGGGTTATCAACTCCAACGCCTCCTTAGGTGTTGTCTTCTCGGCAAACCCTTCACCGATGGCCTCAAGATCTGCCCTGGGGTAGATCAACTTGGTCATCGGTAGGGTCTAGGCCACGCCGACAACAACACGCTCATCCGAGTACCTCCTCAGAATACTCGGTGCTTCGTTAAGGCGTGCCTACACCTGGGAGATTGTGTTGGAGCTGGTTCCCACGTAATGAGGATCCATCACATCAAGGAGCCCTTTCACGGACTCGGCAAGAATCTCCCGTGACTCCTTGATGACCTTGATCTCCTCTGCAAAGGCTCTAAACTGGGTTTGGGCGTTGGCTCTTGTAGTTGCTCAGATTCATTGGCAAGTAAACTTGTCAGCCAAAACAACAGTCAGAGTTATCAAAGGATTGGACAAGGTCTTTGTCAGAGTGAGGACTTACTTTCGTAGTCGGCCTCCACCTTGGCTTTGGCCTTCTCCAGTTCGGTCTTTTCCTTCTCGAGTTTGACCTTGGCCCTTTCTAGCTCGGCCTTGTCTTTCTCGAGTTTGGCTTTGGCCTTCCCGGCCTCCTTCAGCTTGGATTCCCCCTCTATTCGGGTCTTTACCTCAGCTTCGAGGGCTGCACATCAGAATGGTCAAGAACCCAAGATTATAGTCAGGACACAACTGGGCAGTCGGGAAACAACAAAAGTTGGAGAAATATGCATGGGATTTAGTCGAGAAGACAAATATGGGAGACTTACTTCCAATCTTCTTGGTTAGAGCCCAGTTCTCATCCCTAAGCTGGTCAACAGCTCCCCTCAGCCAAGTCTCACTCTCTTGGCTCGACCGTTCCAACTCGGCCTTTGAGGTCTGGAGCTGGCCTAATCGCTAGAGTTGGGGGGCAAGCTGGGTCAAGACCTCGTTCATCCTCTCCGAGCGGTCTACAATTTTCTGCTCGTGGAAAAAATAGAGCAAAGCAGAGTCAGTCGGTGGAATACTAGAAATAAAGGAAATCATCGGGGACTCAACATTACAAGACTCGCTACATACCTGGACCTCCCGGGGACGTGGCAATTGCAGCACGAAGAAGCACTTCACGCTCCCTCTCCGTCGCCACCTCGTCATGCTTATAGCTCTTCGCAGTTCCCTCGAGAGTCACCCAGTGGAAGGTTCTCGGGAACTTGCTGGGAGGAGCTTCAAGCCTAGGGAGGTCTGCTTCCTCTAAAGACGACGACGACGATGCGGATGGAGACAAGGTCCTGGCCCTTGACTCGGTGGCCGCTGGGGCTTCAAGAATCTGCTCAGGGGTTGGAGCAACAGCTTCACTATCTGCCCCCTAGTCAGCTGACGTTAGCAGTCCTGTAGTCGGGACAGCCTTAGTCTCAGAGACTGGGGCGGTCACCGGCTCGACAGATGTGCTTGCTGGCGCTAGCTCGGCTGGGGCTGGCTCTACAACAGGAGCAGCCGATGTGGTCTCCTTGAGATCAATATTGGCCCATTTCCTGCGCGATGAGCTAAACATCAAGACACTACTATGATGAACAAGATTCACAGAAGATCTAAAGTTGTTTACCTCTTGGATTTTTTTAAACTTCCATTCGGGGGTTCCAGTCGTCGGCAGTGGAGGGCTGTTGGCTGTCGGGCTCGATGGCGCGATAGTCGGCAGTGGCGTCTTCCTCTTAGCCAGCCTAGTTTCTGGAGCAGCCGACTAGGGCGCTGCCGATCGGTGGTGCTGTTCTTGGGCTGGATGTTGCTAAGCCTGGCGCTGCTGGTCTCGGCCTTGGACTCGGTGGCCTGGGGGCTGTGCTGGTAGTGTCTTTGATCTTCAGGGTCCTGGCTGCAGCACTCAGCCTGCTAATCTTCTTCTTGCCCTAGTCTACAATAGGCTTCTTCCTCGCTCTCTTGGAGTTGGGCTGGGCAGCAGAAGGACTCAATGGTCGTTTCTTCGACTTCACGGCCGACAAAGTTTGGGAGTCTTCATCGAACTCCTCACATGACTGCATGCAGTTCAACAACATATATCACGAATTTTAGAGCAATCCTAGGTATACATCTACAAGCATTCATCATGGATGGACAACAAGTTAACATCAGCGAGAATTACCTTTGGACAAGGCCTCTTCTTGCTATAAG
Source organism: Oryza meyeriana var. granulata (assembly GCA_003991445.1). NCBI lineage: Eukaryota > Viridiplantae > Streptophyta > Magnoliopsida > Poales > Poaceae > Oryza > Oryza meyeriana. The sequence goes on from RYFJ01001546.1 coordinate 326,809, forward strand.
CCGCCAAGACCGCTCTGAGTCTTCAGTTTCGACCACCTCGCTAGCAAAGTAATCCAGTAGGATGTCGGTCACCTTGGGCTTGTCGGTCAGGTCGGGGTACTCCCGGCTAGGATCACCTCTGCCCTTGTAGTCCCAGCCGAAGTGACTCCTCGACTTCAGCGGCCTGATACGACGGGTTAAGAAGCGCCTGGCCACCCATGGACCAGTCAATCTGGCGCTCTTCAGTTGATCAATCTTGCTAACCAGCATGTGAACCTGCCCCATCTCCTCAAAGCTAGGCACTGAAGTCCAGTTGGATGAGACCACTGGAGGCAGACCAGTAAATAGAGGCAGGGAGGGTTCAAGATCAGAACAATAAAACCACTCCCTATGCCAGCCTTTGAGAGAAGATTTCAAGAAGATGGAGATGGCTCGACTAGCAAGTCGGGTGGAAGAAAGGGAGCTGCTTTTGACCTTGATTACAACAAGTTTATCCCTCCTCCTCAGCAATTCATCTTCATGCCTTCTGGACGTGCTCCCCATTTTGACGGGACCTTCTATAGCGCGTGGAAGCACAAGATGAAATTGCATCTAATCTCATTGCATCCAAGTGTTTGAAAGATTGTGTGCACAGGTGTGACGGATGCTCCGGAGGAAGGAAAGGAACCTACACTAGCTCAAGAGGCTCTCATCCACCGTAATCTCAAGCCACAAGCGTCATCCTCAACTCCTTGAGTCCCGAGAAATTTAACAAGGTGGACCAACTTGAGGAGGCCAAGGAGATTTGGGATACGCTTCAATTGGCGCATGAAGGATCCGCCAGCGTGCGAGAGTCCAAGATCGAGTTGCTTGAGGGGCAACTTGGGCTGTTCGTGATGGAAGACGACGAGACGCTGCAAGAGATGTACGATCGCATGATGGTCATTGTCAACAAGATCTGTGGTCTTGGTGGTGAAGATATGACCGATCATGTGGTGGTCAAGAGGTGTCGATGCTTTGCACCGGCAATAATACTATGGGGGTACTCGGCGAACTGGAATTCGGTGGATTGCAGAGGAACACGAGGGAATTATACTGGTTCAGGCCCTCGTTGTGAGGTAATACCCTACGTCCAGTTGAGGTGTTATTCCTCTGAGGTGGATTTGTGATCAATGATCTCGGGTTGCCCTCATAGGGCGCCCTGCCTCCCTTTATATATTAGGGGACAGGGGTACATGGTAAGGATCCCAGTCGGATACGACCAAGGGATTTCCTTATTAGAGATAGAATCCTATCCGACTAAGGCTATGTTTCCTTATTGTACAAGGCACAGCCTGCCGGGTGCTATCTTATCTCTAATTACATGATCTGGCCCATCCTCTATCCGAGTGGCCCATGTGCTTGTAGTGAGGTACCCGGGGCCCATGGCTCCCACAGTAGCCCCTGAGACCTTCATAGTTGAGTCACAGCTGATGCCAAGTGCTCTTCCTCCACGGTGAAGGTTACCCGAGTGCGATGCTCCCGAGTACTCTTTGTCCGAGTAAGTCTTCCCGAGTCCTGCTTCATGTCAGCTGGCAGCGAGGCTATGAAGGGCTTCATGTAAATATATGAATAGTGTGCGCCGAATAGGCGCACCTATTAGGTGTAGCCCCCGACTTTGTGCTTAATTGCGAAGACAATTAAACATAAAGTCAAAGATCTTTAACCTGGAAGTCTTTCCCGAGTAGATTACTACTGGTATATGAGACTCTTCGGTATCATGTCAACCGGAATATAATTTATAGTCTTGCCGAGTAGGAGGCTACTCGTATATAGGACTCTTCGACTTCATGTCAGTCAGAATGTGTGTTTATAGTCTTGCCGAGTAGGATACTACTCGTATATGGGACTCTTCAGCGTCATGTCAGCTGGAAAGGGGGTGTTTATAGTCTTTCCCGAGTGGCGTCCCACCCAGAAGTTAGACTCATCCGCATCATGTCAGCGGGAATGAAGATTTATAGTCTCTCCCGAGTAGTACACCACTCGAAAGTTAGACTCTTCAGCGTCATGTCGGCTGGAATAACGTTGCTCAGGGCAACTGGTGACCACGCATGTCGGCCAAGTACCACTTTATGAAAAATAAATCCATTGCGTGGTTAGGTGTACTCGAGAGAGATACCTGCATCCCCAATTTTAATGAAGACCAGCTTGTGATCCTTGTAAGGATATATCCTCGAGACCTGGTGGATAAGACAGATACCCAAACATATTTGTTTAGCAATAAGGCTCTCATGAAGCATATCTGTTTACCTCATCGGCTCCTGTTAGTAGCACCAGCGCTATAATTTCAACTCAGCCTGCGGGCGGCCCACATGGGGCATGCTACTGTAGGAACTCATATCTTGTCGGCCCAATACCAACTGTGTAGGCCTGGGCCCATCTAGTCGGTTCAGGCTATAAAAGGATGGGGAGAGAGAAAAAGATTCCATCGTCTTCCCCAAAGCAACCAATCTCTCCATCTTCCACCTTCGCGCCTAGCTTTTCGCCTCCCGCCCGGCTAGGGTTAGCAGCAGCCATTCCCCACCCAGACTCGGGCGATTTCAATCCTCTTCGTTTATTCCAAGCCCCCGATTTGCTTTCCCCCAAATCTCCACACCTCCAGTCATGCCGAAGGCGACGAATCCTGCGGGTGCGCCAGGGAGTTCTTGGCCGATCTCGGATTACGGCTCGGTGAAGCTGAAACGGTTGGAGAACGAGCTGAAGTTGCCCAGCCAAGAAGTGATCCGTTGGCGGTCGGCGAGGGATGAGTCGAGCCCCAACCCCCGGCCTGGTGAAACGGTAGTTTTCGCCTCTTTCTTTGATCGGGGCTTGTGTCTTCCGTCGTCTGATTTCTTCCGCCGCATCCTTGATTTCTACGGGCTGGAGTTGGTGCATTTAAATCCCAACTCGATCCTTCAGATCTCCATATTCGTTACTCTTTGCGAGTGCTTTCTGGGTGTTGAGCCCCATTTCATCCTCTTCCGACACTTGTTCCATGTCAAGCCCCAGCCTTCCAAGAGTAATATCAGTGTGATTGGGGGGGCTGGTCTTCAACTAAGGAGTGACGGGAAGAAAACATATATCGATTTGCCCTTGAAATCTTCTCTGAAGGGCTGGCACAAGGAGTGGTTTTACTGTGCCGATCTAGCTCCTTCCTTGCGCCCGTTTACTGGTATGCCGCCGGTGGTGTTGCCAAGCTGGTCTTCGGAGCCAACCTTTGAAGAACTGGGCCAGGCGCACATATTGCTGACGAAGATAGATGACCTCAAGAAGGCCGGCTTGACCGGGCCCTGGGTGGCTCGTCGTTTCCTGACGAGGCGCGTCCAGCCGCTGAAGCTGAGAAGCGCTTTCGGCTGGGCCTTCAGAGGTAAACACGATCCCGACCGGGTGAGCAGCGAGACAGCGGACAAGGGGGCAGTAACCGATACCTTGTTTGGCTTCTTCTCCGAAGGGGTCGTTGCCACCGAAGATGATAACCGCCGAGTTGCTGCCTATAGCTTCATCCGGCCGCGGACCAAGGTAACCTTCTACTTTCTTCTGTGGTGAACGCCTGTGGAACGATGATTGTTCAACCTTGCGTGATGGTATCTTGTCGACTTGATTGTAGTGGCATGAGGAATTTGATGAAGATTCTCGTCCATTGTCTGCGGTCGCGTCGAAGAAGAGGCCAAGGAGTCCCTCTGATGCCCAACCCGACTCCAAGAGAGCGGGGAAGAAGCCAATTTTATATCGGGGCGAGGGGGCCATGACAGCGCGTGCCATGAGCGGTAGCTTGAAGATAAAGGACACCGCTGCCACAACGCCCACGCGGTCGAGTCCCAGGCTGAGAGCAGCTGGCTTGGGCTCGACGTTGTCGTGCTCAGCAACAGCGCCGCCAAGGGGCCAATCAGGGCAGAGGCCGATTGGGGCGAAGGAACCCGAACCAACCGTACCAGAGTCGAGGCCGACTCAGGCCAACATGCCTCTGCCGTCGACGACACCGACCGGGGCGAGTGCCGATGCTAGCGCTTCACCGGGGAGCGGGCACGCTAGCAGGAAGCTGAAGTTTTCCAAGAGGTGCGCTACTCCAAGCATTCTGTAGTCGTTGTATGTTAAAATACAGTCCTGATGTCTTGCTTCGTTGTGCAGGAAGCGGGCCGATATCGACCTCAAAAAGGTCGACCCATCTGCTCTGCTTGATGAGTCCGCCCCAGCCGAGTCAGCAGCAGCGAACACCACCTGCTGAGCCGGCGGCCAGCCCGGTCACTGAAACCGAGGTGGCTCCGACTACAGGGCCACTACCGCCACTCGACCGAGAGGTGGCTGTTGAAACTGAGGCCCCAGCCCCCGAGGCACCATACGTCGCGGAAGCGGGGGACGGATCCCCCGAGCCGGTCCCCAGTGTGGTAGGGGAAGGCGATGCCGAGGCCAGGACCCCGTCGCCATCATGGTTATTGTCATCGCCATCGTCGCCGTTGCCGCCGCCACTGGAGATCCCACGTTTGCCTCGGATCGAAGCTCCCCCACGTGTGATGCCCCGGACCTTCTCGTGGACCACTCGCGACGGCACTATGAAAAGCTTCAGACTCGATGAAGTCGTCGCAAGGAGAGAGCGCGAGAGCCTGCTTCGTGCCGCCATCAACGGGTCCCAAGGGGTCGCGGTATGATTCTTGTAGTGAAGCTCCAGCAATCTTCTTGTCTTGATGTTTGACTCTGTCGTCGGTTTGTTCCTTGTCCTGAGCAGAAGCTCGTCGACCGCAATGAGGCGATGACAGAGATCCTGGTCGAGATGGCTCCCCACCTCGCGGAATTACAACAGCTCCGGGCATTGAAGGCCGAGATGGAGGCGCATCACACGAGGAGGGAGGCCTGGCTGAAGAGCGGCGCTGATCAGCTCAGGGCTGAGACATGGGCCCTAGCCGAGAAGATCAGAGGTAAAATCCTCGAGCATATCTCCCCGACTGGACCGTTGGTGTAATCATCCAGCTACGTCGATCCGACTGCTTGGTGGTGTCATGACTGCGTGATTGAGCTCTTGGCTAATCTGTGGTGCAGACCTCGAAGCGGAGAGGGAGTCGCAGCTGAAGGAGGCCGAAGAAGCCAAGGCCGAGCTTGAAAGGGTCAAGGCCGACCTGACAAAGGCCAACACCGAGCTTGACCGGGAGAAGTCCGAGTTGGAGAAGGCCGTCGTCGAGCTCGGTAAGGAGAAGGCCGAACTGGAGAAGACCGTGGCCGGGTGGGAGGCCGACTACGAAAGTAAGCCCTCAACCCGACTGTGATCTCAGCCAATACATTATTCACCCTGTGTGTAGCCGATCCTGACAAGCTTACTTGCCGGCCGACCTGGGCAGGCATGAGAGCCAACGTCCAGGCCCAGTACCGGTTCTACACGGAGGAGATAAGGTCAATCAGGGAGTCACGGGAGGCCCTCGTCGGGTCCGTGAAGGGGCTCCTTGACCTTGTGGATCCCCGCTCAGTGGGGACCAGCTGTAGCAGAATTCCTCAAATAATGGGGCGTCTCGAGGACGCGCCGAGTGCCCTGAAAAGGTACTCAGACGAGCGGGTTGCCGCCGGCGTGGCCCAGACCCTAGCAATGACCAAGTCCATCTACCCGAGGGCGGACATTGAGGCCATCGGGGAGGGATTTTCCGAGGAGACGACGCCCGAGGAAGCGCTGGAGCTGATCTCACAGGCGAAGCCGACTGCTGAAGCGATTACCCGAGACCTGGGTCTGTAAAGGCAATATATTTTGTAGTCGGTGTATACATATGCTTTCATATACGATCATGTGTGAATATATGTGTCGTGCCGCCAAACTTATTATTCGGTTGTCATTAGCTTTACCCGACCATGTAGCATGCACCGAGTTAGTTCGATAGAACTTGATAAAAATCGTTCAGAGGAAGATGCTATACTCGGCGAACGCATCAGTCGTGGCAAGGCTTCATAACCGAGGTGAGATAAGCTTGTATGTTATTGACAGAACACATATATACATGCAGCCCCCGACTCACTACTCGATTGGAACAAGCGGCGTAGTGAGTCAGGAAAAACTGTACACATGGAAAAAGTAAGACTCAGGTATAGAAAGGACGTAGCTGTTCTATATTCCATGAGTTGGTGATGAGGACGCCGTCTTTGGTCTTCAGTCGGTAGGCGCCTGGCCGCGTGACCTCGGCTATAATGAACGGCCCTTCCCAGATGGGGGTAGTTTATGCCTGTCCTTGGTGGTTTGTATCTTCCTTAGAACGAGATCTCCCGACCAAAAAGGCGCGCCACGGACATTGCGATTGTGGTAGCGACGCAGGCCTTGAAGATACCTTGCCGACTGGATTGTTGCGGTGTCTCTTGCTTCTTCCAGCTGATCTAGTTCGATCAGTCGGGTGCTGTTGGAATCGTCTTCGGAGTAAGCCCGGACTCGCGGAGAGCCGAACTGTATCTCAGTCGGTAGCATGGCCTCAGTACCGTAGACCAGGAAGAAAGGGGATTGCCCTGTTGCCCGACTAACCGTGGTTCTGAGAGACCAGAGAACGGATGGTAGTTCTTGTACCCACCGACCCGCGTATGGTTGTAGTCGGTCGTATATCCTGGCCTTGATGCCTTGTAAGACCATGCCGTTGGCTCGCTCAAACCTGCCCGTTGCTCCGCGGGTGTGCCACAGAGGCATAGCAGATCTTTGATGCCGAAGTCGTCGCAGAAATCTTGGAATAGGCCTGCCGCGAACTGAGTGCCGTTGTCGGTTATGATGCGGTTAGGGACCCCAAACCGGTATAGTATGCTCAAGATGAAGTCCTTTGCTCGTGCCGCCGTGTGATTGTTGCGACAGGTTTAGCCTCAATCCACTTGGTGAATTTATCCACTGCGACGAATAAATGTGTGAACCCTCCTGGCGCTTTCTTGAACGGCCCGACCATGTCGAGCCCCCATACTGCGAATGGCCAAGAGATAGGGATAGTCTGGAGTTCCTGGGCGGGAAGATTGTCTGTCTTGCGAAGAACTGGCAACCCTCGCACTTGCGAACGATATCTTTGGCGTCTGTGACTGCGGTGGGCCAGAAGAATCCCTGCCGGTAAGCTTTTCCGACTAACGTCCTGGATGCAGCGTGGTTGCCACATATGCCCGAGTGGATTGAATGCAGGATCTGCTTGCCTTCCTCGGTGGTGACACAGCGCATGAGGACACCGGATGCGCTCCTTCGGTACAGGTCTTCTCCGACTAGCAGGAAGCTTTTGCTTCGACGCTTGATTTGCTCGGCTTGATTGCGATCTTCTGGGAGTTCATCGTCCAGGAGGAATTTGAGAACAGGACCCCTCCAGTCTTGACATATGTGCAGCACTTCGTCGGTGATCGGGGTAGGCTCGCCTCCCGACTGCTCTTGTGCCGGTTTTCTTCTTGACTGATGGCTCCATTAGTTGCTCGACAAAGATTCCAGTCGGAACCGCTTCTCGCTTGGATCCCATGTTTGCCAGCTCATCGGCCGCGTCGTTGTATTGACGCAGGACGTGTGTGATTTCCAGCCCGTCGAACTTGTTTTTCCAACTTGCGGACCTCCTGACAGTATGCCGCCATTGTGTCGTCGAGACAGGTCCAGTCTTTCATGACTTGGTTGACCACGAGTTGGGAGTCTCCGCGCACAACCAGTCGACGTATGCCGAGTGATATGGCGATGCGGAGCCCGTGAACAAGAGCCTCGTACTCGGCGACGTTGTGGGAAGCCGGGAAGTGGATTTGTAGTACGTACTTCAACTTTTCGCCAGTGGGGACGTCAGTATGACTCCAGCCCCGGCACCGCCGATCCGTAGGGAACCGTCGAAGTACATTGTCCAGTACTCTAGCTTTGTTGTTGGTGTTGGGAGTTGAACTTCTGTCCACTCGGCCACGAAGTCGGCTAGAGCTTGAGATTTGATAGCTGTCCGTGGCTGAAAGGTGATGTCAAACGCCATCAACTCGAGTGCCCATTTAGCGATCCGGCCGGTGGCCTCGCGATTATGAAGGACATCCCCGAGTGGAAACGCTGTGACCACCGTGACTTGATGTGCTTGAAAGTAGTGCACCAGCTTTCGGACTGTGATGAGTAGGCCGTATAGCAGCTTCTGGACCTGCGGGTATCTTGTTTTGGAGTCGGCAAGGACCTCGCTGACAAAGTAGATTGGCCGTTGTATTTTTTGAAGATGACCCTGTTCGGATCGCTCCACTACCAGCACCGTGCTGACTACCTGTGTTGTTGCCGCCAGATAAAGCATTAGTGGTTCCTGGGGCAGGGTGACGCTAGCACGGGGGTGATGTGAGGAATTTTTTGAAGTCTTCGAAGGCTTGCTGGGCTTCCGGGGTCCACTGAAAGGTGTCCGCCTTTTTGAGGAGCTTGAAGAAGGGCATGCCCCGTTCGCCCAGTCGGGAGATAAACCGACTGAGTGCCGCCATGCAGCCTGTCAGCTTCTGGATGTCTTTGAGGTTGGTCGGGGGCGCCATGTTCTTGATGGCGTTGACTTTCTCCGGGTTAGCCTCGATGCCGCGGTGCGAGACGATGAAGCCGAGTAACTTCCCAGACGGCACCCCGAAGGTGCACTTGTCCGGGTTCAACTTCATCTTGAATCTTCGAAGGTTTTGGAAGGTTTCTTCCAAGTCGGCAATGAGGTCTTGTCTGGATTTAGACTTGATCACCACAACGTCGACGTAGGCTTCCACGTTGCGCCCGATCTGAGTGTGCAGACACCGCTGAATAGCCCTTTGGTAGGTTGCGCCTGCGTTTTTCAGTCCGAACGGCATTGTGATATAGCAATACGCTCCAAACGGTGTGATGAAAGATGTCTTTAAACAGTCTTGTTCCCTCAAGCTAATTTGATGATATCCCGAATAACAGTCGAGAAAACTGAGTAGGTCGCACCCCGCCGTGGAGTCAACCACCTGATCTATCCTGGGAAGACCAAATGGGTCCTTGGGGCACGCTTTGTTGAGGTCGGTGTAGTCGACGCACATGCGCCATTTACCGTTTTTCTTCCGGACCAGGACTGGGTTGGCCAGCCAGTCCGGGTGGTAGACTTCCTTGACGAAGCCGGCTGCGAGGAGCTTGGTGATTTCCTCCCGGATAGCATCCTTGCGGTCTTGAGCGAAGCGCCGCAGCCGTTGTTTGACCGGCTTGGCGTCTGGCTTTACGTGTAGGGCGTGCTCGATCACCTCCCTTGGTACGCCCGGCATGTCGGACGGTTTCCACGCGAAGATATCTTTGTTGGCTTGGAGGAAGGTGACGAGCGCGTCTTCCTATTTGGGGTCGAGTCCGGTCCCGACTAAGGCAGTCTTGGAGGGGTCGGAAGGGTCCAGGGGGATCTTCTTTGTGTCAGAGTCCGCTGAAATTCCCGACTTCGCTGCTTTTTTCGCCGGAACTGGATCTTGGTCGACTTCAGATGTAGCGGCTTGCCGGATGCTGTCGCGCCCGACTGCCGCTTCTTGTGTTTGAGCCAGCTCGCAGCTTTCCTTGTCGCAGGTGAAGGCTTGCTTAGCGTCGCTGCGGAGGGAGAGGACTCCTGCTGGCCCGGGCATCTTCAGCACCATGTATGTGTAGTGCGGTATCGCCATGAATTTGGCGAGGGCCGGTCGTCTGAGTATCGCGTGATACGCGGTCTCGAAGTCGGCGACCTCGAAGGAGATGTTTTCTGTGCGGAAGTTGTCCCGCGTGCCGAAGGTCACCGGCAAGGTTATCTGCCCGAGTGGGGTTGATGACAAGCCGGGGATTATCCCATGGAAGGGCGCGGTGCTCGGCCGTAGTTCTGAACGAGGAATTCTCATCTCGTCCAAAGTCTTGGCGAACAGGATGTTGAGCGCACTGCCTCCGTCGATGAGGGTTTTCTTCAGCCTAATATTTTTGACGACCGGGTCTAGGATGAGTGGGTATCGTCCCGGGTGGGAAACCCGATCTGGGTGATCCGCGCGGTTGAAGGTGATAGCCATCTCTGACCAGCGCAGGTATTGGGGGGTATCCGTTGTGGAGACCGCGTTAATATCCCGCGCTGATAGCTTCTGCTTGCGCTTGGATTCGTACGCGAGTGGCCCCCCGAAGATGTGTTGAGTTCGGCTTGGGGTCCTGGAAGTCATCAGCCGGACCCGAGTCTGGCTTGTCCTTGTCCTTGTCGCCGACGGCAGATGATGAAGCCTGCTCGGAGGCAAACTTCTTGAGCATGTGGCAGTCTTTGGCTGCGTGCCGGCCCTTGGGATGAAAAGGGCAAGGCCCGCTCATGACTTTCTGGTAGTCGTTGTTCCGCTGGGGCCCGCGACTGCGCTCCATGTTAGCCACCTCGTTGTCTGACTTCCGCTTGCGGCTGCCAGGCTTGTTCTGAGGCGGCTCGTTGTCGGCTTTTGCCCTGTTGTCTTTTTGTCGGGGCTCCTTCTTTTCGTCGAAGGCCTCTGCGACGGCTTCAGCCGAGTCGGCGTATTTGTTGGCCATGTCGAAGAGAGTCCGGACAGTGGATGGTGGCTTCCAAGTGAATTTCGCGATGAGCGGGGCGTCTTTTACTCCCTTGCGGAAGGCGGCGATGACGACCTCGTCTTTGATGCTTGGGATTTGATTGCGCTTCTCGGAAAACCTTTTGATGAATTCCCGTAGAGACTCGTTCTTTTTCTGATGCAGTTGGTAGAGGTCGTGCTCGGAAGCCGGTCTCTCGTAGGTCCCCTGGAAGTTAGCGATGAACCGCTCCCTGAGTTGTCCCCAGGAACCGATCGACCGCCTTGGGAGGCCTGTCAGCCATGTCCTCGCCGAGTCGGATAACGCGACTGGGAGGTAGTTAGCCATGGCTCTGCTGTCGCCCCCAGCGGCTTGAACTGCTACGACGTAAACGGTGAGCCAGGACTCTGGGTTAGTCTTGCCGTCGTACTTTTCAATTCCGGTAGGCTTAAAGCCGACTGGCCATCGGACGTCCTGTAACTCGCGAGTAAAGGCTGGAATGCCTTCATTATCGTGAGGACTCGGGCTTCGGTTTTGGCGGTGTAGCCGCTCATAATGGGGACCGAAGCGCTCGTGTTCATCCTCCAGCCGGCGGCGTTCGTCTTCTTCGCGTTCTTCGCGCCGGGCCCTTAGGGTGTGGCGTAGATCGCGTTGTAACCGCAATCGGAGGTCTTGATTGGGTCGGCGGTCGTATTGGTGACGCCGCCGGTTGTCGTAGTTGGTATTGCCGAGTGTTGTTTGGCGGGATTCTTCATGCTGCCGGGTGGAGCCGGCTGCCCGTCGTCGTGCTGATGCAGATGACTCCGCCGCTGGAGAGCCCGTTCGACGGGTCGGTATGTGAGTGTTGCCTGACTGTTCTTGCTGCTGGCAGGCGGCAGCAGTAATCATTGCCTTGATCTTGGCGATGGTTGGTGTGGCCTGATGGTCCGGCCCAAACTGGAGCGTGTCCAGCAGAGTTGCGGCGGCCACGACGTTCTGTTGTGGCGTGACGAAGACATCGTGGTCGCCGACTTTGGTTCGGAGGATCTGCTGCTGGGCGGCTCGCCCAGCTTGTCGAAGCCCGTCATTGCGAGCTTGTCGGTTGGCCTCCTCTTGTTGTTGTATTCGGCGCGCCTCCTCATGCTGCTCCTCTTGCAGTCGGCGCACCTCGGAAGGTGGCGTTGAAGCCATGAAGATCTCGCGGGGGAGGAGGAAGCTTGCCAAGGTGGAGTCCGAGTTGATGCTCGAACCGCCTTCCGACTTAGTGTCGGACTCCGAGTAGTTTATTGGAGTTAGGACGACTCCGACCTCCCTAGATCCAATCTGAAACGGTTCATGACCGTGTCCAAACTGAATCGCTGGAGGTCGGGTCTGCTGCGCGGGTTGCAGATGCACAGCGTCGCCGAATCCGTACGGGAGATTGACGATCTCTCCCCCTCTTGGCCTAACCCGCGCTGGCTCAAGGCCTAGCGCGAGTCGGACGCCGAAGGAGAGAGTTGTCCCGATGTCCAGCGATGTGAGGGACTGTCGTAGTAGATTGCTGGAGGAGATGGCGACGTCCCTGGGGCCGACTGGCGCAACGCCGGCTGGCTCCTCGGCTGGCGAGATTGGATCTGCTTCAGCCAAAGAAAGGTTGCCGAGTTGATCGGCGACGAAATCAAGGCTCCCGAAGGTGATGGTGTCTCCGTTGGAGAACTTGTCGCCCTTGACTCCGTTGATGGGATCCATCGAATCTGTTGATGAAGAACTCGCCGTCCCCCTACCTGGCGCGCCAACTGTCGATGCTTTGCACCGGCAATAATACTATGGGGGTACTCGGCGAACTGGAATTCGGTGGATTGCAGAGGAACACGAGGGAATTATACTGGTTCAGGCCCTCGTTGTAAGGTAATACCCTACGTCCAGTTGAGGTGTTATTCCTCTGAGGTGGATTTGTGATCAATGATCTCGGGTTGCCCTCATAGGGCGCCCTGCCTCCCTTTATATACTAGGGGACAGGGGTACATGGTAAGGATCCCAGTCGGATACGACCAAGGGATTTCCTTATTAGAGATAGAATCCTATCCGACTAAGGCTATGTTTCCTTATTGTACAAGGCACAGCCTGCCGGGTGCTATCTTATCTCTAATTACATGATCTGGCCCATCCTCTATCCGAGTGGCCCATGTGCTTGTAGTGAGGTACCCGGGGCCCATGGCTCCCACAAGAGGCTTCTCCGCGCGATCGCCCCAAGGAATCCCACCTTGGTGACCCCCATCTGGGAGATGAAGAACTTTAAGAGACTCACCCCAAGTGACGTTCTCTCGAGGATCATCTCACATGAGCTATTAGAAGAGGAAGCCAAGGAGGTCAAGCAACTTGCCAAGAACGCCGCAATCGCCAAGAGCAAGGAAGTTGCTTTGAAGGCCAAGAAGAAGCAAGCCTCAAGTGACTCCGAGAGTGAAGATGAAGACTTCGCTCTTGTGGTGAGGAAATTCAAGCACTTCCTTCATCGAGGCGGCTTCGACAAGGACAAGAAGGAGGATGACAAAGGAAGGAGGCAATCCAAGCGGGCGTGCTACGAATGCAAGGAGTACGACCATTTCATTGCCAATTGCCCTAAGCTCAAGAACAAGGGTGGCAAGTCCAAGGTGGTCAAGAAGAAGACCGGGTGTGCTCACATTGGAGAGGAGTGGTTCTCCAATGATGAGGATGACGACAAGGAAGAAGGCGATAAAGGAGGGATTGCCACAATTGCTATCAAGTCGTCGTCGGGGTTCGAGGAGCGTCTCTTCGATAACTTGAGCGATGACGATCACTATGAGCCCACTTGCCTTATGGCACAAGGGCGAAAGCTAACCTCCCCATCCAAATCTCCTTAAATTGATGATGATGATCTTAGTGATGATGAAAGTGAGGATGATATGGATGAGATGCTCAAGGGTTTTAGCAAGTTGGTCATGTTACAATTGGCAAAACTTATGAAGGCATTGGAGGGTAAAGAGAAGTCCCCCGAAAGGCAAGAGGACTTGCTCATCCTTGAGAAGGAGAGAAACTTTGCCCTAGAGGAGAACTTGGCTAAGGAGAAGGAGAGAATTGAGGAATTAATCAAAGTGCTCTCTTTGGTCAATGACTCAATGGCTAATCTAAAGAGTGTGAATGAAACACTTTAAGAAAACCTTGTGAAATTGGATCAAGATCATAAGGCTCTTGAAGTGCAATTTGACACTCTTTAGAATAGCACCTCCACCTCTAATGAGGCCACCAAGATCTCCAATGCCTCCACAAGCAACGGATGTGCAAAATACTATAATTATGATTTTGATGCATATGCTACTAACCTTGGTGAAGTTTGGATGTTTGAAAACATTCCAATCTAAGAATGCCCTCTACAAAACCCTCACTACCCACTCCAACAAGAACGGATATGGTCTTGACTTCTCTCCTCATGAAAGTAGATCATTCAGAAGAAACATGGTCAATGTGAAGCAATGCCTGAAGTTTGTGAAAGAAGGATGTTCGTCGCAAGCCGAGGAGGTAAAAAGTTCCTCGGTCAGTTTGAGGGCCAAAAGTTCTAACCATAGTGGCCGGAGGTTCTCGAGAGGGTTCCGGCCGGCTCTCTTAGGCAGACCGAGAGGTCTGGTAGGAGGCTCCGACCAAAATAGTAGGAGGTTCCGACCAGCCAACCCAGACAGACAGAGAGGACTGGTAGGAGGCTCCGACCCAAATGGTAGGAGGCTCTAACCAGAAAAACTGTACTATGAGTCATATGAGATTACCAAGGATTACCGCGGTAAAGTGATTGCTCATTTCATTGGTGATTGCTATGAGGAGTACAGGGCTTGTGTGTGGGTGCCCAAGGTGCTTGTGACTAATGTTAAAGGGCCCAAACTTAGACAAGTTTGGGTACCTAAATCCCAAGCATGATTCCTTTTATAGGCATACTTCTCCGGCGGATCGAGTTGGGTTATTGACAGCGGATGCACCAACCACATAACGGGAGAGGGGAGTATGCTTGCAACTCTTGATGAGAATGGAGGGGATCATGACAATATTATCTTTGGAGATAATGGTAAGGGCAAGGTAATGGGTCTAAGTAAAATTGTCATCTCCAACAATCTATCTCTCTAATGTTCTTCTCGTCAAGTACTTAAGCTATAATTTATTATAGGTGTCTCAATTGTACAAATTGGACTATAATTGCTTGTTTACCGATGAGAATGTTACCGTCTTTAGAAGAAATGATAATTCCATCGCATTCAAGGGAAGATTGAAGGGAGATTTTTATCTAGTGGACTTTGACCTACATAAAGTGAACCCGGAGGCTTGCTTGATTGCAAAATCCTCAATGGGGTGGCTTTGGTATCGAAGGCTAGCCCATGCGGGGATGAGAAACTTATCGAATCTTCTAAAGGGGGAACACATCCTCGAGATATCTAACGTCACATTTGAGAAAGACCGTGTGTGTAGCGCTGGTCAAGCAGGAAAGCAAGTGGGAACCCACATCCCGTGAAAAATATCATGACTACCTCAAAGCCATTGGAACTACTTCACATGGATTTCTTCGCTCCTGTGGCCTACCTAAGCATCGGAAGTAACAAATATGGGCTTGCAATTATTGATGATTTTTCTCGCTTCACTTGGGTGTTTTTTTTGCAAGATAAGAGTGAAACCCAAGGAATTTTCAAGAAATTCGCAAAGCGAGCCCAAAACGAGTTCGAGCTCAAGATCAAGAAAGTTAGGAGTAACAATGGGGGGAGTTTAAGAATACTCAAGTAGAGTAATTCCTTGATAACGAGAGGATTAAGCACGAGTTCTCTGCTCCATATGATCCACCTCAAAATGAAATGGTGGAGAGGAAGAACCGGTCTCTTGTTGAGATGGCAAGGATTATGCTAGATGAATATAAGACCCCGGACATCTTTTGGGCGGAGGCTGTGAACACCGTATGTCACGCGCTAAATCGCCTCTATCTCCACAAACTTCTCAAAAAGACGGCATCTGAACTCCTCACCGGTAACAAACTCAATGTCTCCTACTTTCGTGTTTTTGGTTGCAAATGTTTCATTTTGAGTAAGAGAACTTGCTCATCCAAGTTTGCTCCAAAAGTGGATGAAAGATTCTAACTCGGATATGAGTCAAATGCTCATGCCTATCGTATTTTCAACAAAGTCTCCGGAATTGTTGAAACCATGAGAGATGTGACATTTGATGAAACTAACGGCTTCCAAGTGGAGCAAGTTGAGCTTGAGATGGTAGGTGAAGGAGTCACGGGACGCAACATCGAGAAAAAGGTAATTGGAGAGGTGAGACCGCTAGAAGAGTCGGAGGAGTAAAGAGGTATCGAACAAGCTCCTTCCACTCAAGCGGTGCCTCCAAGCACAAGAGTTAATCAAGAAGACGATCTAGCATGAGTGGATGGGATCGATGCCGAGGGCACTAATGAGCCAAGAGACATCGTGCGAGCTCAAGTCCCCTCGGTGCACCATCCAAGAATTCACCACACCGTGCAAAGAGATTATCCTGTCGATAACATTCTTGGTGATATCCAAAGAGGGGTAACCACTCGCTCCCGGGTCACTAACTTTTGTGAGAATTACTCTTTTGTCTCGTCTTTAGAGTCAATTAGGGTGGAGGACGCACTTGGTGATCCGGATTGGGTGATAGCCATGCAAGAAGAGTTGAACAGCTTCACTCGCAATTAAGTGTGGTCATTAGTGGACAGACCCAAGCAAAACGTCATCGACACCAAGTGGGTCTTCCACAACAAGCACGGTTAGTGGCTCAAGGGTTCACTCAAGTCGAGGGCCTCAACTTCGGTGAAACCTTTGCGCCAGTTGCTCGCCTTTAGTCCATTCGAATTTCATTAGCTTATGCCGCTAACCATAATTTTAAGCTTTACAAATGGACGTCAAAAGTGCTTTTCTCAATGGACCAATCTCGGAGTTGGTGTATGTGGAGCAGCCACCCGGGTTTGAAGATCCCAAACATCCAAATTATGTCTACAAGCTTCATAAGGTACTCTACGGGCTCAAGTAAGCCCCTAGAGCTTGGTATGAATGTCTTCACGACTTTCTACTAAAAATGGCTTTGAAATAGGCAAAGCTGACACTACTCTCTTCACTAAGAAATTCAAGAATGATTTATTTGTGTGCCAAATTTATGTCAATGACATAATTTTTGGCTCTACTAGTAAGATCATGACTAGGAGGTTCGAGATGTCGATGATGGAGGAGCTCACTTTCTTTCTCGGGCTTCAAGTCAAGCAACAAAAGGATGGAACATTCATCTCGCAATCAAAGTATCTCAAGGACATTCTCAATAAATTCGAGATGGAGGGAGCCAAGCCCATCAAGACTCCAATGCCAACAAATGGGCATCTCGACCTCGACGACAATGGCAAACTGGTGGATCAAAAGGTATATCGCTACATGATTGGATCTCTTCTTTACTTTTGTACATCTAGACCGGATATTGTGCTTAGTGTGTGCATGTGCGCTCGCTTTCAAGCGGCGCCTAAAGAATGTCATCTTACTGCCATTAAGAGAATTCTAAGATATTTGGTGCACATTCCTAAATTTGGTCTTTGGTACCCTAAAGGTTGTGATTTTGAGCTAATTGGATATTCTGACTCCGATTATGCCGGGTGTAAGATTGATTGCAAGAGCACAACGGGAACTTGTCAATTTCTTGGACGGTCTCTAGTTTCTTGGGCCTCCAAGAAGTAAAACTCCATTGCCCTATCCACCGCCGAGGCGAAGTACATAGCCGCCGGCTTGTGTTGTGCTCAACTTCTTTGGATGGAACAAACTCTTCAAGACTATGGCTACAAAATGACCAAAATCCCACTCCTTTATGACAATGAGAGCGCCATCAAAATAGCCAATAATCCCGTCCAACACTCAAGAATCAAACATATTGATATACGCCACCACTTCTTGAGAGACCACGAAGCCAAAGGAGATATCGCCATTACCTATGTGAGAACCGAACACTAACTTGCCGGTATCTTCACCCAGCCCTTAGATGAGAAGAGGTTTTGCGAGCTTAGAAGTGAGCTCAATATCTTAAATTCTCGAAACATTGCATGACTAAGTGCTTGACTAATCAATAGTCAAGAATTGGTCAAAAGGATATCAATCAAAATGAGCTTTTGTGTTTTTGAGGCCTCTTCTTATGTAGAAAATGGTCTCAACACATGAAACGGAGCTCCAACATTCCCCAACTCATTTTCTCAAAATTTTACGAAAATTCTTGTGTGCTAGTTTTTCATTGCGAAAATTTGGTTCTTTTCGTTGTTGATCTTCATTTGTGACCATTGTTATGTGCTTATTGATTGCTACTGGTCACATATGGGTCAACGAAAAATCATGTTTACTTCCTTTGGGCCAAAATACCTTGTTTCCTACTTTCTAGAAAAGTCTGGTCGGAGGCTCCGGCCATTGGGCTGGAGGCTCCGACACTTAATGCCATATCAAAAACCTGGCCGAAAGCTCCGGCTCCAGAGCCCGAAGGTTCCGGCCGACCGTGGGTTTTTACCCTCCTGTGGGCGGCTGGGAGTTCTTCTCTCTCCTCATTTCATCCCCTCTTAGCCTTAACTCACTCCCATTCCCCATTTGGGCGATTTTCAACTCCAACCATCAAAAATCTTCGGAGATTCACGTTTCCTTCCTCTTTGGTGGTTGGAAACTCTGTTCCGTCGATGTTTTTGCGCTTCCTTATCTCAAGGTATTGATTTCGATCACTTTCATTAGGTTTTTCATATTTTTGACCCGATCTCTCAATATGCGAACCTAGGACTAGTTTCCCTTGGTGGAAAACCTTCCTGTACATCCCTAGAACATCAATCTATAGTCTTGTATCAAATGCATTGGCTAGTTTTGTAGATCAAGTTGCAGCCATGTGTCGCCCGAAGGTGCTGGTCCTCAAGGCCGGAGATTCCGACCAGCACCCTCGGCCTGGCCGAGAGGGCTGGCCGGAGGCTCTGACCCTTGGGTCGGACCTTTCGACCGGCTGTTTCTGCTAGCCTATGTAACCTTAGTTCTTCCAATATATCTTTGACCTCAGTACTTTACTTGATTCCATGGTTGTATTTCAGTGTCAATGGCTCGAGAGAAGCGTCAAAAGGCAAAACAAGATGTCTCCACCTCTGGTACCCAAAGTGATCAGGAGTCGCCTCCTAGACAGGCTGACAAGGGAAAGGGACCGGCTCGTGCTAGCAGCAGCAGGAGGGCAGGTAGAGGCAAGAGGGCCGCTACACAGCCTCCATCTACAAGACAGACTCGTAGCGCTGCCTTGGTGATTTGGGATTCAGATACACCACCGCCACCAAGGCATGGTGGATCTCGTAGTGGTGGCACTCGCAGCTCTGGCAGTGGGACTTTCGATGACCTAATCCGAGTGATCAAGCACAGGGCTGTCAGCACTACTCCTTTTGGGCACATTGCCAGGTCACATTTTGATTACCTGCACGATGTGACAAGGGGAGGCAGAGACAGGAAGCTAAACCCAGATACTCTCTCTCAGGAGTTATCAGACCCTCGCTTTGTCACTGCTGTCCAGGTGGACTGGTACAACTCAGTCTTCATGAGTTGACCCAAGCCGGTCATGGAGATGAAGTATATTGATTGGGAGTACATGTAGCGCCAGAAGGGGCGGATCTTCAAAGATGTGATAAAGCTTTCCCTAGACAAGGACATTGGAGGTATCATGGGCCTACAGTATGACTGGAGTGAGGAGGTGATCGGTTAGTTTTACGTGATCGTATTCTTTGAGAAGAGCCCACAGCATGAGCTTCAGATGAGATGGCGGACTCAGGGTGTGTTTGGGTTGGACCCTGATGATCTCAACAGACCGAATCTGCACAGTGAGAAGACACTGCCCATTCAGAGGACCTTGTTTCCATATGCCGATGGGGCGCCCAGAAACTGCGTGGGCACTACCAAAGGGCTTCTCCCTCCCTACAAGATTTTCCTGAACATGAGGGCAACTCTTTCTCCTAAGGTTGGCGATGCCATAGCTCTCCCCGCTCGCTACTACACCTTGCTTGCAAGGCTGAAGAGAAATCAACCACCTGTCAGTGTCATGAAGTACATTTGGTTTGAGATCTTCAACATCGCGGTGGAGCCCAAAAGAGGATGTGCCTATGCTCCTTATATCATGAAGATGATAGAGGAAGTGTCTGGACTAGTATTTGAGAAGGAGGTGAAGCACAAAGCTTACCGTCTACCAGCTCTGCCTGAAATGAAGTTTTCTTAAGCTATCTCTCGGTACGGCTCTTCTTCTCAGTTTTCCGAGTCACCAATCAAGAAGGCACTCAAGACCATCTTTAACATATGTACTAAGAATGCTATGAAGATCAAGAAGATGGAGTGCCGGCAGAAGGAGATGTTGAGGGATGCCGGCAAGACAGTCTCCAATGACTCTTCAGATGAGGTTTTTGAGGATCCTTTTGCCGCCTATGAGACTGCTCAGCACATCGCCAGTGGCACAGGCCCTTCCACAAGACCTTTTGGAGATTCTGAGTCTGAGGCAACTTCTAATGAAGACGCAGAGGATGACTCCTATCATGATGATGATACTGGGAAGGATGATGAGGAGGATGGGGACAGCAGTGAGGACAGTGGTGATGAGGGTAATGAGCCTCTAGCAGCTCCTCCTTCAGTTCAGCCTACCTTTGTGCCTGATGTTCCACCCTTCCAGCATGGTTTTATACCTGTTGTCGGCGAAACGGGACTGGGGGCCCACATACCCCGGGGACGTGTGGATCTTCGGCCATGTCAGCTCCTCCGGGGCCCACATTCTGCACCGATGACGGCCGACTATGGCCGTTTTCCCGCCAAGTACCTGGGGCCCGAGCACTGCCCGGGCCCGGGTGCATCTTCCCCGGGCGCGTCGCGACGACCGCCCGCATCCGCCTTAGGCCCTGGTTCCCGGGGACATTCCCGGGAGCCGCCCCCCGGTCTCGGAAGCCACAGGCTTGGTCCCGGGGCGCGTTCCCGGGGCACATTGCTGGGATATTCCCGGGCCCGGGTCTCGCCACCCGGTCCCGGGAGCCACAGGCTCGGTCCCGGGGCGCGTTCCCGGGGCAAATTGTTGGGATATTCCCGGGCCCGGGCCTCACCCCCAGTCCCGGGACCCACAGCTTTAGCCTCGGGTCGCGTCCCCGGGGCACATTACGGGGACTTCTTGGGCCCGGGCCTCGCCCCCGGTCCGGGACCACTTCCTCGGCCCCGGGTCGTGTCCTCGGGGCACATTACCGGGTCTTCTCGGGCCCGGGCCTCGCCCCCCGGTCCCGGGAACCACCTCCTCGGCCCCAGGTCGCGTCCCCGGGGCACATTGCTAGGACTTCCCGGCCCCAGGTCACGCCCCCCCGGTCCTAGGGCCCACAGCTTCTGTCCCCGAGGAACTCGGCGCCTTGTGCGCACGGAGGGCTCGACGAGCTCTCTGTCCTAGGCCCAAGCTTGACTCGAGCGGACCAACTGTTCCAACTACCCGCATTAATGACGAGACGACGGGGCGCGATGCGCTGTCGCCGCTCGGGCATGCGTGAGCTCTCATGATGACCCCCTGTGAGCCTGACTCGAGCGGATCAGCTCTCCAACCACCCGCATTAATGATGAGGCGACGGGGCGTGACGCGCCTGTCACCTGCTCGGGCATGCGTGGGCTCTCATGATGACCCCTTGTGAGCCCGCTCCCTGTGCGGTCAGAGAACTTTTGACTGAGAGGGCTTCAGTTTTCCACACTGGCAGCGATGGTGTGCGCTGTCACACCTCCACGACCAAGCCGCCCGCAGCAGCCGAGCGACGTGACGACAAGACGTCCCGAATCGACTCCGACGTGGCTCTATAGGCGGCCACGTGCAACAAGACATATCATACTTAGAAAAGCTATCTCTTGGCATGTATACTGGGCACCACTGTGGACTCCCCTTGAACTATGAAAGGAGGATCCATGCCAACAGGAATGGGGCTCTGGTTCTGGCTCTCGGGGAGGCTCTCTCTCGGGACCCCGTTCCATTCTCCGAGTACAGCTTCTAGAGAGGCTTCGTCCCCAAGCGAGGGGAGCTCCTGAGCACCCCACTCCAGAACACCTTGTAAGAACAAACCACATTCATCTCCCACATAGCAAACACACACAGAGTAGGGTATTACGCCTCCGCGTGGCCCGAACCTGTATACTTCTTCTGCCTCCCTTACGTGCCATCGTCCCGACGCCGCAGTCGTCCTGTGAACAACTCCCCTGGCCGAACCTCAAAGAGGGGTCCCCAGACTCCCCGCGGTTGGAGTTCCCTCCTCCGACACCTGTAGCTCCCCCCTCTCCTGTCTTTAGGATTTCTAGACTTCTTTTCGGCCTTTGGATATGTATTAACCATATTCTGAATTGTAATGAATGTTTAATTATGATTCTAGTTTAATTTCAGTATTTAAATGCTATTCTTGTGATGCCATGCAATGTGATGTGATGTTTATTTCTCATGTTTTGTGTGTTTGCCATTTCATATGCATTTTATATTCTGTTTATCATGTCACACTTTGCACCCCACGGATGAAAATAGATGAATAAGGCTTTCCATGTTTCTCCAATATTCAATATGCATATATGCTTCACTCTCACTAATATATGCATATTTCTAGGGGGAGCCAAACTCATTTACTTTCATTCAAAATCAAATTTATATATTTATTTTGTTGTAAGCTTTAACCGTATTGTTATCAAACACTAAAAAGGGGGAGGTTGAAAGTGCATCTAGCCCCTAAGTGGGTTTTGGTGGATTAATGACAAAGCGGTTAAGAGACTAATGAGTTTATCGAGAATTGTGCAAAGAATTAGTCCCAGGTTACTTGGTGTGGTGTATGGAGACCCCCACAAAGATATGACGCAAAACAGCGAAGCGACTCGAAATTTATTTTAAATTCTTTTAAATTTTCTTTTGAGTCGAGGAAAAACCGTACTATCAAGAGGGGTTGCAAACAGTGTTCCAAGACCACTTAAGTGCTTAAGATCCAAATAGCTAAGAGTCCATCACTTTGGCACAACACATACACTTGGGATGAGCTAGTTTCAGTGTCAGGGTCGGAGATTCCTACCCCTGGGGTCGGAGGCTCCAACCAACCTTCTTGGCCAGAGACTAAGTGTTGGCCGGAGGTTCCCACCTCTGGGATCGGAACCTCCTGGCCAAAATCTGTGAGTAACGGCTAAGTGACGTAAGCCATTGCCTATAAAGCCCAAACTTTGTTTCTAGCCGTTGTGAGGCCATTCCACTTCATTTCAATTGTCTCCTAGCCTCTCCTAATGTCCTTTGAGCTCTCCCAACTAGTTCTAGTCCATCCTTTGTGATTCTTGTGAGATCTAGTGGGAAATTGAGTGAATTTTGTTGAGAGAAGGCTAGGAGGATCTTGTGCACTTGAAGAGGACGCGGATTGACTGCTTGGAGCTTATTTCTTTTAGGGGGAAACCTTCTAGACGGTTAGGCATTGCCCGCGAGCTTCCTTGAGTTGTGGATTGTCCCGAAAAAGTTTGTGAAGGTTAACCTCGCCTCCGCAAGGAAAGGAGCTAAATTCTAGTGGATACCAAGTTGATCTTTGTAGTTGCTTGGTGAGGCAAGGCGTCGATCGAGACCCGACTCTTTGGAGCTCCTCAACGGAGACGTAGGATCTTTGTGATCCAAACTTCGGGAAAAATCTTTGTGTCTTCGTTGTGGTTTCTCGTTATTGTCTTATTTTGTATCTTTCCTTGCCAGCATTTATCTCCTATCCTAGTACTTGTACCACACTTGATCTCTGTCAAAATTATCCATTATTGAAGTGTCTTGGTAGAGTTAGAACTCCAGGATCGGAACCTTCGGCCAGTCCTCTCGGCCAGTCCGAGAGAGCCGGTCGGAACCTCCTACCATTTTGGTCGGAGGTTCCTACCAGAATTTTACCGCTGTATTTGGAGAATTTTTTAGGAACACCTATTCACCCCCCCTCTAAGCGACATCAACGGACTTTCAAACCCAACGAATCGTATTACGAAGTAAGAAGATACATTAATACGCACCGACATTTCAAAAACCGAATAAGAAAATACACCTTTTAGGTTTAAAAGATAGCAATGACAAGCAACATAGAAGAAGAAGATGACACATTGGCTGTGTAAGAAAGGGTTGGAGTAGTGAGGACTGAGGAGGTGCCAAGGGTTAGGGTGATGGGGACGGGGTTACTGATCTTCCGTCAGGTAGATATAACTATCATTTTGGTGGAACGCGACACATCGATCTGGCTTAAGATCAAAAGACCCGATCCCTGCAACCTTAGCACCACGACTCCTCTGGTTATCAACCGTGTCGCAAATCCGGTTGACCTCGCCAAAAGGCTAAATCCCTGTCTGCGAATGAAGAACACAAGCAAGAACGAACAGTACGCAACTCAATTGAAGTGACAATGCAGATGATGATTAAGCACTCGAAATTGGGTGCACAACGATGACGGCGACTGTTCGAAGACAGATTGATCTAAAACAAAACCCAAAACCTAACATGGGCGGCGGCTACTGAATATATAGTCTAAGGGTCGTCACACCCCCTGGACGCGCCCTCAAACGGGCTCTAAGACGATACACGGCCCAACGGACCAAAAGACGGTGACGCAGCACCCTGGCAGATTCTGGACGCTAACTTGTTTCGACGATTTCCGTTGACTCCGTTGGAATTTGGACATCAAACCAAAGCATTGGTTAGCTTATGAATTATCTTTCCATGCATTATGGATCGTCGAAAACAGCAGTCCGTATCCGTCCTGAGCGTTCGTTTTACTGCAGGCTGGGTCCTGAAGGCCGAGGCAAACTCGAACTCGAGTTGGACTGGGCTTCCGGCTTGTCTTGGGTATCCTTGCTGGTCTTCTCCGTCTTCACACCTCTCTCCAAGTACTTCATGATCCTCTCCAATATTTCTAAGCAAGATAACATCATTAGATAGCAATCTATCTCAAAACTATAAAAGATCGCTTAAGAACAAGCTCACCTCTAATTAATTGTCGCATTCGAGCTCGGTATTGGACCTTGTATAACGGTTGAAGGATCAGTGGTTGCATCCAAAGGAGTGATGTTATCATCATAGCGTATACTCTTGTCTACATTTTGTGGCCGTTGGGCTGAAAGATTATAGTCATAAAACAGTGGGGAAAAACTCGGCAAAAGTCAAACAAAAAATTTTTTGAGGGCACTAGGATATGTCAAGTAGTTGGACTCTGATCGATTCGTACATGTTGAGAAAAATAGGTAGGTTGCGAGATTGGTATACCGACCGCAGGATATGCTTTGTTAACAATTTTCATGAGAACAATTTAATTCTTGGTAGGTAACATGGATGACACATTCGCAGCGATCACCCACGGACATACAAATTTATGCCGCTCTACCAACAAAATGCATCTTCAAATTACTACCCCATTGATTTTTAGGGACATGTTTTAATTTTAAAAAGCCTTTAAATTAAACATTACCTATTTGTTTTCTCGTAAATATATTGTTAATGATGCAAAAGTAATAACGGGTAAAGGCATTTTAAAATAAGCTATTACTACAGTTTCTATACACTAAATATACTTGCAATGTAATCAAGAGTTTACCGATATCTATAAAAGTTCAATTTCGAAAAAAATACATCCTATGGAAATCAATAGAGCAAGTGGAGACTTCCAATATTTAGAAGTCGGGCTAGAACAAGATTCAGAAAACAGGATGATATCCTCAATTATTGTATGAATTAGTAAAACTAGCTGTCAACCGTACGTTGCACGGATGATTGTTGTTGATTTTAAATATCCTAAGTGTTGGTTATTGAGGAGCTCTAGAAAGTGTCTAATTAATAATATAGGTATAGATAGATAGAATAGATTCAATAGAAATTTTTTAGTAGGATTCAATAAATCCGGCAAAATTCGAGCGGCTGCTACGTGGGTATTGCGATTTGCT